>CM077809.1:151016748-151616748 GCA_039764185.1 Tamarix austromongolica
TTATGTTATAAGGGATGATTATGGGAGTTTTGAGGGAGAAGAAGTATTGGGTGAAAAGGAGAGGTTACTTGTGGGAAAAGAAAGGTACTAGAGTTGAAGTGGCCAACTAGAGTTTTAGGGTCACAGGTAGAATCGATGGGTAAAGCGATATGATTTGGGGATTGGACCTGAATGAGATGAGGTGTTGAGGATAGATGAGTTAATGGTAGTGAAGTAAGAGGAGGTTGGACCACATAGGTCCAATTAGGGTTTCAAGGGAAACCCTAAAGGCTGATGGCGGGTGGAGTCCGATGTCACGAGGCGTTGTGCCTTAATTCATACTCTAGGAGTTGGTTTTATTATGTGTAAGTATAGAAGGGAAATGGATATCGAGGTGTGATAAGGGGTGCACGAGTTCCAAGGTATGGGACGGGCCCTCCTGGGAGGATAAGTGTGGATATAGTCAGCCATGCATGTCAAGGGTAAAACACTTTCAAATAAGATACGTTAAGATACTAATCACTTAAAGAGGAAGATGCTGAGCCGGGCCCAAACCGGTCCACCGGCGAATAATAGTGGCCAGGAGCCGGGGTGCCCTGGAGACCGTGCCACTGGCGAACAATAGTGGTCAGGAGCGTTTTGCCCTGTATGATTTCCGGTCCACCGGCTATAATAGTGGGGGTTTCCGTGCTCAGCAAACCAAATGTAAAATCTATAAGACATGGGAAAATACTAAATACTTACAGTGGAACACCATGTGAGTCGGGGCCAGACCGGTCCACCGCCAAATAATAGTGGCCAGGAGCGTTCTGCCCTGGAGACCGGTCCACCGGCAAATAATAGTGGTCAGGAGCGTTCTGCCCTGAGTTTATATATTCCGGTCCACCGGCTATAATAGTGGGGTTCCCGCACTCACATGGATTAATAAAGACTGTGTGTGAAATAGACATATTATTAAGGAGGATAAAGAATAAGTCACCGGATAGTACTCAGGCCTTATCTTGTGTGTTATTGCATGTTACTTATATTATTGTGTTATGTAGGCTACTTGGTGTGACTGTATGCTTGGCCTTAGCACACCTGCGCCCTTACTCAGTACTGGACCCGTACTGATACTACACTGGTTGAATGGGTCCTGTGATGATCCACCGACGATGGGGAGCAGACCTTTGATGCAGGTTTTGATCGGTTACTAAATTGGGGTGGAAGGCTTGGCTCGAGTGAGTAAGCGGTCCGGATACTTACCCTTCGGAAATTGTATTGTTTATTCGTATTCGTCTTTGGAAGTACAAGTGTTGTATTTAAATTTCCAAGGGTTTTATCGTACTTCATCCTTCTGTTATTTTAATTCCTCTGACATTTGGAATTTTTAAATTGTACTTCCGAACGTAACTCTTAACTTTCGTACTCTGATTTCCTTATCACTTTATGCCTTACTAATGATTTGTTTTGGTTCTATTATTTTAGCCTAGCACTTAGTATCGGGTCGATAGTTGTGAATCGATCTGACACTAGGTGTGGCTGTAATACCCCCGAATTTATAGTTTTATTTGCTTGCTTCCGCTAAACTTCTTTAAAATTTAACGAAAATTTTCAGTAGTAAATTTGGGGGTGTTACAGTATGAACCTTGCTTTGATACCAAATGATGCATGTCATAAAAATTGAGAGAATGAGTTACAAAAATTTATTAAGAATTTGTAATTTAAAATGGTTTAAGGCATTGAGAATTACTGGATTGTAATGTAGGAAGATTTATGGAGCAAGAAAAACCTTTGAACTATTTGTTGATGTAATAATAGAGAATAATAAAAATGAAGGAATCAGGAGGAATTTTAATTATTAATTTCTTTCTTACAATGTCGAGCTGTATATATACATGCTTACTCGACATAACATCTTAACATCTAACAAAAAATTACCTAACAGATTCTAACTAACTACTATCGACCAAGTTTAGCCTCTGTTTGGCTTTTGCGTCTCTTTTTTCCTTATTAATTTCTGCATCAGATACCGTGCATGATTGCCTACAATCAGGTCTTATGTCACATCCCTTGACTCCCCTTGTGGAACCTATACCATACATCTCTGGATCTTTTGCCATAAACCTAGTCATGAAGGGACCAGTTGTTTGCCAATAGAAACCCCACCAATGTGGTTGAATTACCATTTATTTCACTATCAATCCAAGAAAGCCAAGTGCCATCCACAAATGCTATTGAAGAAGTTCCTAAATAAAATAAAAATGGCAATATACCATGGTTGCTTTTGTTTGTGGCTCCAAGCTTGCCTTAGCACATGTGCAATGCTTTGTGCAATCACAGTGGTCTTACACCCAATTGACAAAGATTTTCCACCATAAAGAGGGGTGTTTCCTCTTCCAGTTCACCTCATAGGAAGATATGAACATTATTTTGATCACTGACCATTGGACTATCTTCAACTAATCCATGCTACTTAAGCAATGAAACCTCAGCTTTCGTTTCACTAAAGAGGAATTCCAATATCTCCACTTATGGAATAAATTCTCCGAACTTCATTGAAGTTGCAGCCAAATTTAATGTGGTCAATTAATTTCTTGGCCAAATTGCAAGTTGCCTTGGAAAACCTTTAGGCATTGACCCAGTTACCACTATGAAGGAGTTGATGAGTCCTCATTAAAGTTGACTCATTGGGTTATCCTAGTTCATGTTTTGATCTAAACACTGGATGGTAACAAGATAAATCAACAGGTGGCATTTGAGTGGAAACCACCGTTCTATTTAGCTTGCTCCAAGTTCGATCATCTGGTTGATAAATGCCCTTCCCATACGCACTCCCTCGGAAAAACTCATAGACCTCAAAGAGAATGGGGGATGGTTCATTACCATTGTAAAAACACCACCCATGCGATACCTTCTACGAGTACTAGTCCAAATTGGACTTTCATTGAGATTAAGGATGTGCCAGTCTCTGCCTTTGCCCTTGCCTCCTCTTTTTTCTAAACCTGCACCTACTACCTAATCGGTTACTAGAGTTGAGTAGAGTTGAACCCATATCAACCCCGCTTGCTTTCCCACCTCACCTGTCATTGTCACAAAGGTGCACGAATTCTTTGAAACACACCCAAAGAACTACCATTTTGATTGACCACATAGTGAGGACTTGTACTAGCCCTCACACATACTCCATTTTGCATGATTTTAAGATGTTAGAACACCCTAGAATTGAATGATCCTCAAAAATGTTGTGAGGTCATGCGCCGCATGTGTATAGATAACTTGGCCATAGTGGGTTTATTTGACAACTGTGTTAAGAAATCTAAGTTTGTTGAAATAATGAATAACTTTGGTGCACGATGGAAGGAGACACACAATTACACCCCTTATAGTAATGATAAAATATAGGTAGGTTGACACCATAAGTAGTGGGACATCAGATTTGTATCCTAATGTGCCTAAGTAATTCATTGTGAAGTTAGAAACACTAGTGGTAGCCATTGGTTTTTCACAACTTTTGTTTATGACTTTAATGACAGAGAGGGGAGTCATTACTCATGGATTTGGCTTATGAATTATTGCATTTACCATCGTTTATGGCTAGTATGTAGTGATTTCAACATCATTTTGCGTCTCAAAGAGAAAATCCATGGAGCACCTTTCAATGCATAAGAATCATCTAAATTTTCATCCTACATTCACTAAGTGCATTTGTACGATGCACTGACATTTTCTTTACTTGATCCAACAGACAATACTTTAATTTGGTGCAAACTTGATTGGGTACTATGTAATGAACCCTTGCTTGATAGCTACCCTACATATTAGGCAAGGTTCTTATCCGCCTACCCTTATATTGGAATATGCCTTAATGATTGTCACCCTACAAGATTTAAGCTCACAAGGCAACAATCTCTTTCACCTTTTTAACTTCTAGAAAGAGGACATAGAGTTCCAAGCCACCATTTCTAGGGATATAAATCATAATAAGTATGGAAGTATCTCCGATAAAGTGTTGGAGCCTAAAGAGAAACTAAACACTCTTTAGCAACAAATCAACCTTGACCCTCATAATGCCCTTACTTTACACCAATAACAATGAAAACAAATGATTTGAAGCATTTAGCTAAATGTGAAGAAAGCTTTCTGAGGCAAAAAGTTGGAATCACCTGATTAAAGTTGGGTGGAAACAATAGTAAAATTTTCCATGTAATCAGTAAAGGGTGAAAAACCTAACCATCCTCTTGCATGACTATCAAGGAGCAGTGATTACTGACCATAATGGTATCTTCCAATAGCTCAATCACTTCGTCTTCAATCTTTGTGTTCTTCCCCCAACATCTCTAGGCAACTTTTAGAAAATATCATTGACAGGGACCAAGAGTCACTTCAAACCAACATCACCTCCTTATAGATCCTATCACCTTAGAAAAAGTTGAGATGTAGTTTTCTCTATGAATAGGGATAAGATACTTGGTCCTAATGGTTATAATGCCAAATTTTATTAAGCTAGTTGGAGCACCATTATCTTAGATATATTTACTCCTGTGCAATCTTCCTTTTCCACCGTTAAACTCCCCCTAATACTTAATTCCTAATGCCACAAACCTAATGAAGATATCATTGCACTTAGCTCCAAAATTCCGAAGGCCACTAACCTAGGGATTTTTTCCCTATTTCATGTTGAGCACATTTTATAAAATCATGTCAAAGGTCCTCACTAATAGACTTTAAAGCATTCTCCCTACCTTGATTGGCCACTCCTAATCAACTTTTAGCATAGGAAGAGGGTTGTATTACAATGCATCTATATTCTATATAATACAAAATTCAACCAAGATTATTGTAAACAATGTAAGCTGAGTATTACATGGAAAAAACTAACAAGAATCCTAATCAAAACAATGATGTTGACTTGAAAGGTTGACTAGATCTTTTTGACTTGACTTGACTTGACTTGACTTTCATGCAAAATTTATTCCTTTGTAATATTTTGTAACATGTGAAAATCTTAAGTATTTTGACTTCTTAAATAGATTGATCTTCGTGTTACAAATATGTTACATACCTGTAAGAATGACTTAAAGTAATATCATTAAGGTAAGTCAAAGTATTATTATCAAAGACACATAATGTGATCGGTTCCTTAATCAAGTATGTCAAATCATCATCATCTTGATGATCATCTATGGATGCTCCTACATCATATATGATCAAACTTGATATGCACAAAGCATATGGCACAATAAACTAGCACTTTTTTGTAGACTCTTCTTCTTCAGCTACATTTCCCTCTTCTTTTTGTCTAGCTTATCATGGAGTGTGTGTCCATTATTTGACACTTGCTGATGTTTAGTGTACTCTAAAACCCCCTTTTAAGGTTACAAGAGGATTTAGACAAGGTTAATCCCTCTCCCCTTACTTCTTCATCCTTGTGATGGAGTATCTACAACAAGCTCTAAAAGGTTTGTGGCATTACCCTAACTTTATAGCACACCCTACATGTAAGAAGGTGAATATAATTAATCTAATTTTTTATGGCCTTTTGTTCTTTACCAAAGGGGATAATGACTTGGTTCATATTCTTGTGGATAAATTTCATCATTCTCATCGTTTATGGGGCTTTCTCTGAACATGGAGAAAAACATATTGTATGGTGGTCTGATACAGGAGCCTACAATGTAACACATAAATGTTGATTTCCACTTTCTCATTGGACAACTTCATGTTCCATATTTTTGACCTCATATTTAACCATACTTGTAGTCAAATTTTGTCAATGTTGTTGACTTCATAAGGAGACATAGGATTCGTTCTCTAAGCCCGATGTCCTATTAGATAAGGATATGGTTAAGGCTTGGTTTTACTATGATTTGTGTGCTTATGGGTGTAATGATATGTGTTGTGTATTATATGTGAATATGGACTAAACATGTGTATAGTGTAGCTTGCTTTGCATGGAGTTAGGGTAACTGGTGTATGATTTATGATATGTGTGATATGGGTGATATGACTTGTACTTTATGACATGCGCTTATATATAGTTGTTATGGTTTGACATGCATATTAGGAAGCCTTAGGTGGTATTGTGAGGTTGTGAGGATCTAAAAGAGATAAAGAGAGTGGAGTGAGTAAGAAAGTGGGAAAAAACCTAAGTGCCTTATGACCTAAGTGTGATCAAATAAAGGAAGAATGATAATAAAATGAAGGGTTGGAGTGAATATTGCATGGGAATTGTAAGGTTTGCATGGGGTGGTTAGTATTTTTATGGGGGAAAAGTTTGTGTGGAAAAAGCTGGTCTAAGGTTTAAACATGGTGAGGAAAGAGGACTTTAAGTGATTGGAGTCTTTGGGGAAAAGATAGTACGTGGGTTGGTATAAGTGTGCATGGGAGCTTAACTAAGGTTTTTGGGGAAAAACCTTAAGTAGGGGAGTGTTGTGAGAAGGTTGATAGTGGTTGGTTGGAACTAGGGTTGAGATTAGAAGGGTGTTTATGAAGGGTGTAAGTCAATTGGAAAGGAGGGTGGAGTGTGTGTGTGTGATGGGTTGGTGTAAAAGAAAAGAGGAATATTAGGGTTTCGGGGTGGACAACTAGGGTTTCTTAGACCCAGGAGGAAATAAGAGAGTGGGGTTGTGATGCTTGAAGTGGGATGAGTAGAGTAATTGTGTTGAAGTCCAAGGGGAGTATGGACTATGTAAGAAAAAGAGAGGTTAGTGTCACATAGGCCGGTTTAGGATTTTTAAGGGGAAACCCTAGTAAGTGATGGTGAGCCTAAGTGGAGAAATAGGAAAGTGGGCCTTAACCACTTGCATGGGGTCTTGGATTCATAGTGAGTAGGATGGAAGTGAGAAAGAGGTCTTGGAGTCTTGGGGGAGTGTAGAGGTCCTAAGCTATGGATAGAGTCATTCAGGAAGTTTGGGGTGGAAGTATGGTAATGATTCGGGGGTCCACTAGCGACATGCATGTCTAGTTGGGGTTACTTATGGAATAAGACACGAGTAAAATATTAATTACTTAAAGTGAAAGATTATTGACTCAGACCCAGGTTAGAATATTTTCCGGCCACCAGCTATAATAGTGGCCAAGTGTGTTATGCCCCACAGTAGTATTTTCGGTCTACCAACTATAATGGTGGCTAGTTGTATTTTTCCCTAGAGTATCATTTTCGGTCCACCGGCTACTGGAGTTCCCATACTCATGTGGATATAGTTTGAGAGATGTGAAAAGATGAAGTTAATGGCTTAAATCTTAATAATGGTTATTAATCTAAATGGCATACTACATGTAATATCCGTCTTTTCATGTTATGCATTGTATTAACTATATGGTTACCTTGCTCAGTATGTAGCATATTGATCATCCTTTTCATAGGTGCTGCTCATTCTCAAGAGCAGTGACCCCTCCTAAGTCTGTGCAGGTAGGAGATGATGCTTTTGATAACTTTAATGCCTACAATGCATTGGGTAGGACTGAGTAATGACCTATTGTACCTACTGTGGGGGTAAGAGAGGGTGTTCTTTGGACTTATCCTTATCCCTTTATTTATTGTTTTTATTTCTCCTATAGTGGGTGTGTTTGTATTTAATTTTCCATATGTATTAACTCTGACGTTTTCTTACTCTATTTTTAGTTAATTTTATGATTTAATTTGATTATTAACAATACTACTTTTAGTCCCTTAGCCTTATGGCTAGTATGGGATTAGCCAGGAGTCAATCTTGTACTGATCACGGCGGTAGCACCCCCGTTTTTAGTGTATGGTTTTCTGTAATAAAAAAAAAAATTTAATTGCAAATTTTGGGGGTGTTACATATAGATTCTTCTCGTAAGTAGGAATCTAGGTAGCAAATGGAGCAAGTGAGCATTGGTTTAAGTAGATCTGGTTATGCGTTGTATACTATAGGCGGTATTATTGGTGTGTTGGAGCTAGTGTCAGATTCAGAGATTATTTTGGGTGCTAATTTTGCCTTGTGGTATTCTATTATTATTGCTAAAGAGATGTAGTCCCTTTGATGGACTCAGACATTGGTATATAATACTTCACCGGTTATTCTTTTGTTGTGTGTCTATGGTATGCTTGTTGCAGTAAAAGAAATATCTGAGGAGAACAAACTAAAAACTTTGGATGTGCCTAAATCCATGGTGGCTTGCTTAGTCATAGGTTCATACTTTGTAGTTGTGAGATGCTTGATGTACACTAGTGTGTTAGTGTTTGACCTTAGAGGTTCTAAGGTTGTGTGGTTGGCTATGATTAGAGCGGATAATGTTGTTTGGCTTGGAGTGCTAGCTTATGGGGCTAGGATAATATGAAGAGTTTCTTCTAATGTTGCTCTAATGTATTTGCTAATGGAGCCATTACTTACTTATGTTTATTTTCCATGAGGGGTTCTTTTGACCCAGGGGTTTATGATAATTTTTTTATCCTATTGCTTGTTGTTACAAATACTGTGTCAAGGTGGAGATTATGAGATCATAACTTGCATTTGTATGTGTAGTCTAGCATGGATTGATGCATACAGGTGTTTGGATAAGTTTGGAGTCAAAAGGAGATCAAGTGGTGTTTGTGAACACGATCCCTATTTTCTTTGTATACTTGATCCTACATTATTTTAGTAAAAGTCGAGAGTTCTAAAAAAAAAGCACAGGGGATATGAACATGGACCATGTTTTTTCTATTTTCTATTGTTCGCTTGTGTCATTTATATACTTCTATAAATAGACGTGTATGAAACCTTGGTGATAATTGGTACGCCATCGAACCTTGTCTAAACTCTTTCCTCTTGTTTTCTCTTATATTTGTGAGAGAATTGTATAATGAGTGATATTGTGAGGATTGTTTAATTCTCCTTGTAATCACTAGTGTTGTATGCAATAAAGATCATCGTTGTTTCCCCAAGTGGTATTGTGTTTTGATTGTTATCTTAATTAGATCTTGGAATTTTCCTATTGCTTGTTATATCAAGTAATAGAAATTCACATTTGGTGAATGTTTTTTTTCCCCTGTATTCTTACAAATTTGGTAGAAATAGTAAATTTGTAAAATACAAGAAGGTGTGGTTGCTTAAGGGAACCATTCAAGGATTGGTTATTAACTCCTAAAGGAACCAATAATAGGGTACTTCAACTAGAACATTTAGGTTTGTAGGTATAATTCAAGTGAAAACAAAATGGTGTAAATGGTTTCTAGATAGTAGGTGTTCAAGGTATATGATCGATGGTAAAACAATGTTCTCTAAGATGACATCCTATGATGGAGGAAGTATCACTTTTGGATACAACTCCAAAGGAAAGGTGATTGGAGTTAGTAGCATCAATATCACTAACTCTAAACCTTTTATTAATGATGTTCATTGTCCTTGCACAATTTCAAATGGGGTAGATAAGTCTATATTATTTGTATACCCACACATTAAAAATATTTACATGCTTGATGTGAAATCAATCAAATTATATAATGCATTCTTAAGTGCCATAGATAATGATGTAATGTAATGGCATAAGATAATAACTCATGGTAGTATGGATTTATTAAACAAACGTCCTAGAAAAGACTTAGTACATGGTCTTCCTAAGTCATAATTTGAAAAACATAGAAGATGTGATACTTGTCAACAAGGAAAAATAACAGAGGGTCTCTTTTAAAATCAAAAAAATTGTGACCATATCTAAACCAATTGACTTGTTGCATATAGACTTATTCGGGTTTATGAGGACCATATCATGGTTGGTTGTAGATATGCACTAGTTATTATAGATTATTACCCCCAATATATGTGGAAATTATTCCTTTACACTAACGACGATGCTTTTATGCATTTATTTTACTTGCTAAGAAAGTATAGGTAGAAAAGAGAATGATGATCCACATAATAAGGAGTGATCACAACAAGGATTTTGAGAATGACACATTAACTAAACTTTGCTATCAAAATGACATATTTCACAACTTCTCAACCTCAAGGATTCCACAATAAGATGGTTTTGTAGAGCAAAAGAACAAGACCTTGGAGGAGGTTGTAAGGGACATATCGTGTGACTCTAATCTCCCTATGTTTCAAAGCCATATGAACTACAAATTAAATAATGAATAGAGAATTCATATGTGCTATACTCAAAAAGACCCCCTACAAGATTTGTACGAGTAAGAAACCAAATGTGGGATACTTCCACACATTTGGCTGCAAATACTTTATCCTAAATAAGGAAAAAGTAATTTGGATAATTTTGACTTTATAGTTGATGAAGGTATCATCATTGTCTATTCATTACATAGTAAGACTTAATGGATATTAAAAAAAAATGTTTGTTGAAGAGTTCATTCATGTGGCTTTTGATGAGTTTTGTTCTAGTGTGTAGGGTACTCATGATGAATATGTAAGCCCATTCATATAAGTGGATAGCTTGTAAGAAGAAGAAGAATCAAACCCTAACGATCACTAAGAGAAAGAACATGGCGGGCCTTAAATTGCTCAACAAGAGGATTAACAACAAGATGAACCCCCCAAGATCTTAGAGATACGTGTATGGACATCCTTAAGAGCCCGTCATTGGTGATATATCAAGAGAAGTAACTACACGATCTTCTATAGGTAACATATGTAACCATGTTGCATTTTTTTATATCTCAAATGGAATCTAAGTCTTCCTTGGAATCCATGAACATTGCAAATTCATTCATGGCAATGCAATAATAGCTTAACCAATTTAAGATAAATCATGTTTGGGAGTTAGTCCCTATGCTTAAAAATATACCCATCATTAGGATTAAGTGGGTCTTTAGAAATAAGCTAGATGAAGGTAGTATTGTGTTTAGAAATAATGCTTGATTGGCTGACATGGGGTATAACTAAGAGGAAACCATTCATTTAGAAGAAGCCTTTGTCCATGTAACTAAAATTGAGGTTATACTTAAGTTACTTTCATTTTCATCCTCCATGTGTTTCACCTTATATCAAATAAATGTGAAAAGCGCCTTTATAGATGTTTTTATTTAAGAAGAAGTTTATATCAAGCAACTACCTTATTTTGAGGATGTTTCAAAACCTAATCATGTTTACAAACACAACAAAGCTCTTTAGGGTTAAAGACAAGCCCCTAAGGTTTGGTATGAAAAATTGAGTAAGTTTATTTTGGAAAAAGGTTTTGAAATAGGTAAAATAGATCAAGTACTCTTCTTAAAGAAAACAAAAAAAAGGATGTGCTTCTTGCAAAAAATTAGAAGTCTTAGGTATAGTCAATTAGAAGTTTGTTATTAATCATTTATTCACCACTTATTCCATGGCTAAGAGAAATGTCAAACCTCCAAGTTAAAGTTAAGCCATTGAGGGCGATGAAAAAATATTCTAAAAAGCCAACATAAGATCCATGATGCAAATAGAAGCATAATCCACACAAATTTATTTTAAGCCATGTTTTTAGTTTAATCATCCAAGCTCAAGAATGTTAGTCAAACACAAATAACTTATAGTCAAGCTTTCAAGGTTAGATCACAAAAATACCATAAAATGTCCCAGTAGATTAGCTGATTAGTATACAAAACCAATGGAGTGGTTTAGGACTACAACCTAAACATAATGCATCTTAGGTAGAATAATTAGTTGGTTGGCTTTAGGACTAACCAATTGACTAGTCAGACCAGTTTACAAGTCTCATTCCAAACCAGTTGATTGATTGGTTATAGTAACCAAATATATAGAGTATCTAAACCAACTAACAACTAACTAGTTGACTGGTTTTTACCAAAACCTATCGATCGGTTTCTTACAACAATAAAACATACACAATTTTTTAACCATTCAATTGGTAAACTAGTTGATTGGTTCTCATGAAAACCAATTGACTTCTTGCCTCAAGAGTACAACACATTCGAGGCTAGACATTTACTTCTAACTCAAACCAAACATCAGCTACAAAGCATATGTGGTTCTTACTATTCGAAAATTATGAATGAACATATTGAATACTTAACCCCTACTTGGAATTTCACTAATGCATACAAATTGTGCTTTTAATTTATCAAATCATGAAAAGAGCTACAAAACCCTATAGCATGCTTTCTCATGTTGTAACACCATGTAAAAGAGATTATGTATCATAAACACACATGCTAAAACTTGCTAACATTATGAAAATATTAACACAACCACAAACCTTACCAATCCCTAAGGTTATAATTCATGCATATGCACGCAAAAGTCTTTTTCTATGTCATTCTACTCATGATTTCTCATATTTAGCCACAATACGCTAATAAGCATACTTCCAGAAGTCATGCTCACACAAGAATACAAGACAGACACTCAAAACACAACCACCACACTAATCATAATAAAGAAGAAAATGGTTTACCTCAGGAAAATTAGCAAAACCCTATAAAAGATATAAGAAATAACTTTCTTGTAAGCTAGCAAATCCTTAAAAACCTTTATCCCTAAAACAAATTTGCAAAAACCCAAAGGCAAGACTCAAAAATATTTCTTAATATCTTATGAAAGCTAAAACAAACCTGAAAAGTTAGAGAAAAAATAAACAAAAGATCAACCTCATTCTAAAATAAAAAAAATGACGTGTGGCTCAACCTTTTCCAAGATTTAATTTTCCCTTGCTTTTGGAGAAAACAAGAGATGGTTAGAAAAGAAAATTAGGAGAGAAAAAGGAGAAGAATGAAGCATGAAAATGGAGAACACAAAAAGGACGTTCTTAGTGGCACAAGGATAAAAGATAGGAAAATATGTGTATGCGTGAGAGAGAGAGAGAGAGAGAGAGAGAGAGAGAGGATGTTTTGCACTTTTGTGTTTTTGTGAGGGAGCATGATAGAGAAAAATGAGAGAAACTAGGGTTAGATATAGGAATTCGTGAAATTCCCTCCCTCCACTTTACTAGCGAGCGAAAAACTAAACAAGATCAAACTTGCCCAAATAGGTGGGTACAGGGCTTTAGTTTGGAGACCAAGGCTAACCCATCCATACACAAGAAGGGAAAAGGGGATAAAAGGATGATTCGACTGCATGTTAGCTTGCCAATTAATTTCTAGAGGCAGATCATGCAAGAAATCATAAGTACAATAGAGGAGAGAGCGAGGAAGAAGAAAATAAGGATGACGAGGTTATTAAGGTTGCTTTTGAGATTTGAATCCTTAAATTCGTTTAAGTCTAGTTAAATTAATTAAAAAAAAACTCAAGAAGCTCTCAAAAATGATTTACAAATAATTTCAGACTAAATCACAAAGTTACAAAATAACTAAAAAAGATTCAAATTAAAACCGAGTATAAAAACAATCAAATTTACTAAACCTGATTGGTTTAACAAAATCAATCGATTAGTTGAATTAATAATGACGTCTGTTAGTAACAGTATACCGTCATAGGTCAACCAATCAACTAGTTTCCGCATAAATCAAGTATTTTTTAAAAGTCAAATATCTTTGAAAGCATTTTAAAAACCAAACTCAAAACACATTTCACCCACAACTAAACATACCTAAATCACAATTAAATATACGTGTAAACCTTAATTAATTATACTCAAATCATCATCAAATACATAAAATAACATACATTATAAGCATTAAAAATTGGGACATTACATTCGGTACTAGATACCAGGCTAATTGAATCATTATTTCATTAAATTTTAATGTCCTGATGAGGGGGCATTAGCTCACCTGTAATACCCACCGGCTATATCATGGCAACGTAAGTTCTATCAAATTGTCAGTATCTCGTAAATCTTTGTGCAAAGTAGTAGTTAACAAACAAAACTGAAACCCGTCAATTAGAGGCATGTAAGTGTGTACCAAGTACCAACGGTGCGAACGTAAAATGATGCGGCAAATATTTGATTCTGATGTGAATTATGGCGAGACCCGCAAACTAAAACCAATATAATGAATAATAGGGGAATCATATATGACCCAAATAGATGAATTGAAAAAACTAACAGCTTGCGTTTAGGTGCGGTGGTCGTGGCCGTCATCTCCGATCAGAGTTTCAATAACAAATTAAGCAGAAATAAAAGGGTAAATTTATTTAATAAAATGCCACCGGATGATATAAGTGTTCTCCCGTTTCGCTGTCGCCCGACACTGATCCTTCCCTGTGCCGCTGGTGGACAGTTAAACCTCTGTTCCGAATGCCGGGAAACCTCTACACGCCGAAAGGGACATCGTACGTGAGAGATGAATTACCTTCTACCAACGCTGACGAAGAAAAGAGAAGTCGACTCGATTATCAGAGATACAATCGACCAGGTCCTTGTCCTCCGCTTCGGTCGAGCTTCCGACGCTGTTTGTCTTGAACTTGACGACATTGTACTTCCTTCCTCTCTCTTTCTCTCCCTTTTTTTCCTCACAATTTTTGAGTTTTTTTTTGGGGTGATATTCTCGGAACAAATTGTCATCCTTGAGTAACAATTAAGTATACGAATTCTGAATATTGGAGATTTGTATTAGCCCATGTTTAATATTATAATCATCTAATGTAATGTGTTACGATTGCGTACAAGAACTCAATAAGCAAATTTGAGCTTTTGGCTTAATTTGGTTTGATAGTTTGCTCTGTCTGAAACGCTTGCCGTTGCTCCCGGCTGGAAGTGAACTAGGGCTTTCCTAGGTAACTAAATTGGTTTACTTGATGATCTCGGATGCTGATATAGATTCACTGATCATTAGTGGCTGATTAAAGATGAGGGTTGTCTGTTTAAGTGTCAGAATCTGAGATCAGGATTTCGGGAAATTGAAGGGAAGAAACTGAAAACAATGGAGGAAGAAAGGGGTTCAAGGAGGTAAGAAAAAGTTCAAGAAGACAGGTAAAAGAAGAATACAGTTTGGAAGATAAAGAGAAATTGTCTAAGAGAGGAAGAAGGAATTAGTATACTCTTTTTATCATTTTTTCCAGGATGAATGTCAACCGTTTATACCAGTACATCGTTACCAGCTTATTGTAATACACGTAACAAACTCAAATCACTTAACTGCTTCAACTTTCAATTACAGCAGAGACTTAGCTAGCTAAGGTACAATGAGCTGCAGCTATTAGCTCCTCCAGCTGCATGCTTGATACAGGACTCCCAAGTACAGAGAGTCATGACATTTAGAGAATCCAGTCAGTATCAGGATCTTTTGGATCCTACGATGGCATTTCTTTACCTTATTACAAAACAAAATTATTTGATATGGTGTCTAGAATATGTTTGAATATGAAGAGGGTATAGATAGAGGGCAAAGAAATCTTGGGCACGCCAATTTGTCAATTATGCATTAGAGCCCCTTTAAAATGCACTGAGGAAGAGATGCATTCTTCTTTAGTCTGGATAGTTAGATTTTCTTTTATCAGTATATTTGCATTTTCAGTCACTGGTGCTTTGCGTTCTTATTTGAACATTACCTTAGCAGGCCATAATGTTCATAGCAAATCAGATATAGAAGTTTTAGTCCATTTGACTGTTTGACTGTCTCATCTGATGCATATTTTGGGGAGTATGTCAATTAGCTCAAGGGCTGCTTTGTTCTTGGCACATCATTACATTTCTTAGAAACTGAAGTGTTTCTGCTAAATAGGCTCATGGCTAGTTTTCTTTCTGCAGCAAGTGTTCATAGTTTTATGTTTCAGATACATGGTACATGCTATGTGCATCGTTCAAATGGTGGGGTTTTGCTTCTTTCTCTATTTAATCATTTGATTTCTTGTGATATTTATTGGACAATTCTGTTTGAGTCTTATGCGCTGAAATTATTTAACACTTCTAGTATTAAAATCCTTGAGGCAATACCATAGAATTCCTGGACTTCCAAGTTTTGTGCCCTGGTAGTGAATTAGTGATACACATTCACTTGCGTGTACGTTTTTGTGGACAGTAGCTCACAAGGAAAATAGTACCCAACTTTGCGGATCGGTCTCTTGTCCTCTGAACAGCCAACCACAGCTATTACTGTCTTCCTAATACTCACAGACTGCAATTTGTTGTTCTTCACATATTTTATTAGCCAAAATTTCATATGGGATGCTTGAATTCTTCGATCAATGGATGATAATCTTTTTATTGGTCATAATAATTTCCTGATGGAGATCTTATTCTCTGATAATCCTTGCAGAATAAAAATGCCAGCTGTTGGGTACCAGCTTGGTTTTTAGAATCACCACTGGGTCAATTAGAACCATACCCTTTGCTGGTAGAGGAATCCAATATGTCTTAATCCTACAATGTTAACCCAGTTTTGTGCTTCTAAAAGTGACAGTTTGGTTTCTCCAATTTTTTTCTTTCTACATCGGCATCAATTTGCACCCTTATTTCCTATGACATACTAGTATATTACTAACTCAGGTTTTCAACTGTTTACTGTCTTGCTTACGTAGTTCTCTGAAAATTATTTTTTATTTTCTTCTGATTCTTAACTAATTTTATCTATCTGTTTTAATGTTGCAGTTGTTCAAATCAGCACGAGATGTTTCCAAGTTTGCCTCTGTAGCATTAGTGGATATTGATTCAGAAGACATACAGGTTTATGTCAAGTACTTTGACATTACCCTGATACCATCAACAATATTTTTCTTTAATGCCCATCACATGAAGATGGATTCTGGGTACTGATCTTTACACACACACATATTTCTCATCTTTCACTTGTACTATATTCCATGCCATTTTCTGTCCATGTGAGTGTTAGGTATTCTTCAGTTTTGTGGTTATAACTTTGTCCTCTCATCTTGAAGCCTATGATTCTCTTCTCTTTTCAAATAATTTCATAAAGTTCCTCTTATCTCAATATTTTTCTTCTCATGCTTATTAAAGCAAAAAGACATCTCAATTTTCCTTCTTGGTGTGCAGAGGGCTGCCATCAGTTTTTTCTGTTCTGATGAGCTGATGATTTCTACCTCCTACCATGTAGGGATTATGCAGTCCAATACAAGAGGAACTAGTGACAAAAGTGTATCCCTACCTTCTAAAATCTTTCTGTAACTCTTCCCAGAGTTTTCTTTTTCTGGCTATCTGTTACTTTTGGTACATGTCCATGATATACTAGTTTGGATCCTTGTGCCAGCCAAATTGTTGATTAGATAATGTAGCAGAGGCTGATTGGGTAATTGTAACATGTTACCTCAGGTCATTATTATTATTAAAAAGTTTCAGAAAGAAAATTCATAGGCTTATGTTGGTCCTGTCCATGGTTGGCCTGCTTTTGAGGTAAAGAGTGGACATTGAAGGTACTGAGGACGCGTGCTTTTGTGGCCTCTGGTCTATTGCTCTGTTGCCTATTAGTCGTCCATCAATTTAACTGACCTCTTCCCTTCCCTTAGGCTTCACCGTTTCAATATTTACCAGCATGATTGCTATTAGTAATATAAATGTGTCATGCTCTTTTCAAGGCAGTAGCTGAGACCCAAAATATTTGGTTTGTTGGGATAAGTGAGGATATAAATTCTCTAATAGGCCTATGAGTAATTATATGCCTATACACATCTATGATAGGCGTGCTTAATCAGAGTTATTATTTAGCTGCTGAGCTGTCTTTATGTTTATGGGTCTTGAATAAATAATGATTGAGTCAAGTTAGTAGCAGTGGGGCATTCTGTTACCATCTGCTGAGTCATATGGGGAGGGAAGTTATTGGTATGCCACTTGGTCAGCTTATAAACTTTAGGGAAAGGAGGGGTGGGCAAGAGGAAATTAGTGGGAATCTTTGGGAGGCTACAAGACCTCGAATCCTTTTTATCATTGTAGCTACTGCATCAATACAATTCTAGATCTCTTTGCTCTCAAATTTCTATCTCTAACAGTTTTTCGTGATTATTGGGCCCTTCAGTACACAAAATCCCTTTCTACAGACATCAAAAACAAGATATTCAGGGGCTTTCTAAGCTCCAAGGCTACATGTGGATGTACACAAAATGCCTTTCTACAAACATCAAAAACAAGATATTCAGGGTCTTACCAAGCTCTAAGGCTACAAGTGGATGAAGAAGTAAGTTGAAGGTATTCAGAAAAGAAGGTTATGTAAATCAGACCCCTTTTTGGTTTTCACCCAGTAAAATCTCTTGTTCTGATTGGGTGATATCTGAGAAGAAATATATCGGAGGGTAACATGAGTCATCCATGGTGGTCTAACAGTAGCCCAGTGGCTTTTAAATGACACCGACAGGGTAAAGCTTACTCACTTTGCTACGAAACCGTTTGAAGTGTACTTGCTCCAGCGAACATGGAAGTATTATTTTGAAATTAGACATTTACTGAATGATTTAGGGTAAATATTGATCACCCAGTAGTTTTATTGATGTAAAAATCAATGGATGCAATATCATGTTGGACATTTGAAGTTCAAAGAACCTATTCTTGGCCTCGGAAAAAGGCTTACACAGAAAAACCAAAGGAAGACATAACAAAAACAAGGGAAGGTTGCATTTATGGCCTCAAATTTAGTTGGTAATGAACTTAAAAACTTGGCTGCAAACAAAAAGGAGAAAAAGGGAAAGGATTTGAAATCGAGGGTTTGAAAACAAAAGGAGAAGAGAGTCTTGTAATCAATTTTCTAATTTGAAAAAAATGAAGAAAATGTTATTATTTGGATGAAATGAAGATGACTTTTGAAATCAAAGGGTGAGAAGATTCTAGACATCAAGAGACAGAAGGGAGAAGATGAGGAGGAAAGCATAGTGTCGAATATGTTAGGTTAAAATGAGAGAGAGAGAGAGAGAGAGAGAGAGAGAGAGAAGGAGCTTGAATATCGGGGGTGAGGGGGTGGGGTAGGTTAAAGATCTGGGCTGTGTTCTGCTAGGTTTTGGCCTAGTAGGTGTGGCTTGTGTTCTACACAATAAGGAAGATTTGTTGAAATGGGATTGAGGTAGGCTTTTGGGTCGCGTGAAGTAGCCCAATGGATGAGTAATTGTGGCTCAAAGCCTCTAGCCCAAGTCCAAAATGATTTTGAAAAACAATTTTTTTGAAGGACAGTCTTTGAAGAAATCATCATCCGTCATACCAAGCACTCATGATTGCGCACAGATAGGGGAAACGTTTTGGGTCAAGGGCCAATGTGTGTAAGGTCAATGACTCTTATTCTAGCTAAGCATAGAGTAAAATGAAAATGCTCTTCTTGCTTCCTTCTCCTTATTCTAGGACATCCGCAAAGGTGAAGAGTTTAAAATAAAAAACATTATATGATCATTAGAGTGAGGAGGATATAAATTAAAATAATTAGAAGAAGAATTAGGTGGTGAGTTTATTGATGTAGTGGGGCTCACATCAGGCTTCTCAGAACTGTTGATGGTATATGGAGAGTTAGGGTTATAGAGTAGGTGGTTTTAAAAGAGTTGCATGGAGTAACCAAATGGTTTCGTGTGAGAATTTTATAAATGAGCATTTTACATGTCATAAAATGTTCTGAATTATCTTCATAGTTTACAGGAGAAGGGACTCGTATTGGTTTGGTGCTTTTTATAGTTTACTAGACAAGGGATTCATAGTGGTTTGGTACCTTTTATAGTTTTCCAAAGAAGGGATTCCAGCAAAGGAATTTGATAAATTTTCACCAGAAGTGAGGTTACTCAACCTAAGATTTTCTTCAAAACATTATGCACCAGCCAAATTTAATGGCTCATATGAACCAATACTAAATCATTCAGGATTTTTTACCATGCCCTGCTAATAATTCACGGCTCTGCCTTTTTGCAAATGCGTCATCCTTTTTGCAAATGCTATTGTTTTCCATTCTTCCGATATTTTCAAGAGTCATCCTTTCCATTCACGTGGCCTTCTGCGTGAAGAGTAGCTTCACAAAATCTATGGTCATTTATGATTTTATGGGGCATCATCCTGCAGCTGTGTTATTTTCTATGCTACTAAAGCATAGTTTGGAAATTAATTGGGAAAAGAGTAACGAGGGTTATCAAGATTTTCCCTATGGAATACCTCCTGCCGATTATGAGATTTATTTTGTCTTTTCCTAATTTAAGTTGGAAAATTCACTAGAAATGGATCTCTGTTAAGCTCTTTTGATCAGGTATCACCATTAATAGGTATCCACAAATTTAATGTGGATTTGAGAACATACTTCCCCGCAGATGGAAAAATTGATGTTTCTACCTGTCATCTATAGTGGTTTATATGTGTAATTCATTGTCCCATGGAAAATAGAAAAATGATAAAATTTGTGCACCCAGGGCCTTGGATTTGGAAAACTTATGGATAGAAAACAACAGCCCTTGTGCTTATGGTTATGATTATGAATTTCTTAAAAGGAAAAGTATGGGCCCTCATGCATAATGTTTAAGATTGAAGTTTCATGAAATAAGAAAAGGATTTCTCAACAAGCTGTTGTGAATAATTTCAAGTACAATATTTGATATGGGACTTGTTCTTGGATCGTACCACATACCCTGAATTATCTATTACTATGGAACTCATATTGATTATAGGATGAAACCAGGTAACCAAAATAACAGCCAGTGAGAGATGAATGTGTTAGAGGGAGGGGGTGGTGGGGATCAACTACTGCCTTTCTTTAGGGAAGGGTGGCCAGCGACTGTTGAGAAAGAGGGGGTATGGGCTGGGAAAAAGGGGGAGAGTATTAAGGTAAACTAATTAGTTAATTCCCCGGCTTCTTTATTCCTGTGCTAGAGGACTCTATATAATTGGCTTACAATATTAGGGTTACCATAAAATAACATCCCCTAATATGATAACCGAAAGATAATGATAGCTATTAAATCATATCTTAAATAATGTCTTAGACTTGATCCTTCCTAGTGTTAATGATCTCTTGTGCTACAAGAACTTAATAAATCATCTCTTGAGGCTCAAGCACATATTTTGGCTTTAGCTTGGAGGACTCATATAATCTCTTGAGCCTACAACCTTTGCTAGCCAAGGCTTGTGGCCAAGTCTAGCATGACCTGTAACACTACCCCTGCCGAAAGAACAAACTTTTCCTCAAGCTTGTTGTAGAAGCAAAAAGCATAACAGCTAAGCTCTGTGTAGCTTGATTTAGAGGAAACTCTTTCCCCTGATAAACAACCCCCTCCATTATAATATGTCCCATCACCATTTCTAAAGCCTGCTTTCTGGGATCCTTTCAAATGTCATTAGCAATGAACATCAAGTAGTCTTCTATCTCGCCTTTTTGGAGTGTCCCTTTACACGACTAACCAAACCAAGAAACTAGAGTAACTTGGTAGCACAATTATGCATTGGCAAGTAGTACCGGTTTCCTATTGTCTTGATTGCATGACAAAATGTATACATTTTCATAATGGTGCACACTTTCATTTTGCATTTCATTATAGATGCTAGAGCTCTAAACTTTTCACATGAGGGTATCATTCATAATATTTGTTGAAGATGATAAGGAGACTACAAATTTTCACCTTGTGGTTTCCTCAATGTAACAATCGACATTGAAGTTTTGTACCCAGCTCAAATTTGTAACATGCAGATAGGGTGGGTGAGCAATCGACAAGATAGTGTGAGGTGTTGTAGCATTGAGAAATTTGCCGGCCTTATTGACATTCAATTGTGTATCAGTCTCCTAGTTGCAACTTGGTTGTTGGAGGCTCTTTGGAGTGTTCTTTAAGGCTCATTTTGAGGGAAAGGAGACCGACTCTATTGTTCTCTGTCTCTATAAAGGAGGGTGGACTGTACAAGCCCCTAGTTAAGGGCTTTTGTTGTTTGGGTGACCAAGGAACCCAAGAGAGTGGATCCTTAGGGGTTGAAGTAGAGTGTCTATGACTTGATGAAATGAATTGTTGTCAATGGCCATGGGGCTACTTGGAGTTGGTGATGCATTAGTTGTTGGGATGACTGGCAGTTGCCCTTATTGCTTGGAAAGGCATTGTTTGTCTTCACCAAAGCTGTTGTTAGGACCCTTTTTTGAGGTTGACATTGATGTTTGGATGGTGGTGAGGTACTTTGGTTGGACGGTTACATGAAATTTCCGACTGACAAGTCATGGTGTACTAGAATAGAAATCTAGGGGCTCCCTAGGTGCTCAAAAGCCTCTTCGGAGGGATGAAAGCCGTGCTAGGTTGGTGACAAGCAAGTGAGGGTTAGCACCCGTTAAATAGTGGGTGGTGATAGGTGGACTGGGCGAAAGGATTACTGGGGCCTTTTCTGATGGCGGTGTGGTGGTTGGTATGACAGGTGGCTCGATGGTGATGAATGGTGTCATGTTGGTGGGTGTTGGTGGTATTGCTTAAGGGATGGTGGTGGTGTTGACTGCCTCCTTTTCTGATGGATTCTTGTTCTCATCCTGAACCTCGTCCTTCAAGCTATCCAATACAAGACCTGTCACAAAAATTCTTGCTTTGGCATCATTGTTTCTTAAGACTAGTAAGCTTTTGCACTCAATTTAATGTTTTGCCTTTGCTTGCCCATCGCTTGTTGCAAAACTAGGGTCTCGACTTTGGTTCTTTCCCTAGTTAAGCAGTCTAAGTTCTTGTTTTACTTGGGAAGGTTGGCTAGAAATTTATTTATTAGTTAATTCTCTGACTTACATCATTCTTTGACTAGAGGGCCCGTTATACTGGGCTTGCAAACCTAGGTCACCAGGAAATAACATGGTAACCCAATTATAATACCTTAAGTAAAATAACTACTAATCATATCTTAAATGAGGCTTATTCCTTAATAAGATCAATAATCTCCTACTTATACCATAAGCATTTATTTAATCAACCATGCCTTGAGCTACAAGGACTCATCTAATCTCATGGGCTAAGCCTATTTTCTAGCAGCTGCCATTGTTCGTTGGTCTTTTCTGCTCCTGCAAGTCTTGCTGGTAGAGCCTTGTGAGCCAAGCCTAGCACGACCCATACAAAAATTTGATCCAGTTTTGTGCTAGGTAAATTTAGTCTAGGCAGAGAAAAGTGGGCAGATCTTGATTGTAAAATGAGAAATTTTAAAGGCTTTGTTAGCAAGCCTCTTGTCTACCACCATTTTATACATTGACAATTCAGAGGTCGATTGTTCTGAATTATTTATCATTAGTTATTGTATTTTGTTTTATCTGCCGTTGAGTTGGTGTTTATTCATAGTTTATTTGCCAATTAGTTATTATTTAGTAATTGAAGAAGATACTTTCCCTGTTTGACACCACCTAATAGACCTAAAAGCAGTATATTCATAGTATTTGCCAATTAGTTATTATTTGGTAATTGAAGAAGATGATTTCCCTGTTTGACACCACCTAATAGACCTAAAAGCAGTATATTCATAGTTTATTTGCCAATTAGTTATTATTTGGTAATTGAAGAAGATACTTTCCCTGTTTGACACCACCTAATAGACCTAAAAGCAGTATATTCATAGTTTATTTGCCAATTAGTTATCAGAACAAGACAACATCCTTTCCTTGAGGTGGTTCAAATAGATTGCTTTTGTGGATCCAAATGCTCTCACAAGGCCCGCTCTGTGTCAGGCCAAGTCAGAATGGCTTTGTTGTGGTCAGGTATGAGCGCTGGGGCATCGAGTTCCTATAAAATAGAAGGGGTCTCTCTCTAAGCACCTTGATCTATAAGTCCTTTCTTTGAATGACTGACCTGGAACAGGCATAAAGTGACAGGGGAAGGACGAGGTGATAGATATTAAGTCTGCAGCATATTAACTACAATTTTCCCGCCAGGAAATAGAATTTCTATTCAGGATGTCTAAAAGGTCATCTAAACACAATTGTTTACCCTATCGTTTTAGTTTTCAAATTTCAATGCACTTATCATATATAATGTCTAGCAATTTATTATCATTGAAGGAGAGTGACAAGTATTTTGTTTGTGTACCTAATTTTCTGTTGGTCACTACAGGACTGCCGATCACACTAAATGGATAGGTTCATTTTGCAAAAAGCAAGATTTTGTTGATGTAGTGGAGGTATCTAACAGCTATTTCCCTCAAAAATAGTTTCTCTTTCATGTACGTGACGCTTGAATTTTCCCCTCTAATATGTTGGGTGTGAACCTTAGCTGTTATCCATAATCGTTTTTAATCCAGATGGAAGGTGCTAATGTTATTGCACCTCTATCTTAATGTTTATTGTGGCTTGTTTAAAACTTTGACAGATCACCCAACTCGTGCCCCTTTCTGGCTATTTTAGCTGTGTTTAGAGTAAAGATGGGAGTAGATAGGTCCTTGGGTGTTGTTCCATAATGGAACCTCCAATATCTAGTATGTGTTTGGGAGCAATCGCATTATCTATATTGTTAGTTTATATGGACTTTAGGTCATTTGTTTTGTATATTATTTTAAGAAACTCATTATCTATATTATCTACCGTATTATTACTTCAAGCTCGCTATTTTACTCAATATCTAAACTTTGTACTATTACCATTATACCCTTATTAATCACCCACCTCCACCAACCACTATTTATCATAATTATAATTAAATAATCATTACAAATAATATTTATTATAATTTAAAAATAAATAATTAATAAAAATAGAATTAATTGTTAAGATAACTAAATAAATAAAAATGATTCAATCATAATTATAAATAATTAATCAATGCAAAATATATTAGGTATAATTCATAAGCATGATATTAATTATAAATGTAAATTAAAAGCAAATAAAATATTATTAATTTGGTTAAATAAATAATAAATTCATACAAATAATGTGAGTTTTCATTATAAATGAATTTTTTGTATGAATAATATTAATCATAATTATTACAAGTAATGCTAATTATAAGTCTACATAATTAATAATAATAATAGTAATGTTAGTTATAATTATTAATTTTAATTAATAATATTAATCTTAATTGTCAAGATGTATTCATAAATATTAAAAATAATATTAATCATAATTATAATTAATTAATCAATGCAAAAAATATCAGTTATAATCGTAAATAGTAAATTAATAAGGATAAGATTTATTATAACCCTAAATTAACAAATAATAATAATAATAATATTTATCATAATTATAAACAATTGATCAATATAAATAATAATAATTTTAATGATATATAAATTGTTTATAAGATCAATATTAAACATAATTATAAGTAATAACTTCAATTATAATTATAAAGAAATAATGAACAGGAATATTATTTTTAATAAATTTTAGTTATAATTAATAAAACTATTATTAGTCTTAATTGTAGTTAAATAATCAGAATAAATAATATTAATTATAATTGCAATTAATTAAATAATAATGATACTATTAATTGTAACGATAAATTAAGAAATATTCAAAATAGTATTAATCATAATTATAATTAATTAATCAATGCAAAAAATATTAATTAAAATCTTAAATAGCAAGTTAATAAGAATTATAACTATGACTCAATAGTTAATACTAGTACTCTTAATCATAATTATAAATAATTTATCAATATAAATAATATTAACAGGACCTTATCTGTTGATTTGGCTGTTGGTGGCATCACATATTCCTCTATCTTTGCCCGTTGTGGCTTGAGAAATGAGAACACATCTTCACCCATTGTGAAAATCTCTTTTACGTTTATGACAGGACTTTATCTTTGTTGCATAGTTTACAAAAATTTTAGTCATCTATTATATCCTCTTATGGAAAACATTCATGCTGTGCGATGGCATAATGCTGAGAACTTCGACGTTCGCATAATGACAGGCTATATACAGAGGCGCGATGAAAGGAAAACTGATTGTGACCTGTCCTTTGCCCCCTGAGCGAGTACCAAAGTTCCAGTTATTATACAAGGATGTTTGAAAGGTACCAAAAGTTGTTTCCCTGGCGCTCTTCTAATGCTTCTATGTTAGCTACGAGATAGAAGTCTCTCCCTTGCTACTTCTCATATCTTCATTTAATTTCATAAGCCGGACTGCAACTTGTGTTGTTGAACTTTGCAGGAAGGGTTGGAGCATCTGCTTTTCGAAGGCCTACATGTATTACGGCCTTTTTTTTTTAGCATGAGCTGTTAATTATCAGGATCCATCGCCCTATGGCCATTCCTTTCACCAGCATCGGCCTCTCTTGTCAAGTACAGAAGGAAGAATTTGGTGCAATTCAAAAATATAGCAACCATGTTTGGGTTTGAGTTTGCTGGTGATCTGTAAATTTGCTTGTGACGTTCTTGAACTGACTGAATTATACGGCCCTCAAGTGCCGGTATCTTAGAACCATATTAATTAGAATGTACGCATTCTCACGTGTCGGCATAATGAGTTATAATTTTTTTTTGGACTGCGAGTCTCACCGCTGAGAAAAGAGCCTTTTGTGATGACAAAAATGGCCGTAATTAATTTTATTATTGTTGCTAAAAATAATTACCCACAAAGATTGTCCTAAAAAAGTTGTTCCAATTTATTACTCGTGAGGGATGATAATTGGGTGGAATTTATCTAAACTTTGATAGAATTTATCCAATAGATGATTAAATGAATATAAATATATCTATAAAAAAAGAGAAAAATATACACTGGATTTAACTATAAATATGGATAAGAAAATTTTAAATTCATACTTGTCTTTATATTTATATTTACATTAATTTACTTGATATAAAATAATTAATTATTCCTTTCAACCAAATATCTTTTCAGTTTATTTTCTAAAGTTTAAAATAAAAATATAATTAAATGTGAACGATCTAAGTATCTTATTTTAATATAAAAATGTTTTTATTCTAAATTTAATAGGTTTTACTTATAGAATGAGCAAAAAGATATGGATAAGAGAGAAAAAAAATACACTATGGATAGAGAGAGAGAGAGAGAGAGAGAGAGAGAGAGAGAGAGAAAGAGAGATTTATTCTATTTGGATGATGCATATGGATATCTAATATATGATTTGTTGCTATCCTTATTTATTGTAAGAAACTTGATGATAAATAAAAAAAATCATAAAATACTTATCAATGAAAAATATTGGAAAAAATGTACAAATTACAACAATAGACATTCAAATGACTCCTACTTCTCTTAACTTTTTACAATAGCATGTTGTCGAAAATATAAAATAAAGATGTTATGACAATGCTTTTTTATATATATAATTTAAATTCTGAATTTTTTATTGCCAAGTTTTTAATTTTTTTTATTACTAGCAACGACGTTCTAGTTTTTATTCCTCATGACATGACATTACTAATAATAGCTTTTATTTAATTTTGATTCTAGGGACATGCATAAGGATTCAATGACGCGATAGCAATTTGCGATGACAGAATACGACTGCTAACTAAAGCAAAAAATGAGCTTTTTAAAATGTATCCAAGATCCTTTCCGTACCTTACCGCTGTCCTAGGATAATCTTCGCTATTATATTCTTCATGAATCATGATCATCTACGGGTCCGTGGAACACTCACTTAATCTTGCTTCTTCAAAAGGCGAATCCCTCACCCCCTCACCCCCAACTGCCGACCCGATAGCTTTAAAGGAGTTAAACCACGGTAACCCAACGGTCTAAGACACAGTGGTTGTCCGTGGTAGCTTCTTCTACCTCCTCTTGTATGGTTGCACTCCACCTCCACTCGAACCTTATCCCATCACCTTACTATTTAGTCCTACAAAAAATAATAATCTGACATTGGTATAAAAAATTAGACATATCGGCCAATTTATAGAATATTATAATATCTTTTTTTCCAAATTACTTACATAATGGTTTCTCGTGGTATTAGAGATCTAAAGGCAATCTCTCGTATGTGAAGTATAAGTCTCCATCGGCGAAGGTAATTTCTATGCCCACTAATCGACTTTTCACATTAGTAAAAAAATAAAATAAAATTAATAGTATTAAAATAGCATTATAAATAGTAAGAAACTATAGTTTTATATACATTTGAATATTGACACGTCAAAATAGGCCTAGAACTTTGGATGTTAGAATTTTTTATTTTTAACCTATTTTGTGATTCTTTCGTTGAAAAATGAACTCGTATATCTATCATTTACTTTAAACTCTTAGATTTAGTATCATCTTTACGTTACCAAAACTTTAGTAAGTCTATGCATTTCTGTCAAGTTGTCTTGTTAAAGTCGTGGCTTCCACGCATTATTTTCCTCCCCCTTCCTTTTCGTATAATAATTTTTGTTCTTGTACTTTGCATCCGATAGTTGGAGTCGAAGTACAGGTATAAAATTAACATTGATAATTGTTAAAAATGAAATTATTTATATATTTCATTTAGTAATATATGATTATCTTAAGCCTGGGCAAAATCTTAGACTTATCTTATTCTGAAACTTCTGCGCATGATTTATATGTTGGTAGAATCAGCTCCCTCATTGCATTGCGAATGCATTGCATGAACTTCAATGTCCAATACCCCACCAAATTATAGGTTCCATCCTTATTAACAAAATCAACGTGTATCGGTTTCTTCTCGCCTACTACCCTCATGTCATGCAACTCGATGTACTTTCCTTTTCCATGCCCCTTTCTTTTTCTATAGTAGTTGGTGCTACAATATTAATGTCAAAGGTAATATTAAATAACCAAAAATATTTATTCGTTATTTATAAAGTTGAAAAATGATTTTTTTTTATGACTTGCACAAAATGTAATTTGTGAGGTTCTTTAGGGGGATCATGTCCTCCGTTCCCAACGTGCTGTTTGGCGTGATGTTGGCCATATCTATATCTTATGGAATACGATAACAAGAATAATATAAAAATTTAACTAGATAAAGTTACCTAATCATGTATAAGTATAACTATCAAAGTATGGGAAAAAAATCGTAGTATGAAAATAATACCATATATATGTAGATTTTAACAACAACAATAATAATCAATACAAACATGTCTCCAAATAAGCATTAATCATAAAGAAAATTTGAACTATCACCATTACTATAGTCATTTTTAGCGGTGTTATCCATATTTGAATACAAAAAACCTAATCTTTTGTCTTCCATCTCATTATATTGAATGTCGTTGTCGTTTGTGCTATCATTGGTCTCGATCAAATCCATGTATTCTATCCTAATGTTCAAGTCTATAGCAACGATATAAACCTTCAAACCCATGTACCACATCAATCTCATCATCATCATCCAAATACCAAATGTGGCGGTGGTTAACTTCCCAAACCGCCCTCTAGTTAGAATCATTCTAAGGATCAACAACATACTAGATTTATTCTTCCTGAGATCCCAATATATACCGATCATTCTTGTGCCACTCAGACCTCATATGCACACTTGTGATGCTAATGTCTTGCTTGATTCTTTTATTCCTCAAATCAATATCGAACCACTTGCACTTAAAAAATACAACAGAACAATCATTGAAGTAATGTAACTCTGTGATATCTTGTAGTTGTTGATAAAAAAGAAAAAGAAAAAGTGATGTCTACTCTAGGGATTCACACACTGATTCTTTGTGTTCTACTTTGTGAATCTCTAAGGCAAGTTATATATATAACTCCATTAATCATGCAATCATTACAAATTGAGATAACAATCGATGAACAGTGAGATATCAAGAATCATTCATTACTGCATTTCTCTGATATGCTCTCTCGTAACTTATGTATATGTAAAGTTGGGCTATAAAAAGGTTAAACTGAATATCATGTTAAATAAATGCATATGCCATGAACCATAACATTTTGGATTCATTCTAGGATGCAAACTTTTTCTTTTGAGTATCAATTGAACTACCACCACATTAGCTAATTTAAGCTATGTGTTCAATATAACAAGGGGATACATATACACACACACCCCACCCCATTAAATATAATATAATTAATACCATGACGTGATGGTAAGATTATGATTTCTCCAAGTAAACTTGCATTTCAAGATACTGTAAAGAATGTACCATTAAAGCTTATTTAGCTTCTCAATAGTTAAGCTAGCTATTGTAGTCTTACCAATAGGGCGAACTTGAGATCAGAGAACCAAAAACATGCAACTTTTGACAACTGCATCCTTATTTCTTTATACTTTATTAAACCTTGTCTCCATTCGTTGCATGTACATATAATAGAAATTCATTGCTTTGTGAGATACATAACCTTTAATGATTGAACCTTCAGACTAAGCACAACTTTTGATATACTCTTTCAAGTCCTTCAACTTTCTCTCAGTGTGATACATCCATCTGCCATGCACATGTCCATTTAGTCATGCTTCTTCTAATAAGTGCATTTTAGGTGAACCATAAAACTAAAAAATGTTGGAAAATATATCATTTAAAGCTTACAAAGGATAACAACAAGATGATATTCTATCTTCTCTAAATCAAACAATTGAAGTGTATGTGAAAAAACCTAGCTAAAGAAGTTGTAGAGTTTGATGTTAGTATTTCTAATCTATTTGTTCAAGAACCCACAAACCCCAACTACTAGCAAGTGTTATATTATCACATGATGATCATTTGATTTTAGATCTCCAATGTTGTCGCCATTATTGTTTACATACTTCTTGATGTTTCTAGTAAACTTATCATTTTTCAAAAACATTAAGAAATTCCTATATCATTAGAAAAAAATATTGTGCCTTAGGTTTCATCAACTTGTTTCCTTCATAATACAAACGTAACTCATGCTTGAAGTTCAAATCCTCCAAATCACATCTCACATTAACATTATTTTTTGATTTTTCATCATCATAAACTATCTTCACTAGGAAATTGGAACAAATGTTTTTCTAAATGTCATCGCATCTAAAATGTGTTTCAATAGATGCAATAACCAATATGAAAATTTATAAAGGATGATCTTCTTTTAGTTCAAGTTATAAACTCCTCACTTCCTCCTTTTGATGGTCAAATGTTTCTCTGACTGATATTCCACAAAACGACTCAACCACATCAAAATATCATTAATTGATAATCTCCTATGAGAAAACCCTTGTTTGAGTTTCCCATTGAACCAATAATTTTTTATTCTAAATGGATGATCGATGGGTAGGAATTATCGATGGCTAACATAACCAATATTATGTATCATTCTCATGTAAGGGGTTTCTTTACTATAGTTTGAACATGTTAAATACCTCTAAGAAGGCCACCCTGACAATTATGATTGAGTCAGAATATCATTAATGGTGTGAAGTAGCACTGTAGGAATTTAGAATACCACTTTACTAACCACATCTTTTGGAGAAATCCATAACATTCACAGATCATTTAATCCACCAACTAATGCTTAAAGGAAACATCAATATCCATCACATGAGAACTTACATTAGGAATTGACATTGTGAACATAAAAATAAAGCCTTCATGCACTCCCATAGGGGTAAGTTATATGTGCTCAACATAACTAGCAACATACTGTATTGGGAACTCCTATTAATTGAATTAAAACCACATGATACTAGCCCTAATATTATATATCAAGGATTAGTTGCAAATTTGAATGATAAGCATCAAAATGCTTCCACGCTTCACTATCAATTACATGTTGTGATACCTCAAATTCAATTAAACACCCCTTTACATGCCATCTTATGTTTTAAGTTGTGTGTCTACTAGAATACAACCTCTTCAGCCTCGATATCAAAGGGAGCTACCACATAATCTTTTGAGGTACTTTCTTTTTTATTATAGCTTCATGTATTCAATGAGAGGTACCACATATATAAAAATTATCTTAATCAACATTTTATTTCCAATACAAAACATAATCATAATTACACATATGAATGTCTTTGTTAGGGGTGTGCATTGTCAGATATCCGTATCTAAATGGATATTTTTCTCGGATATCCGATCTGATTGGATATTCGATATCCTATATCCGAATTCGCATCCAAATACTCCAGATATCTGAAATATAGGATCGGATTTCGGATATATCAGATTATTGAAAAAAATATCCGATTATTAAATTTACATATATAATCTATAACTAACTTTTTTTCCTGCAGAAACACTTGTTTAATTATTCAACTTGCATATAAAAAGATATAATACATGATTGATTATATCACCAAAAATTAGCGATCAAGATTTGTGAACAATGATGCTCTAGAACTGTGGAACGACCTAAGTTAAGAGGTTCAGCAAATTTAGGAGTTTTTTTCCTAGTCTGGGTGCTTGCGTGTGTGTGGACCGTGATCTATTTGACTGTTTGTAGAGTGTGGATGTTTATTTTAGACTTTAGTTTAGTAAATTATTTTTGGAATTATGTACTATAGTAAAAAAAAATGATCCAAACTTGAAGATTGAAAGAAAAAAATCAGATTATAAATTAAATTATACCTAAATATAACTGACTTATTCTTAAAATCGGATATTTTTGGCAGATCGTATTATCCACTAAAAAATATGATCGGATATCCAAAATTTAGGATCGATTTTTTCAGATACCGGATTAATTTTTCGGATCCCGATTTTTCTGCATAGCTCTATTCTTTGTACCCTAAATAGAGCTTATTCATCTTATTTGTTTCATAATGTTGGTTAGGCAACTTATTCCCTTCCGGAAACACTTCTCTTAGACTATCCACAACGGGGCAGCAAAAAATTTGTCGCGCCCCGTTGCGTCGACGCAACGAATTGCAGCAGCAGCGCAACAGGTTCAATATCTTACGTCGGGCGCAACTTCCTGCGCCGACGCAAACAAAATTTATACAGTATATTCTTAATATTTTAACAACAAATAATAATAACTTTACAATATTTTTTTCATTATTTGATCAATAAAAATAAAAATAAAAATTATCAATATTTTCTGCCAAGTGTCAATATTTTATTTGTTAGTTAGATTTTTTTGGATAATTTATTATCCTCATTATTATCTTCATTTTTTTTAAATAATGGATTTTAGAATCTATAAATAGATTGCCTCCATATCATATTTTTCACAGCATCTTCCATCTCTCATTATTATTGTTGTCATTATTGTTATTGTTATTATTATTAATTAGCTATTAATCTATTTTAATGCCTCTTTTTTTTAAAAAAAATATAGACTAAATTACTCTTATTTAGTTACTATTACTGTTATTATTAATGTTATTAGTTATAATTTTATTTATGTTACTCTTATTTGGTTATTGTTATTATTGTTGTTGTTGTTATCTACTAAAAATTTATTTAGTTACTATTATCTAGTTATTATTATTATTATTATTAGTCTTATTAATTAATATTTATTAATAATAATAACTATCTAGTTAAAAATTTATTTAGTTACTTTTATCTAGTTATTTTTATTGTTATTATTAGTCTTATTAATTAATATTTATGTTAGTATATTTAATTTCTATTGTCATTGTTTTTATTATGGTTGTTAATGTTATTATTAATTACTATTAGAAATTGTTGATCTTCTTTATATTTACTACTACTACTATAAACTCTATTAATTTTTTATTTACCACTAATATTGTAATTATTGTAATAGTTACCTTCAAAATGGATTCAAATCGTACCATCAACAAAGGCAAAGGTAGAGTTAGAAAGCAACTAATTCCACAAGCTCATCCACCCCGTCAACAACCACAAAGTAGCCAACTTCGTCAAGGTACACAACATATTCAAAATATGCAAAATTATGGAGTCCAAGTACCTAATATGGAATATTGGGAAAATTCTCAAATAAATTCCAATACCCCAAACCTTTCACAACAATTCCAACAATTTGATTGTTACACACCAACTCTAGATCAATCACAAGCTCGAATTTTTCTACCCACTCAATGCAGTCAGAACTCACCACCATTTTCTCAACATCAACCTCAACATCCATCATCTAGACAATTTGATTCGTACTCACCAAACCACTCTTATCCACAAGCTCAAACTTTTCTACCCACTCAATCTGAAAGATGGAATTTTAATCAAGGAGGTTATTCACCGGAACCTTCGATAGATCAACACCCTATGACCCCTGGTTCTAGTAGAGGTTCAAAAATGTCACAAATGCTTTTTTCTACTTTCTCGACACAACTTGGTATGAACGATGTCAATGAAGAAATTAGTGGAAATGTTGACGGTGGTGGCAATGATGATGATGAGGAGGAGGAGGAGGAGCCGGAGGGGGAAGAGGAAAGCCCTGTTGCTGATATACACTCGAGGAAAAAAAATCATCCAAAGTTTACTTGGTCTAGAGAAGATAGCAAGACATTAGTCCATACGTACATTAATGTGATGAATAATATCTTTGTAGGAACTAATCAATCGTCTGATACTTTTTGGGGTAAAATCGCTGAAGGCTATAATAAATTTAGAGGTTCTAGTCGTGAACGAACCCCTAATCAATGCAAGAATCACTATAGGACGAGTTCGAAAGAAAGCGCAAAGTTTAGTGCTGCATACAATCAAGCGCTTAGAAAGCAAAAAAGCGGAGAATCAGAAATTGATGTTCTTGATAAAGCACACCAATTCTATATAACTACTAATGGTAGGAAATTTAACCGAATGCATGTTTGGGAAATATTGAGGCATGAGCCAAAGTGGAAAGCCAAATATCATGACTCACCATCTGAAACTACAAGCAGTGGAGCTAAGAGGAGTAGGGTGAATGAAAGTGGTGCATACTCGAATACATCCTCAAATCCCAGTACTCCAACTAGTGCTGCCCCCCCTAATAGAAGAATTTCTGCCTCGTCCTCTAGGAAAGCAACAAACAGGAAAACGTGCTATTGTCAATGAGGCAATTAATTCAGTAAATGCAACCAAACAATCAATAAATGAGGCGTCTCACACAATTCAAAATTATGCCAAAATTGTAGAAGAAAAGATGAGGTTGGAAGCTCGTAGGGCAAAAATTGATGAGGATAAGATGAAGATGAAGAAGTGGAGACGATATGAGAAATTATCATTACTATAAAATAGAACACCTCAACAAGATAGGTGGTTTGCACAATTGAAAGCTGACTTGTGCCCTGAAGATGATGAATGAGGAAGACTTCTGATTAATGCTCCTATCTATTTTTATTATGTTGTTATATGTTTTATGCATTTAAGTTGTATTCCAATGTAATGTTATAGTTATCCGCATTTTAACTTTTTGTACTAGCTTTTGTTTAATTTTTATGCTGGTGATGTATTCCAAAGTAATTTTCAACTTTATGGTTGTGTTCCAAATTAATGTGTTGTATTCCAAAGAATCTAGACAATTTTAGTTGTCAGAACACCAATAATGCATGCACATGGGTATCTTTGTCTTTACGTAGCTCATTATTTGTGTTATGTTTTTTAGGTAAGAATATACATTATTGTAGGCACATTGGATGCCTTTGTTTTTATCCAATGCATCGGAATACCATTATTATATGCACATGGGTTGCATTTGTTTTTACGTAGCTCATTATTTGTGTTATGCTTTTTAGGTAAGAATATATATTATTGTAGGCACATTGGATGCCTTTATTTTTATCCAATGCATCAGAATACCATTATTATATACACATGGGTTGCCTTTGTCTTTACGTAGCTCATTATTTGTGTTATGCTTTTTAGGTAAGAATATACATTATTGTAGGTACATTGGATGCCTTTGTTTTTATCCAATGCATCAGAATACCATTATTATATGCACATGGGTTGCCTTTGTCTTCACCCAACACATTATTTGTGATCTACATTATTACAAAATCCACAAGCTCTATATATTTGACATGAAGTTAGCCCAACAACCTAAACCATCTACCACTATATATTCTTACCAACCATCAAGTTTCACAAAGAATTAAGCAAAACATGTCTTCTAGCTCATCCACACATTCTTCATCGAAGTCTTCATCAGATGATGAAGAGTACAATACATCCAACGATATAGAAAATGAAATAGTGCAAAAGGTCGATGATTGCATATTCAACCTTCAAAATCAACTGCGCCATCAGCATAAGTTAATACAAGAGCTTTCATCATATGCACAACCACGAAGAAGAGTCAAGAAACGTAATTACATAAATAGGGATCGTCAAGGTGGCCATAATCGCTTGTATGCCGACTACTTTTCTAATAATCCAACTTATACGGATGCACAATTTCGTCGTAGATTTCGAATGAGGAGACCTGTTTTCCTTCGTATAGTGGAAGATTTAGGTAACCACACTCCATACTTTACTCAAAGATTTGAAGCATCAGGGAGGCGTGGTTTATCACCATTGTAAAAATGCATAGCCGCTTTGTGTATGTTGGCATATGGAATGTCAGCCGATAGTTGTGATGAATATGTGCGTCTTGGAGAAACCACAACAAGAATGCATTGTAAAGTTTGCTGAAGGTGTGATAAATGTTTTCGGAGGAGAGTACTTGAGGAGGCTGAACCAATCAGACCTCCAACGGTTACTTTATGTGAATGAGCAGCGTGGGTTTCCAGGTATGATTGGTAGCATTGATTGCATGCATTGGAAGTGGAAGAATTGTCCAGTTGGTTGGCAAGGTCAGTATGCTCGAGGACATGGGAAGCCAACGGTCGTTCTTGAAGCTATCGCTTCATATGATCTATGGATTTGGCATGCATATTTTGGTACTCCTGGTTCGTGTAATGATATTAATGTCCTCGATCGATCTCCTGTATTTGATGATATCTACAATGGTAATGCTCCACATGTAGCATTTACAGTTAATGGTAACCAATATAATTTAGGCTACTATCTCACAGATGGTATCTATCCACCATGGGCTACATTCATCCAATCTATACGTCATCCACAAGGTGAGAAAAATAAACTATTTGCTCAAGTACAAGAGTCGGTTAGGAAGAATGTTGAGCGTGCATTTGGAGTTTTGCAAGCACGATTTGCCGTTATACGTGATCCAGCACGATTTTGGGAAGTACAAACATTGAGCAACATTATGAATGCCTGCATCATATTACATAACATGATTGTTGAAGATGAACGTGACACGTATTTACTTGCGGCAGATATGTCTCAGTTTGATCAAAATGACATAGATGAGCCATATTTTTGTGAGCGCACAGTAGAGCATGGACAATATATTCGAAATATTATCCAAGTTCGAGATAGAGATTCTCATCATCGATTATTACTGGATTTGATCGAGCATATCTGGCAACGTTTTGGTCCCGGTAGAAGCTAAAATGTTTTTTGTTATTGTATTTTTAGTTGTATTCTTGCACCATCTTTAAATTATTGATGTTTTTCAATTATGTAATTTCAATTTTTAGAGAATCATTGCTCTACTTTGATTATGTAATTTCATATTTTGGTGTACTCATTGTTGTTGTATCAGTAAAATATTTTATGTTGTACTCTTTTAATTAAAAATATGAATTTTTATTAAAATAAAAACTTATATATATTTTAGTCGTTGACGGTATTTAAGGAATTGTTTAAACATTTAAAATGTAAAATAAAATTTAATTACGCCAAAACAACATAAGTTAAAAATATTAAAATATTAATTTTTATTATAATATTTAATATTAGTATTATACAAATATTATAAAAAAGATAATTAATTTTGTAATTAATTAAAATGATAAAAATATATTAATATATGTAAAAAAAGTTATATCATTTTATTAAATTTAAAAAATTATTTTTTTAATAATAGAAATTAGCATTTAATTAATAATATTATTAATTAAATAAATATTTTAGTTGTTTATATTAGGATATAGATTGATAAGATAGTATATTTTAATATTATATTATTGAGCCTTTGTTGTGGAGTTAAAGTTTAAAAGAGGCAAAAAGATTACTTTTTAATTTTAAAAGATGTATTGATTTTTTTTGCTCCTTTGTTGTGGATGCTCTTAGCAATTTTAGAAGCCTATCAAAATCTTTATTTTTTTCACTTATTCAACACCTTATGACGTATTAACTTGACCAAAAAAAAAAGATTCAATGAAAAGAAATTCATACAACTAGAATGTAACTTATTCTCCATCTCCTCAAACAACTCATCATAATACTAATTAATTCTATTTCTAGCCAAGTTACACATCACTACCCAATAAATCACCTAGCACTTTTGTTGTCTCATTTGTTTCCTCTTTAGAGATATCTAAAGGTTTTGGCTTTGACTTCAGTTTGGATTCATCATGGTGCACCCATACATCTTAGTCATGTATAAACCTATTCCTCGCTATGTAGGACTCAACCTCATCGATCATTCACCAGAACACCCCCATTTTTTGCTATAAAAAAAATTCCATTTTAAAATATTATGGAAGTGGAAAATACCAAACACACATAAGAAAAATGTGGTGTCACTGTATCACCTAAAACTGGATAAACATCCACTAGACGTCCCTATTAGGTACAAGGCTAATAAAACCAACCAAACCAAATACAAGAATAGAGTGCACATAGGGTATAACATATGGATACCACTAAGAAAAAGTTTATAATGCAAGACCTCAACGAGTCCCAAAAAAATATCTAGAAAACTTAAGGTATCAGAAACACAATAGAGATAAAGCAATAATGGAATAATCCCAAAAGTCTGGTCCATTAGGGATCTACAAAAGCTCACCAGGTGTCCATGCTCTCAAGCCCTACACAAGGTAGGACAGCTACCAACTATCCTAAAAAACCAGCACATGGTCCTCAGTTCATGGGATTGTGCAGATAACTAAACAAATGGGCACATTAGTATTCTATATACTGATTATGCTAAGTTTTCTCCTTAATAGGAGTCACAAGAATGAAACAACACAATGTAATATAGAAATAATGCTAAACATGTATCATGCTTACATCATACATATAGATATACATGCATTATCATGATCATATAATGCATCGGGATTTCATACCGTACTCACTTAGAAAATACATAACTCGACATGATGATCATCACAATATAGATATCATGGATAACAACATATACTCATGTAAGTCAGTTATTCAACAACTCACTAGACTCTTCTAAAATCTAATTTCACGAATTACTCATTTGACCCATTTTATAAGTCATATTTTTCCATTAGATCAATCATTTGTGAGCCCTTATTCCTTTTTTGAGCAATGGACTAATCACCACCCCATGGTCTCACATACCATAGAAACTTATCCAAACAAGAGGACATAAAGCTAAGTAACGACTGGAATCAAGTCCAACCGAAGCCAAGTAACCACCAATAAACATAAAGTTAAGTTGAAGTCAAGTAACCACTAATGGACATAAAAGTCCAAAAAAAGGTAGTAAACCATATAGGTGACTAGACCATTTAGTATCAATACCTCCTAGTACATTATCAATGTCTAGAGTATGTAAGGCATCGAGATTTACTAAGATCCCATTCAAAAGCACCAATAAATGTTTGAAGGTAAACTAACTCTCGATAGCTAATCTAGGATCAGATAATCTAGACCCATGCACTGCTCAATCTTCTTTTACTTTAAATGACTAGCGTGTTATTCTCTAAGGTTATATTATCACATAATGATCAAATAGCAATGAATCAAAACATCCACATAATCACTCCATCTTAACCATTATTACTCTCTAAGCCACGTTGTGTGAATTCCATTAGTTCTTTTCCAAGTTTAAAAATCAATCCATTAAGATAATATATTTAGGCCAAGAATCCAAATTAAATCATCCATTTGTAGCATCATAGTATACATACTCAAATTTTCCCATTAAAACCTTCCAAAGGCATTTATTAAGAATCCCATGAATTATGAATTAATTAATCCATCCAATAAGTTAGTTAATTCATGCCAAGATGGGTGTTCTCATAATATAAGAATCATATTACAAGATAATATCAATTCTCAAGTCATATCAAGATCAAGAGAAATAAAAATAGGACTATTTGGCCAAATTGGTTAATCAAATTGGGTTAAACACTCGATTAGTTTGGCTCAGTCAAACCTTAGAGTTCCTCTCAAAACAAGTCGATTGGTTTGGTCACATTAGCCAAGTGATCTAAAACCATTCAGTTCATTTTGACAAGATAGTTACTTAGTTTAAATAGAGAGCAACCCTAAGTCATCATGGACAATCCGGTCAATTAATTAAGCCAACCAATTAGCTGTTCTAAGAACTAATCGATAGGTTCGTCTTAATAAGTTGATTGGTTTTCTCCCTAACAACAAAAAATAGGGAATTTAAATGCAAGTTAGGATCTAAAAATCCAACCATATCACATCATAGCATCACCATTATAGAAAACAAAGGTTACACATGCTTAGGTGCTAACCATGGTGCATTTATATAATATCAACCATTATTTTCACAAATTCATAATTTTCTCATAAATCTTAAATCTTATAATATATAACACCAAATTAATCATAATATCATTTATGCATACAAAGATCATAAATCTACCAAACATACAAGCTCACATGCTAATTTATATCATATTTCAAATGCAAGAATGACTTACTTAAGAGCGTAGCAAAATTTCCACACCAAGGATATAAAATCTTTAATTGAAATATTTAAACTCTAAAAACCATAGAAAATAAGTGATTAAAACTCAAAAAAACTTTGAATAATTCTTATAAACTAAGAAATGCAAATTAGGGAAAGAAAATGGGATTATCACCCATAAGAGAATCTAACAAAAGAATAACCTAAAAGTAAAAAGATCAACTTTCTCTAAACCTAACTCTTTCTTGATTAAGAATAACATAAGATGGAAATAGATAAAACATCATAATAGATGCAAAGATTAGGTGAAATCACAAAATGGATAAAAGTGGAGCACAAGTGTTGGGAAAACTCAGAATATATTGATGGCTGAAAAGAGGTGAAGGGAATAGATTATTAGGGCTATATAACCAATGAATTAATGAAGGAATGAGTAAAAGAGTTTAATTAGATCATCAACCCTAATTTTATCGTTTGAAATTGGGATGACTAGGCAACTTTATCAAGAATAGGATGACTTCCTTCCAAGAGCTTAAATGGTGATTTTCTGAGGAAAATAGGATGATATTCTCTAAAGAATGGTCGAACACGTGGAAATAGGCAAATTGGAGTGGGAAGCAAATGTCCCTGCCATGAAAAGAAATTTTGGAATAAATCATTTGTTCTAGTTTAGTATAAAGGAGATAGAAAAAAGAAGATTGACTAATCAATTGGTTTATAAAACCAATTGACTAGTACGCCAAGAAAATTTAGTTTACTCAAATTTTCAAGCCTTTTCCCATTCTTTTTCAAATCAAAATCAAACTATAGTTCCAAATAAGGATCAAACATCATCCAAAATCCATTAAACAAAAGAATTTTATATTTTATAAATCTCAAACTTATGGGGTATTATAGTAATACTCCTTTAAAAGAGGGTGTGTTCCCGTAACCTACTAACCAAAATCAGTCAACATCATTTAGCACAAAACATATCACACATCATATTTGACATAACAAACCAAAAGAGGTCACTACCCCATTAAAAGAAATGGTTACACCAAATGATAACACACTAAGAGAACAAATTGAGGTACTTTGCACAAATCTCCTCCTCGGCATCCTACATGGCCTCCATGACACCATACTGTGATCACATGACCTTGATTAGTAAGATAATCTTTGTATGCATCTTTTTAGTCTTCATGTTCAAACTGCTCACTAGTTATTCTTCATAAGTCAAGTTAGTGACTCATCGAGCTCTAATGTATTAGAATAGATGATGTGCGAAGGATTTTCTATGTACTTCTTCAATTGAGAAACATGAAAGATGTTGTACACGTGAAATAACTCTATAGTTAGTGCTAAGTGATGGGTGGCCTCACTGACTCACTCTAAAATCTTGCATGGTCCAATATATCTTAGATTGAGCTTACCCTTACTTACAAACCTCATTACTCCATTGGTGGGTGAGACCCTTATAAGGACTCTATCGCCCACCTCATAGCCATCAGTCCGTCTTCTAAAATCTGCATAGCTCTTCTACTGGTTCTTGGTAGTTCTCATACGATTTGGAATCAATCATATCTGTCTTGTTAACTCCTCAATCATGTTTAGTTCGAAATTAATTGTCTTGCGAATGTTGCTTTAACACAAGAGACTCCGACACCTCCTCTCGTACAAGGCCTCAAAAGGTGTCAGTGTGATACTTGCATGATAATAGTTGTTGTAGTATAACTCGATCAAGTCCAAGCGATCCACACACATGCCCGAAGTATATCCTCTAAAGTTTGAATGGTCCTCTTTGTTTGACCATCCATAGCTAGGTGAAAAGTAGTAATCATCTTCAGCCGAGTCCAAAAAGTGGCCTACAACTTCTGCCAAAAGTGCAAAAAGAATCTAGAGTCTTAGTCCAACATGATGTATTTAGGGACCTCTTTTAGTCTCATAATGTGATTCTTGTAAGCGCTGGCTAATTTCTATATACTCCATGTCCTCTTCATCACTATGAACACTATTGACTTGGTTAAGCAATCCACAACAACCCAGATAGAATTAAAACCACTATAGGTCTTTGGAAGACAAAAAAATCCATAAATATACTGTCCCACTTCCAATCTAAAACTTCTAGTGGTTTTAATAACCCTATTGGTCTTTTATGCTCAATCATGACCTTTTGATATGTTAAACATCAAGCGATAAACTTTATAACATCTCAATTCATATGGGGCCACCAATATATCTTCTTCAAATCCATATATAACTTGTGCCCTCTAGGATGGACATAATAAGGAATATAGCGTCCTTTAAAGATGTTCCTCTTATGTTTTACACAACCTTGTCATATACACCACCTACTATGATATCTAACACCATCACCCTCATGGATCTAAAATCCGTCGGCTCTACATTCTGTAATATTCTACTAAATCCTCTCGAGCTTGACTTCACCAAGTTGGCTAGATTGAATCTCCTTAAACATGGAAGGTATGATGATGAGGGAGTTCATCATTGCTTCCACACTACCAACAACAATTAACTCAATATCTATCTCCCTGAGCTCTTAATGCAAGCAATCAGACAACACAATTGTACTCAAGGAATGCAACGTCTTCTATCTAAGAGCATCAACCACTACATTGGCTTACCTTCATGGAAGGTTAACTCTAGGTCATAATACTTGATCAAGTAAAACCATTGGCGCTGTCTCAAATTCAACTCCTGCTACCTAAAAATATACTTGAGGCTCTTGTGATTGGTTTAGAACTTACACTAAACACCATAGAGATAATGTCTCCAAATCTTTAAAGTGAACATCGCCGTAACAAGCTTTAAATCATTCATCGGATAATTTTATTCATGAGGCTTCAATTGTTGAGAAGCATAAGCCACTACTATCCCATGTTGCATCAACATGGAACACAATCCATGTGTAGAAGCATCATTATATCCATCAAAATATTTTGATCCACTAGAGCTAAGGTAAGAATTGGGGCTAAAGTCAAACATCTCTTCATCTCCTTGAAGGACTTGTGACACCTCTCATCATATTAGAAATGTGTAGCCTTCTTGAGTAAATTGGTAAAGAAATGAGCTATCTTGGACAATTATACGAAAAATCTTTGGCAATAACTGACCAATCCCTAAAAAGTACACACCTCCTTGAGAGATGTTGGTGTTGGATACTTAAAAAAAACCAAAACCTTGGAAGGATCCATTGATATACCACCTATTGAGATTACATGCACAAGGAAATCTACTTGTTCTAGCTAAAACTCACACTTTAAAAGTTTAGCATACAACTGGTGTGTTCTCGGTGATGCTAAGGTATGTCTCACATATCATATGTGTTCCTCACAAATAATAGAGTAGATGATAATGACATTGATGAGAACTACGGCGAACCAATCCAAGAATTATAAAAAAAAAACTATTTTAAGAGAGACATAAATGCTATTGGTGCATTATTAAGTCCAAAAGGTAGCACCGTGAACTCATAATGATGATATTTGTTCCAAAATTTCATCCTTGGAATATCCTACTCAGTAATCCTTAGCTAATGACAACCTAATGAAAGATCATTCTTGAAAATTATTATGTCTCCTTTGAGCTAGTGAAACAAATCATCAATTTAAGGTAAGAGAGAATGATTCTTTACCATAACTTGATTTAGCCCATGGTAGTTGATGCACAACCTCAAACATCCATCATTCTTCTTAATAAAAATTGGTGCTCTCCCAAAATTCTTCTTGCTAAGCCTTAAGTTCCTTCATTTTTGCATGTGTCATAAAATATGGTGCTTTGGATACTAGCTCCATCCCTGGCTACTAGAAAACAATAAATTCAACATCTCAAACTGGTGGCATGCCTCGAATATCATTGGGAAACATATTGGGATATTCTTGGATCTCCAAAATTTGCTCTAGTAGTGTCTTAGGGACCTTGGTATCTTGAACGCCATACAAGAAGAGCGGATACCCTTTTGAAACGAGGTTACACAACATGATAGCTGACACAACTTTCAAAGAGGGGTTAGGCTTATACTTTCGATAGGAGACTCTAACACCCTTTGGTTATTAAAGAACCACATGCTTCTATGTGCAATCTATTAGAGCCCAGTACTTCCCATCATGTCCATGCCAATGGTCACATCAAAATTACACAACTCTAGCTCTATGAGATCTAAGGAAAATTATACTCTGCCAACTATTAAAGCCACCCCTTTATAAATCCTAGAGCACAAATCCTATCCCCCAAAGGCAAAACAATAGAAGAAGAATTACTATAGGAAGGAAATAAAATAGCTCTAGCTATGAATGCTGATGACACAAAAGAATGCTATAAACTGGATTCAAATAGTATGTTGAAAATATAGAAAGAGTAAGCATATTAGTTACCACACTGACCTAACGGTCGACGTTAGATTGGATAATCATGTTTAGATAGGCACTTGAAGGAACTCTTGCAGCACTATCTAACCCCTAAACCTACTGAAAAATACAACACTTCTGATCCCTAGGCTGACCTGTACAACTAGCAACACTAACCGGTGATGGAGGAACTTTTTAAGTTTATGGCTACTGCCGAATAGATCCAATGCTTTGATATGGAGAATGAATCCTTTAAAAACTACCACCTCTAACACAACACTCATAAGCTCTATGTCCTATCATGCAAAAACCATGGAAAGTTACCTTGTTTCCCTTAGAATCCATCTTCAGATGATCTACTCCGCAACACTTTTAATGGTAATGCATTTCCTCAAAATGTGCCCCAAACTACCTTCCCAATTAGGGTTTTAACCCCAAACTCCTACAATACCTAGGTAGTATGATGCCTTTAGAATAAGTCTTCTTCTTAGTGCCAGGATTGTGGTGACTCTTGAACTTCCTCTTACCCCTTAGCTAGGAACTCCTAGCTTGAATAACCCAATAAGCCTTGAAGGCTTATCTGTACATCACAATCATGTCTAGCAGGGAAGCTCCCACCAACAAATCTTGGCATTTTATCCCCAAACCAATCCTGAAATGGTGGACTTACATCACCTTGTTGGCCTCTACATTAGGTACAAACTAGACTAGGTCTATGAACTTTGTATAATACTCTTCCACTGACATGCTCCCCTATTGAAGTGCCATAAACTATTTGTGGTTCTTTATAGGGAGATGAGTGGGGTAGAATTTAGCTTAAAGCACCTCAAGAAAAGGCCCCCAAATGATAGACTCTCCTTCTTTATGTTGGACGCTTCTCCACCATATATCTTCTTGGCCCATTCGATAATACACAATCATGTCAACCCTTTTGTTCAAAAGAAGACCATAAGTGGTAAAGGTCTTCTCTATATCCTTGAAACATCTCTCCATGTTTTCGGGGTCTTGCTGTCCCTTAAAGATCGGTGAGTGATGATGTTCAGCTCTCTCAAGCCAATCTTCTAGAAATGGTGTTGGTATTAGCACCAGTGGTGACTGCTTTGGAGTTTCAAATTTGGTCCTCCATGTAGGAACCAACACTCTCCATAAATACCTTGACGAGCTTGTAATAGCGATGTACAACCATTGTCTTCTAAAGAATATAGTTATTTAGAATTAGTTAATTTACCGAGTAGTAAGACTGGCACAACAATCAACATAAAGATTATCTATATAACATTTCCAACCCACTCTCACTCACAGACATTTTCTTGTTTGAAAACACTTCAAATATTAGTCAAATACTCAAGTTAGTTGGAAAATTGTCAAGATAATCTATGGTACCATCTTAAACATTTCAAAGTACTGGAATTTTAAAATAAATCTTTGATACTAATATGTGGAATCAACTAAAAGTATTTAAAATAAAGAAGTTTTAAAAGAAAATTTTTTTTACCAGTATGTAACACCCCTATTTTTTATTACTAAAAAATTTATATTTTAAAACATTACAAAAGAATAAAAAAACCAAAAAAACACCTAGGAAAATTGAGGTGTTACCAAAGTATCTAAAACAGGATAGAAATCCACCGCTAATTCCATGTTAGATACAAGACTAAGAAAATCAACCAAACTAAATACATGAATAGACTGCACAAAGGGTACAACATACAGATACCACAAAGAAAATGCTTACAATACAAGATGTCAATGGGTCCTAAAAAAATATATCCGGATTCATAAGTGTGAGAAAAATGAAGAAACTGAAAACATAATAGAGATAAAATAATAGTAGATCAAGCCCAAAACCCTATTCCATTAGGGACTTACAAAATCACTCTAGGTGTCCATGCTCTTAAGCTCCTAAGCCCTACACAAGATAGGTTAGGTACCTGACATCCTCAAAAACCTACATGTGATCCTTTATTCATGTGATTGTGTAGGTGATCAAACAAACGGGTATATCAATAGACTATATACTAAGTAAGCCAAGTTTTCTCCTTAACGGGAGTCATAAGTAAGAAAGACCACAACATAATATATAAACCATGCTAAACATATCATGCTATATCATATAATTAGATATACACTCAATATCATTATCATAGAATGGATCACAATTTTATACCATACTCACTTAGACAATTCATAACTCAACATTTTGATCATCACAATATAGATTTCATGGATAGCAACATATCATCACACAATCTAGTTATTAAACAACTCACTAGGCTCTTATATAATTCACTTTCATGAATTACTCATTTTATGCATTTTCCAAGTCACATGGTTCCTTTAGATTAATCATTTCTGAGCCCGTATTCCTTTTTCGAGTAATAGAATGATTACCACCACATAGTCTCACATACTATGGAAGCCTATCCAAACCAGATGATATAAAGTTTAACCAAAGCTAAGTAACCACCAATGGATATAAAGTCCACCTGAATCTAATAAACCACCTAAGTGGCCAGACCCTTTAGTATTGATACTCCCTATTATATCATTATTTTTTAAAGTTGGTAACACATAAGGATCTACTAGGAATTCACCCGAAGACACTAATAAACGCTCAAAGGAAGACTAACCCTTAGTAGCTAATAGATGATTAGGTATCTAGACTTATTCACTTCTCAATCACCTTTTAGTTTGAGTGATTAGTTTTTTATTCTCCAATGTTATGTTACCACATAAGGCCCATATATCAACCAAGCAACCCATCCACATAATCACTCAATCTTAACCATTATTACCCTCCAAGCCATGTTGTGGGACTTCCATTAGTTCTTATAAAAGTTTAAATCAACCCATTAAGATAATTCATTTAGGTCAAGAATTTAGATAACATCGTCCATTTGTAACACCATCGCATACATACTCCAAATTTTCCATTAAAACCTTCCAAAGGCATTTATTCAGAATCATTTGACTTATGAATTAATTAATCCATTCAATAGGTTAATTAATTAATTTCAAGATATGTGTTCTCATCATTAAAGAATCATGTTAAAACATAATTTCAAGTATTAAGTAATATTGAGTTTAAGAGAAACAAAAACAACACTCTCTAGCTAATTAAGTCAATTTATTTGGCTCAGCCAAACCTTAAAGTTACTCTCAAAACTAGTTGATCTATTTGGTTAGCATATTCGATTGTTCTAAAACCAGTTAATTGGTTCTGAAAAAACAATTGATGGCTTTAACCAAAGAGCAAGCCAAAGTTATCACCAATAACCCAATTGATTAGGTAGGCTAGCCAATTGACTATTCTAAGAACTAGTCGACTTAACTAGTCGATTAATTTGCTTCTTGGCGGAAAAAGTAGGAAATTGAAATGCGAGTTAGGCTCCAAAAATCCAATCATATCACACCATAGCATCACAATTATAGAAAACAGAGGTTCCACATGCTCAGGTGCTAATCATACTACATTCACATAGGATCAACCATAATTTCTCATGAAGTTATACATTCCTCATAAATCTTAAATATTCTAAAGCGCAATAAAAAATTAATCATAACATCATTTATGTATACGGAGATTAGATATCTTCCAATCATACTGGTTCACATGCTCATTCATACCACATTTCAAAGGGAAGAATGACATACTGGCAAAATTTCTATACCAAGGAGATAAAACCTTTGGCTACAAGATTTTAACACTAAAAAAATTAGAAAATAAGATATTAAAACTCAAAAACCTTCAAATAATTCTCATAAAAAAATAAATATGAATAAGGGAAAGAAAACTATATTGCCACCTCTAAAAGAATCCATGAAGAGAATTAGTTACAAGCAAAAAACTCAAAATATTCCAAGTCTAACTATTTCTAAATTAAGAATAAAATAGGAGGGTGATAGAGAAAGGATTATAAGAGATGGACAAATTAGGTGAAATCTTGAAATGGATAAGATTGGATCACAACTACTGGGAAAACTCATAATATTTTTTATGCTTGAAAAGAGGTGCAGGGTATGGATTATTAGTGTTATATATAACTAATGAATTAGTGAAGGAATGAATGAGATAGTATAATAAAATTGCTAACCCATATTTCATCATTTGAATTTTGGTTGAATAGGAAGATTTATCAAGAAGAGGCTGACTTCCTTCCCAAAGCTCAAATGGTAATTTTCTAGGGAAGGTAGCTCGAGATTCTCGACAAAATTATTAAACACGTGGACATGGATAGATCAACATGGGAATTAAATCTCCATTCCATTCAAAAAAAATTCTAGAACAAATCATCTATTCCACCATAGTGAAGAGGAGAGAGGAAGAATATGGAAAAGGTTGAGGTCATCTTCTCCCTTTTCTACTAAAACTAGACCTTTAAATCCACTTGAGGTAAAGATTAAAGTTGGGTAACTGATAAAAAAGGTTAAAGATTACTCAATAAATTATTAGAGTTGGATCACCAAGGTTCTGAAATGTTAAAATCATTTTATTTTTAGAAAAATCCATGCTCGAAAATCATTTAGCTTGACAAACCATTTTATTAGTTTGGTCGATTTGTCAAGTGTTCTGCTAATCAGTCGATATGTTTTCCAAACTAGTCAATTGGGTATTGTAAACCAAAACCCTTGCTAAAAAAAAAATAAAACAGTCTATCAATTCATAAAACAAGTCATTTGGTACACGAAGAAAACCCATTTTATTTAATTTTCCAAGTCTTTTCCAATTCCTTTTCAAATTAAACCTAAACTATAGTTCCAAATCAAGGTTAAACATCATCCAAAATCTATTAAACACAAGAATTTCTCATTTTATAATTATCAAAATTATAAGGTATTTCAATCACCATGCCATATTATTATACTTCTCTTAGGCACAATTAGTGCACCTATATTTATTTATATGCATCATACAAAGGAGTTCCAACTATTACTACTATGTATAATAACAAGAAAAAAGAGAAACCAACATCTAATATGGAATCTTAATACATAAAAAGGATAATCATCATATTGAAAGAAAACTACTATAACCCTAAATGCCTCATTAAGATAAGCTCCTAGTTTCACTTGAGATGTTATTGATCAACTCCCATAACCTAAGGTAGTATCCAAATTCCAATTTTTGAAAATCACTAATTGATTCCACTCTTATCATAAAGCCCTCTTGTAATACCCTAACTTTTTATTAACCCTAAATTCTAGGTAATGAGGCTCTTATCTTTAACCATTTCCTTTTTCCTTCTTTTTCTTCAACCCGCACCCCCACTCACATGATACCTCTCCCTTTCTAATCTATTCTAGTTTCATTTGTTTCGTTAATCAAACTATATTGAAACTAATCTTAAACCGACATACTACCCAACCCATATCAACGTTGTATTTTCTTCTAATTTCATACCACCTCCCATTAATTATCCCTTGCCTCTGTGTTTTGTTATCCTACACCCAAGATCCCTCACATTTTCCATTTTTCTGTAATAGAGTAATATAAGTCTCCTTCCTATTTCATTTTTTCTACATTTGATCCCTCAAAAATTAGAGCTTGACTCTCCCTCTTCTCCTTTCCAGCATATCCCCATTGTGCACCTGTGTTTTCTCAATGTTTGCACCACCATTATACTACAGCTTTATCTTAACCTCACACGAGGACACACCATTAGTATCTAAGCCTAATTCCACTAGAACTTAGTTATTCTACTTGCTCACACAACCAAGCCTTGCTAGAATGATCTGCTTAAGTTTTTACACCCTTGTTGTAAAAGTGTCTCATCAAACCAATCCCCTCTAGTGTGAAGAGCTCACGTTCGCAACCCTCTTATGCATTTACATCTCACATTGCACCACCTTGATAGCATGAGAATTCCACATTGAGCAGCCACCCCCATCATGAGTAGCCATGTAAACTTCACCTTGTACCCTCCATGCTTCCTCTTCTCTATTTGGCTTCTTATTCTTATTTATTTTAGCTTCAATGTCATATGCTTTAGTTTCTAATATTTTTTGGGTGTTGTTTGAAGGTGAACCACATATTTCTTGAGATAGCCTTAGAAAAGGCATTTTTTGTATTTTTGTGTAGCTTGGATCTAGGTAAATCCAACTACTTCACTGATGGTAGAATTTTGGTTGTGATCATGATAGTTTTTATTTAGGATTAGAATAATGCTACATTTTTTAAAGTGTAAGTTTGTGATTTTGTGTTGGAAAAATTTAAATAATGAAATATGACATAATCTGTGAAACGTAAGAGCTTTTATTTTTATTCATGATAGCATGATCTTACTTTAATAACACATATGTCCGTATTATATTTAAAGTATGAGACTGTGTGCATGCAATAATAGGTCGGATTGTGCTAGATGTTGATTCATGTTTTGGATTAGGGTTCAGTTAATATTTTGACTTTCTATGCCATTCTCATTATATTCTAAGTATCGCATTATATTCCTTGAACGTGTTAATGAAATTTTGATATATAGTATGATAGAATTTGATCATGATTAGGGTTAGTTTAATACAATTCCTTATTTATATGTTCTAGGGGTGGAAATGTATTATGCATGTAGCATGATTATTTTATGCCATGAATGTTGGTTTTATGCTTTATATTATTATGTAAGTTAAGCATGAAATCATGATATGTTAGAAATGCATGCTTATGGTTTTATATGCTTAAAATGTTAAATACATGCATAGTGGTAGTATAGTCTTTTGTCATGTGCTAGGATTATTACTCTTGTTAAAATGTTATATCTTAGATGTATTTTATCCTTTTCATAAAAAAATTTGGTTATAATAAGGTTTATTGGTAAAATGGATGTATTTGAGGCAATTAGGATTTTAAGGGAATTTTGATCTTCTTGACTAGAATGTGCCTAAGTGTGATTAATTATACTAGGTTAGATTTATTTGACCTTTAGTTAGCTTTGATTTAACTTAGTGTTGAACTTTAATGTAATCCCCCAAAATTTTAAAAGTCTATATTTTAATAAATCACTTTTATTTGGGATAACTTAGCTTTTAAACTTATTTAATTTAATTATTTGAGGATTTTACCTCTTAAATTTATTTGATTTAATTATTCTGTGGATTTTTGAGTATATAAAATTATATGTGGATATTTAATAAATTAAAATAAATGAATTATTATTTTATCATACCCATTCTATTTAAATAATGTTTCAAACCAATATTTTCTAAAATTTACCTTTTAAACCAATATATCAAAATATATTAGGTTAAATTATTACAATTTGTTTATCTACCCAAAAATCCTAATTTAAGAATTATGGTAAAATAATGATTTATTAGGAAAATTTAGAAAACAAATTATTTTATTAAATAAAGAGGAAATTAATTGAGGAAAGTAAAGAGAAAATAATAAATAAATTCTTTAGAAAATTTTGTACAGTTTACTAATTAAAATGGAATTTAAGGAAAATTTATCCAAATTAACCCAATTAATCTAAAAATAAATTTAATTATTATACCTAAAATAATTATTATTAAAATTAAATATCTAACTTAAATATATAAATAAATAAATACCAAATACCTCAACCCAACCATTTTATCCTTTTTCCTTTTTTTTCCTCCTTTCTTTTCCTTTTTCTTTCTTCCTCCCTTTCTTCTTTCTTTCCCATTTCGCCCCCGACTGGGCCAACCGTCGGCTCAGATCAGCTCCCCTCCCTGGCCCGTCTCGCGCGTCAGCCTCCTCCTTGGCCCAGGCCGGCCGATCCTCTTTTTTTTTTCTTTCTTTACCCCTGGACCGACCGGTCCTCCCCCTTTCCTTGGCCTTCTTCTTCCCCGACCTACAGCGCAACTGTAAAGTCGACCTGCAACCCCAAATTTTCCCAGCAGCCACCACCCTAGCATTGACTATCCTCCCCTGCATTCCCGACATTTTCTTTCCCTTTTTCGACCCCAACAAGCCCCATCTCTCCCCTCCCAGCGTGCTATCTCCTTTCCCTTCTTCTCCCGACCCGACCTAACCTGTAATTGGCAGGGCTGCACCGCCTGCCGGTGGTCCTCCCACACCTGCCCCGCGTGTCTTCTTCTCCCCTTTTCGTTTCCCCCCTCAATTAGCCTATAAATAACCCCCCAATGGCAGCCATAATGGAGCTTCTGTTTTCGCAGCCTAGAAAACTCCAACTGCTTGCCGCCGCCCTATCAGCCCCTTGTTCCGCCACCGTCGGCGACCTCCGCCGCAAACTTCACCCACCAAGACCTTCTTCGCACCTCCCTCTACGATACCAGACCACCACCACCCTTTGCCTCGCCCTACACGTGCCACCCCGGCCATGCAAAGTCGCCAACCTGATCAGCCCTCTCCAACCCTTCGCCGCCCCTCCCGCCGCCTTCCGCCGACGATCCAACCGCCACCAGCACCTCCTCCACCCTCCAAAACATCCAGGAAACCCTCCCCTACCTTTCCATACCATCATCTCCCCTGCTTCCCTCTCATTCTATCTCCCCCATCTCCCACCACCTTCGACCGCCGCACCAACCACCGCGTGCCGCCACTCCTAGCTACACCACCACCTTCATTCCACCCCTCTTCACCTACTGCACCTTCCTCCACCTCAAATACCCCTCCCCTTCCTCTCCTTTAGCCTACATAGTAATCTTTCCACCTCTCTTCCTCCTCCACGCGTCGCCGTCGGTTCCACCACTAACCTTAGGTGGTGCTCTAACCTCCTCAACCCCTAAACCTTCTTAACACAAGTGATTAATAATTTTTACTAATATTAAGGGTATTATTATTATCATCATCATCATCATCATCATCATCATCATCATTATTATTATTATTATTATTATTATTATTATTATTATGGTTGGAATTATTATTATTATTATTATCATCTTTATCATTAGTTAATCTAACTTTAGAAACCCTTTTTATATAAGTGTTAACAATTTTTAGTAATATTAATACTATTATTATGGTATTATTATATAGTATCTTTATCATTATTAATAACATTATCATTACTACTACTATTATTATCTCTATTATTGATATTATTATTTTCTTACTAGTACTAACTTGACCATTACCACTAATACTACTATCCTTATTTTCATTATTCACAACTTTAGTATTAAAATAGTTACCTTTATTACTATTATTATTATTATTATTATTATTATTGTTGTTGTTGTTGTTGTTGTTGTTGTTGTTGTTGTTGTTACCATTACTATTATAATTGTCAGTGTTATTTAAACCAAGTTGGCATATTATCATTTTAAAGAAGAAGAATAATCAACCTTAGTATTTTTACCATGTAATATTCAAGTATTACCAATATCATTCCTAATGCCTTTGTCACTAGCATTATTAGTTACTACTATTACTATTACTATCATTATTACTATTATTGGTATTAGTATTAGTTTATTTCTATTATTGTGACAAAAGCATTTGAACCCTTATATTATCATTATTCAAAATACAACTTTTATCATTATTATCTTTAGGAATATTTGTACTTTGTTGGTATTGTAATTATTAAATTATTATTTTAACCCTAACCCTATTATTAGACTTAGCCTTAAAAACGCTAGGGTTTCTATCACTATAAGCATTGGCATTACTATTAGTATTACTATTATCACTATTTGGCTAAATTAGTATCAGTGCTATTATTAGAAGAATAAAGCTAATAGGTTTAATAATATAAGTGTAGCAATAAATATTAAAATAAGCATATTTTGACTAGTAATATTTAGTAGACTATTTTTAAGGTAAAAACCCTAGTTTTCACATAATACTCTCTTTAATAATAATAATCCTAATCTTAGACTAAAATAAGGAGTGATGGTACTTTTTAGGGAAACTAATACTTGGTATTTTTCCTTTTATAGGTGAATCTAACCAGAACCCTAAGGAGTTGTAGGAGCATGTTCTAAGCCCGGCGCTGCTTTAGGTAAGGATGTAGCTAAAACCCATGTGTGTTATGTGACTTGTATGCCTTGGATGCTTTATGTTTCATGTTATATTATGTATCGTATGATTGCCCTTAACTTGTCTTATGTGTAACGCAGCTTGGAGTGGAGGTATGTTTTGTATGTGTTCTTATGGGATGAGTATGATATGTATATGTGGTGATTGTGGTGTGATATGATATGGCCCTCTAGGACATGCATGCTAGGACAAATGACATTATGATATGGGAAATGAAAGGACAAAAGGGGGCAAATGGGAAGTAAGTTGCTAAGGGGAATATGAGGTTGACCAAATTGAATGAGAGATGGAAACCATGCATGGAAATTCTAGGGTTTGCATGTGGACTTCAAGAGTTTGCATGGGATGGATAAAACTTGCATGGGGGTGATCTTTACGTGATGGAAGTTGATTTAGGGTGTAAATAAGCTAAGAGGAGAGTTGTGGAGTGATTGGAGACTTGGGAAGAAAAATATTACGTAGGTCGGTGTAAGGGTGTATAAGGAACCCGATTAGAATTTTGGGAGGAAGTAGTAATCTGGAAATTGTGGAAGTAAAAAAATGATTAAGGGAGAGTAGAGTATGTGTTAAGAATGGGGATTTATTATGTAAGGGGTGAGTAAGGGTGCCATGGGAGAGAAGGAATATTGAGTGAGAAATAGAGAGGTTACTTGTGGGAGAAGAAAAGTACTAAGGTTTGAAGTGGCCAACTAGGGTGATAAAGGGCGCAGGAGTCTCAAGATATGGGACGGGCCCCCTTGGGAGGATAGAAGTATAAGGTAGTTGGTATGCATGTCAAGAGTGGAAAGCTTTATCTAATAAGACACGAATAAGATACTAATTACTTAAAGATTAAGACTGTTGAGCCGGGCCCAGACCGATCCATCGGTATAATAGTGGCCAGGTGCCGGGGTGCCCTGGAGACCGATCCACCGGCATATAATAGTGGTTAGGTGCGTTCTGCCCTATAAGTGACCGATCCACCGACTATAATAGTGGAGGATCTTGAGCTCAATAAACCAAACATTATGTTGTAAATGAATTATAGGAAAGCTACTATATACTTACAGTGAAACACCATGAGAGTCGGGGCCAGACTGATCCACCGGCATAATAGTGGCCAGGAGCGTTCTGCCCTGGAGACCGATCCACTGGCATATAATAGTGGTTAGGTGCGTTCTGCCCTATAAGTGACCGATCCACCGGCTATAATAGTGGAGGATCTTGAGCTCAATAAAAATAACATTATGTTGTAAATGAATCATAGGAAAGCTACTATATACTTACAGTGAAACACCATGAGAGTCGGGGCCAGACTAATCCACCGGCATAATAGTGGCCAGGAGCGTTCTGCCCTGGAGACCGATCCACTGGCATATAATAGTGGTTAGGTGCGTTCTGCCCTATAAGTGACCGATCCACCGGCTATAATAGTGGGGTTCCCGTACTCGCATGGATTAATAAAAATTATGGTGTGAAATGACTACATTTAACAGAGATTCAAGAGGAATTAAGTCCAATTGGACCATAGCCGGCCTTCATTATCTAGATTACTACATGCAGCTTATGTGAATGTGCCATGTATGCTATATTATATGTTTGTATGTTTGGCCTTAGCGCATCTGTTACCTTACTCAGTACGTAGCGTACTGATCACCCATTTCATGGGTGCTGCTCATTCCCACGAGCATAAGACTCATCTGAGCTTGTGCAGGTAGGGGATGATGTCTTCGATGCCTACGACACCTACGAGGCTTTGGGCGGGGCTGAGCATTGAGCCTAAACTTGACTTGGGGATCGAGAGTGACTCGGCCGGACTCTGTTTCCTTTATTTGACCTTGTATTATCATATTTAGTTGTGTTATCGTACTATGCTTTATGTTTTGAAAAACTCTAGTCACATACTCCTTGGTTTGTAACCCTAAATCGCACTCTGATTTCTGTATGACTTGTGTTTCATTTATGATTTGTGTTTAATGTTAACTTTATTTAGCCTTACCACTTAGTACTGGAACGGTAGGAGTGAGCCGATCTGGTACTAAGTGTGGCGGTAATGGCCCCGAGTTTACGGTTTTATCTTTTCGCTTCCGCTAAACCTTTTTAATTAAATGAAATTTTTCAGTAGTAAATTTGGGGGTGTTACATTTAATTAACACCTTGATAGTTGACCTTTGGGTTAACCTTTGAATAACTTGGAATAAAAGGATAAAAAGGGATTGATTGGAATGAGTTGAAATACGCATTTAGGCTATAGTGGAATATCTAACCCTATGTTATGATGGAATTGATTATAGTGAACCTTGAAGTCCTTATTTTATTGGTTTGTTATGTTGACCTTATTGTCCCTTAGGGAATAACAATATTGACTTAAATAAAATACTAATTATATAAAGTGAAAGACTTGAGGTTGGAAAGGGATACTGTTAGTAAGTCACCGAGTGAGTAGTCAGACCATTACGTTAAAGGATTCATTTCTTCTCATAAGGATTCAAAAACCCTATATAGGGCACACATAATTAAGGATTTGAGTTCCAGGATTGTGTATAAGTGGCTTAGTACATGTAACTTCTATGACATGATGTTAAGAAGTTAGTAGTTAGATTGTACAGGACTTCATGTCATGTGACTTCTTTAATGTGATGTCAGGAATTTTGTGGTTGACTTGTTATATTATTGTTTTGCCCATATAAATAATTTCTTGGATTATGGGAGTGAATTCATCCCAAGAAGTAATTATTTTTATTATAATTGGTTTTTATAGTTCATTAAGAACTCTCTTAAATAATTAGATTATGTTTTTCCTCTAGTAGTTGTTGAGTTATGTTGGAGTCTTAGTTTTTTCTAGCATTATTAGGGTTTTAAGTTAAATATATTCTTATGTGGAGTTATGGAAGAATGATATTTTTATAATGTTGTGATTACATGTGGTTATGTTTTAGTCATGTTTCTTATTATTATATGTTAATGTGTAATATGAGCATGCTACCTCCTCGGAGGCATTATGATTTACTCTATAAGAGGAAGTTGTACTTATACTATATTTGCATATAATTACATGCAGACCATGGAGTGATATAAGGCTTATCAGTGTGGCAAGAAGCTGTGGGAGGAGATTCATTTTGAGGAATATATCTTTGGGTCTAAGTGTTAGGGCAAACTAGTATCTTACCTCAGGTGCTAGCTTTTGTTGTTAGTTTTTTTTTTCAGACTCTTATGTCTTGGGATGTATTTTGGGTTAGCTTGTCATATGGAGATTGAAGTATCTATAAACCTTTATCTATGTTATTGCCTCTCTTTCCCTTATGTTTTTGGCTTTTGATGACTTGCTTTAGCCTTAGCACTTAACATAAGAAAGGAAATAAGTTTGTACTTATGCTAAGTGTGGTAACCTCTAATACTTTTGTGATTACAATTCCACAAAATAAACATTTTTAAATAATAAAATTTGGGGATATTATACCTCTACTATCTCACCTCTTTAAAAGTGGGCTCATCCACCTTGTAGGAGTCACTTGGGTAATCAGAATATACAATCTCTAGTATCCCTATCAAGACCTCCACTAGTAATCAATTACTATCAACTCTCTCTCTATCTAATCATAGTGTCTCATAAATCATCCCCCTCAATATACCTAAGGTGCAGAACATTAGTGAAAAAAAAATCTATATATCTAGCTCTTACCTGTGATCATGGTTGAACTTATGGTAATGTCTAAAAAAGATAGTACAACCTAAACATGCATGGTTTTAAATACAAAATTATCTCCATCATGCAGTCTATTTAATCAAGTATTCATCTCACATGATACTTAATATCCTTGTCAATAGACATAAGAAAATAGGACGAAGGATATACATAGGTAAGAGAGATATCTTATTACCTATAAAAGAGATAAACATCTCAAACTTGAATATTAAGGCTTAATCTCCGTTATACTCAACTTTATTTTATATCTTTCCAAGTACTTTATAATCTTAAATTTATATTATAATTTATTATTCAATCTTCTATTTTTCCAATTTATACTATTATTAAGACTAAAGTCACTATTAGATTAAATTTTGTCTAAGAAATTAATATTTAAGTTTATTATATACATAATATAACACATACTAATAATAAAATTCAATTAAATATTAATATGCTCCCATGTATACTATTAAAATTAATATGCTTCACACAATTATATTTATCAACACACACACACACACATAATATTTATTTTGTTATACTTAAATAATATTATATTTTTTGTAACTTAAAATTATATAGCATTATTTTTATACTTAATTAATAGTACATTATCTTAGTAAATAACATATTTCAAATTAATATATAAGTCTTTTATTTTAACATTTAATTTGATCATTTTAACTTATCGTACTTTAATAATAAATTATAACTACTTTACATATTTTTGTAACATTATGTAAAGTGAATTATTTCTAAGGCCAACAATATTTTATTTTTATTTTATTACCTTAATATCTAATACACATAGTTACTAATATAAAAAACTAGCATACTTACAATATAATATATATCTTCTTAATTAATAGTCAATTATCTTTTTTATATCCACTTTATTTTTTTATATTAAGTAATATTAATTTTTTCTTAACTACAAATTATATTACAATATTATAATATTTCATTAGTAATGCATAATATTTTAAAATATATATTTTGATTATATTAACTTATGAACCTTATTTAATATGAATTATATCTAAGTCCAAAAATAATTAATATATATATGTACACACACACACACACACATACGTACATACACACATACATAAATATATCAACATAATAACAAAATTGGCATATGTATGTTATAAAAATTATATAAAACCAACTTTTATCACATATGAATATGTAAGACTATTATAACAACCACCACAAAATATCAAAAATATATTATTGATATATGTGTAAATTTATTAAATACCACCAATAAAAAAAAAATTTAAACTATGAACTAACATTAATGGGTGGAACATGGTGGTAGTATGAGGTAGAAATGGTGACACTGTAAATAGGTTGTTGTTGACCTCTTTTGCCGATCAATCTCTCAATCCTTAATTTGATGATAACAAATGTGTTTAATGGTTTAGCTTGTTTTAAGTATATATGGGCTACAACAATCACATAGATGAAAACCCATACTTACTCAAACAAACCCTCTAGTGTAAAGCTTAAAAAACAATCAAGTTTCAAAGTGCAATTACTCAATGTTTGTCTCAAGTTTAAGATTTAAGCACAAGAAAAGATTATGCTAACTCAAGCATTTAAGGTTTAATCTTTTGGACATAGGATTTTTCTGGTATGGTTAAGGTTGAGCATTTCAACTTTTGATTTTATCTTTTAACATGCTTGAAATTTGCCTTAGAATTTATTTAATATAAATTCTTTGTTGGATTTAAATCCCAAAATTTTTTCAAATTATTTTGCAAATGTTTGGTTATAAATGGAACCAACTGACTAGTTTCTAAAATGATCGATTGGTTTTTGTTTTCAATCTAGAACATTAACGCTTAAAAAACCTAGTAATTGATCTACTAGTTTGAAAAACTGATCAACTCTATCCTTAGTGACTTTTTTCCTAGAAAATATGGTTTAACACATCAACTTATTTTAGTAAACTGGTCGGCCAGTTCTTAGAGTGTAGGTTAATTTTTTGCAAAAATTAATTGTACTTTGGCTTTAACCTATCAATTGATTTTCCTAAACATAGAAATTAGCTTATTTAATTATAAAATTGCTTTACACAATTATTATATGGTTTTTCAATATGTTCAAAGAAAAAGAAAAAAAACATGCGTATCCTAAACCAATTGACTCATTGCACAACTCTTTCTCTCTCTTTCTCTCTCTCTCGCTTGCTCTCTCTCTCTCTCTCTCTCTCTCTCTTTCTCTCTCTCTCGCTTGCTCTCTCTCTCTCTCTCTCTCTCCCTCTCTCAAGTAATTAATTCTCAACCACTCATTTTCACATCCATTTTGTTGAAAAATCTTAGAAGTATTCTTGCTCACTACAACTAAGTGATATGTAAGATAATGGATGTTTTATCTTTCAGAAATGTAGGATCTTTGTGTTTGGTTTATAGAACAACAATTTCGACCAAAGTAGGAAGGAAGTTGATATTGTGGAATATTCGAATGCAAAATTGAAAGGTTTTGATCTTCTCCAAGATCAAAAGAATTCTAAAGAGAAACCATTAGTTTCTCTATAGAAAAACTCCTAAAATTCACTCAATATTAACCTCACTTGAAGAAAAGTAGGAAGATAGAATGACCAAGAGTTTTTGACTCAAAGTTCTTTTATTTCATTAGATGATCAGTTGAATAATTACTATCATCATTGAATTTACAAGTGTGTATATACACGCATATGAGGCTGAGCCTAACCCCCATTAATTAAGCCCAAATCAACCATCCTAATTAATAAAGAGTTAAACCAACACATGTACATATGGTATATATAATGAATTACAATTATAATGACAAGATAATATAAAGCTTACATAAAATATCAGAGCTACATAAAACCTAAGCATGATAATACTTAGAATAATCAAATAATCAAACTTCATATCTTGTAGCTTTGTATTCCATGCAACTTTTTAACGCTTCCATTGTCACTGTCTTATATACTAGATATCATTGGTGAAGTCTTCTTCCCGCAAACATATGGCATACCTACACGAATCACTTAATGAAACATTATTAGGGTTATTATGAAGGTGTTGATTTTTAAGAAAAATTGGTACCACCTCCAAATATGCTAATTCTTGCTCTTCAAAATAAAAAGAATGAGATGTAGATGCTCCTATATCACCAAGATAGATTTAATATTTAATTTTAAAATCCTATTATACTAACTACATCAAATACCACAAAATTATTCTTACACTTTCATATCTAAAATTTTGTGAGGATTCTTGTAATTGCAATGCCCTTCGTCGAAACTCAATATTAAAAGTTTGTGAGAGTTTCTATAATTCTTGAGATATTTTAAGGTTAGAATATAGAGAAGATAAATAAGTTAATTTGTAAATTTGTCTCATAGAAGTCATTAGTGTTTTTGATCTAAAATCCTTGGAAAAAAATCATTAATAAAATCACCTCAATGACTTTAAAAATCTAAAAGAGAGATAATTTTGGTATTAGATGTAGATAAATCAAATTTTTTTTAAACCACTATAATTAATGGGTCAACTTTTTTTAAAATTATATTTCATTATATCCTTTTCACCCCCTCTAGGGTTCTTTGAGTTTCAACTCCCTTGGTGAGTTTCCTTGTAAAAAAATCCACAAAATAAAATATAGAGGCTAATTAATGAAAAGAGATAACTTTAATCAAAATAAACAAAAAAGAGGATAGAATAAGACCTAAATTGATCTTGGAGGAGGTGGTGTGTTTTCGGGGGCGGTAGAGCAAGACAGAGGTGGCAGCAGCTATAGAGTAAATATGTAAATAAAAAAAATTAATAATTAATGAAATAATAGCAATAATAGATGATATACTAACAATAATATTTAAAGAAGCTAGGTTAAGCATATATTTTACCAATTTTGGGTAGCAATGGAGGTCGACCAAAATGAAGAGAAGAGGGAAGGAAGAAGGGGGGGGGTCAAATAGTGAGGGAAAATTAGGTAGTTCTAGGTTTTTAAATTATTTTGAATAACATTTATCATCTAAAATTATTTTATTTTTGGAATAAATTTATTTCATTAAAAAATTTAACTCGTACGTGACTTATTTTGGATGTCTTGAGGACAACTTTGGATGGAATGTCGTCGATAAAAGTATAACATTAAATAGATTTTTTGTGACAATTTATCCTCCATTTTTACCATAACTTTGGATGACTTTTTAACAATTATAAACACTTGTAATATTCAATTGAGGTACTGATCAAAGTCAGGTAGGGAAATACTATTTACTTGTAAGAAAGAGAAAACTAACACTTTGAGAATTAGAGAGACACCTGTGTGATGCCTCCCTAAGGGCACTCTAATGCTCAAGTCTGTAACATAGGATGTTAAAAACGTAAGTTAAATGCAGAGAGTAAGTCAGATGACCTTTTCCATTACCAATGTAAAGGTAGCCTATTGATTGTGGAAGGATTATGATACTTGACTAAAGGCATTTGTATAGGGTCTTGATGGTCTTATAAATCTTGGAGAGTTAAGCTAAGAAAATTTTCAAGGAGCCAACTAGTAAGATCGTGCACTAAGAGTAAGAAAATCTTGAACCACTATTACTCGGTGCCTTGGAGGCTTTATGTCCTCTCTATTTATAGAGGTGGTGACCTATAATGTGCCTCCATGAGAGGTGAGGTGATTCTAACATTAAAGGAAACTACCATTAGGAGATTAAGGGGCGTTGAGCTTCCCTTGGGTTAGTATCTTATGAATGATTTTTAATTAGTCATGCAAATTTTTTTAGGGGCGATAATTGTTGGCAACAACTATGTATATTCTAGGTTATTTGGGATGAAGGGCTAATTCCTATGAAGTCTTGAGACACTAGGTGTGGGAGGCACTTCATGGACGATTTAATCCATAAGGCCAAATTTTTATCCATAATATTAGTCTTCTTACTCCCTAAGTCAAGGGACTTTAGTTGGGTAGTGAATGAGATGGTGGTGTTTACACTGATAAGGCTGACTTAGGCCTTATTTAACTTTTACAAGGCTCTCAATGACCCGGTAGTAAGTTAGGACATGTGTTGTCTTTTTTTTTTATGGGGTATGATAGCCCCTCAAATATTATTATTTTGGTTTTCCTTCCCTTTTAAGATAGATAAATGATAGTTTCAATTATTATTATTCTTCTTGTCCAAGCTTATAAATCCAGAGAGTTATTGAGTATCATTTTTTATGAACCATTTTTATACTTCGTTAGTTGGTTTGTTCAAGCACGATAAATAATAATGGTGCTACACATTAACTCTTATGATGTTTGAGAGATATTTCAATTTACTTCTTAAAGATTTTACCAAGGATCCCTTTAATCCTAGGGTGGTAACCCTAGCAAATGCTCTTCGGTGGAAGACGTTGAAGGGAGCAAGGTTGAGGTAGTGCTTGCACCAAATTTGGTTCACATCATTGCACATGGCAATTTGATAGTAAATTTTGGCTTAGCAAAAGGCACGGGTGGAACTAGGTAATTGACCACAATGAAGGAGGTGGTGGAAAACCATAGCATAAGAATTTTAAAAGGGTAAGAAATTATTTATCCATCATCACAAGTGGATGTAAATTTTCTTTTGTTGAATCAAGAAGATTATGGTTTTCCTCTAGCTCTCAAAGTGAGGCCTCCTAGTATGAATGAGAGGGCATACTAGATGTCCCATGGTTGGATTTTTTTTACGGGTACCTTATTTGGTATAGGTTGAGGTGTTTTTTTTTGCTAGAATTGGTGGGAGTATTCTTGAGAAAATCTAAGCCTTCATCCTCATAGCTAGTACCCAACATTTAGAGGGTATTTCTAGGACTAGTATGCCTGAGTAAATTAACTAGTGTGAGCGTATATTTGCATTTTATTTTATGGTGTTACCAGCCTATTGTGAATACCAAGAAAGACAACAAGGTGCTACTAATAGATAATCTACACCACGAGCAGTCAGTGTTAGGTTTTCTATCCAATGATTGGGACTAGAAAGGCTTATATTTTTTTTGTTAACTGAAAGGGAATTCTTTTGACTGACTCATTTTGGTACATTTTCAATGATTGGATAACCTTTATTAAGTGTTATTTTGTTTTTTCAAGTTACAAAGATGTTGATTAATACTTATTTCTATATTTTTTCTTTTGTAGTTCCTTGAGGTAATCAAAAGAGAAGAGGATCATTTGTCGCTATTTGTAAGTAAATCAAAAATATTTTGGTAGTACCTAAGAAGAAATGTTGTTAATTTAAACTACTAGGCTCCAATGGTTTAAGCGACATTGTGATACTTAGTCGATTTACCCTCAAGGAATTCCATCAGGTTACCTTATCCAGATTTTTCACCTTTCCTCATGAGAATTATTAGGGTATCGATTTTCATTTGTGAAGTCATTAACTCCATTGGATTTTCATTTTGTAGACATTGATATTATATTTTCAAGTGCTTTATCTTCATAAGATCCCCTAACTATGGTCCATAAAGAGGTCATTAGAAGGTGCATCAATACTCAAGGGTTCTTTAGTGCTCTAGGTATCATGGTGTCTGTCCCTATGCCTAAGAGGAGATGGTTCTCTCACATGTATAAAGGCTAAGTGACTAGCATTTGGAATGTATAAGTTTTGTAGGAAAATGTTATCTTGAAAGATGATCTAGTGATACGTATTGACGGGAAAGGTGGTTCAATGAATAGTGTGACAAATGACAATATTCCAAATGATAAGACAGTCTTACTATAGTTTATCCTAAGAATCATCCTCCTAGGTAGCCGTTTGGCTCATCCGAGTTTAGTTTGCAATGACAGTTTTGCTCTGACATCATTTGTAACACCCTGAGTTGGTATAACCACATGGGGACCATTCAGTAGAAACCTGATAGTACCCTAGGCCAACAAGGGTTGTGAAGGCTATTCTATAGTACTTTTGATTGATCGACTGACCCCAAAGATTAACACAAGTTCTTTCAATACAATGTTTACTCACTCAATCACTTCATAATATTTTTTTTTAAAGAAAATCTAAAACTTCTTAAGAGAGTCAACCATTCTTATGAAAACTCCACAGAAAGCACACTTGACTGTGGAGTTATTAGGATGAAATCACCAAAAGTATGGTATAACATGACAAAATAAGTAATCATGTCAATCGTTATAACACTCTACTCAATTTTGGGGTATTACAGTGCATGCACTAGTCCTCCATATCCCCTAAGAATCATGAAGGAGGTTATTTTGTTTTAAATTTCTCTTAAAAAGTTGTGTTTATCAAATTATTGTCCTCTACTTCCTCTCAAAATAAGAAAGAAGGTTAGGTTTGATTCAAATTGTGATTTCAGTATAATGTGTGGTAGTGGGGCTAGTTTTTTAGGCTCTTTACTTCCTTTAAAAATCAAGGAGGAGGCATTCATGTATAATGCCAAGTGTTTATAGATGTAGGTTATCTATTCCCATTTTTTCTAGGAGAAAGAAATAGTGTTGCTCCATGTTTTTTAGTTAAATAGGTCTTTGCTTATATTTTTTTTTCTTCTATAAGGAGATGATTACACATGATGATAAGTGGGGTTGATATCAAGTGTAGTGCTCATGGGGTTGAGCGTTAGGAGGATTAAGTACTATGTTGGCTCATTAAATATGTAAAATTGTTAAGTAGTCTATTGGGCCTAGTTTGTAACTAGGTTTGTTACCTGACTTTTTGAAATTTAAAATTTGAAAAAATAGAATGCCTAGGCTTGCACCTTTTTGGGGTAACCTAAGCATTTGGCTGACATGGGCTAGTTAGCTACTTAAATAGTTGACAATTGAGGTGGTAGTGTCTCCCAAGGGGCATTTACCACAGTAATTGAAAATATAAGTTTATTATGACTCCCCTTCTAAAGGACCATAGCGGATTGTGATAAGTCCATCGCACTAATGCAATGCAATTTGAAATTATCCTTTGTCTTTTTTTTGCCTTTAGTGAGGCTCTTTAACTATAAAAAGAGGGCTTTGTTTGGTGCATGGTATACTACCATCATCCTTTTTTTTTCACATAACATTTTGTGACTAACAAGAACCTTACTATTCATGTATGTCTCTTTTCCACTATACGAAAACCATTATAAAAAAGGCTAGATGTGAACTCTAGGCCCTTGAATCCACTTTTAGTGAGTTCAAATAAGAAGGGGAACTGTCATCAAAGGTTGAAGGGAGAACTCTGGGCAATTGCCTTTGTAACACCCTAAAATTAAATAGTAAATTGTTTTATTTTAGCAAAATTATAATAAACAAATAGTGGGCGTTACCTCTGTAATCATCATAAGTCTGACTTACCATACTATCCTTACATTAAATATAAGGTAACATAGTTAAAACACTTAAAATATAATAAAGCAAAGAATAAGAGAAATCCATAAGTGCAGATAAGAGTTTGGATGTTAACTAAGAATATAATACTCAAAATACATAAAAGGAATACACAAAATGAAAATTCCCAAAATGTATCTAGGTCAAAACTAAGATCTAGATAATATGAATCTATATCCTAAGCCCTAAATATAACATGATCAATCCTCCCTAAATATATCATCATACAAAAAAAAGTCATCCAAGGGGTCTTCAATGACCTGCACAAACTCATCTAGATTTCCTATTCATGAGAATGAGCATCACCCATGAAAATGATCATTACTGCACTAAATACTAAAAAAATGTAAGAATACAGTTGTAGTAGGGTTACATATAATACATAAGCACACATAAGAGAATAGGCATACATGTATTTGAGCATGATGTGATGCATGGTATATGCTAATTTTATTACTTGTTATTAGCTACAATTATAATCCATATTTTATTTACATTGAGTTCAAGGACCCTAATATTCTTAATATAGTGGAGTAGGATGAAGTAACTCTCAGGCATAATACACCTCAGCCACTATTATCAAATAATGGAATGGACCCAACATATATTAGGGAAGCACACTCCTATATACTATTCTTAAATCAGTGTAATGGTTTGAAGCAAATATTAGGGAAGAACGCTCCTAAGCTACTATTATTGTTTAGTGGAATGGATAAAACACCTTAGTCCCAACTCATGTAATCTTTCACCTTAAGTGATTAATATTTTATCCATTATTTGTTTATTTAAAGATCATATTCTTATTTATGTTGAAATTAGGACCCCTAATATTCTTAATCTAGTATAATGGATTGATTTGCCTCTTAAGGCAATATACACCTGATCTACTATTATCAATTAGTGGAACAAACACATAACACCTCAGTCTTAACTCATACGATCTACCACTTGAAGTTCTTAATGTCTTACTCATGGTTGTATATCTCGTGATCATCATGCAAGAACATATGAAGATATGAAAATTCACACAATATATCTTAACATAACTATGCAAAACACATAATGTGTAACAACATGAATACCGATACATCCTCTAAGAAAAAAAGCCCATATTTTCCCTAAAAAATCCTAAATTTGCAATATAATGTATAAATTCTCCAATAATGCTCATTTTATTACCAAATTTAGTACCCACCCTTAAAATATTATTATTTACAATATACTCAAAAATCAAGGTCTAACTCCAATAGCTTACACATGCAATAATAACCTACCCATAAGGTTACTATTTTTAAGTTCTAAGACTCCTAATTTCATAAATTAAGCATAAATTTTTGTAGAATAATCATATAACCTCCAAATTTAGTAAAAAAACACTAAAATTCCAATAAAAATAATATATCCTAAAATCAAGGTATAGCTCCAATTTTATGCACATACAACAATGACCTCACCTCTAGGGTTACTATTCTCATTTTAAGCATCTTTCTCATTTTATTAGACTTAGACCATTCTTAAATAATCCAAATATTAAATATAATACATTCTTAAATAATCCAAATATTAAATATAATATACTTATCATATTTTGAATCAATCAAGACATAAACATGTTAGATATTCCAACCTTACCTATATTAACCAATTTACCCTTAATATAGCTAAAATACCCATATCTTCACTAAAACCACTATAAGTTCTGATATGAATGATTTTCTTACCTATGAGATTTGTATATGTGTAACACTCTAAAGTTTACTTCTAAATTTTTTTATTTTACAGTGGAAGCATATAAGCAAAATATTGGGTATTACCGCCATAATTGACATACGTCTAGTTTGCCCAACCATCCTTACATCAATCACAAGGCTAAAACCATTCATAGTAAAATAAGGTGATTGAAAATGGAAGAAACATTTATAAATACAATATGAGTTTGAAGGTTAAATCTAAATTATAATAAAAAAATACAAATTAAGGGATACCAAGGATCAAAGAGTCCAAAAAGGTATCCGGATAAATACATCAATCGGATAACATAACTCTTCACCCAAACGTCCAATATAAATAAGAAGTCACTCATTTCTACATAGTGAATCAAAAGTTGTAAAGTCATCTAACAGATCTTCAAAGACCTACATAAAAGAATCAGGGTTTCCTACTCGTGGAAATATGCAGCACCCATGAAAAGGGTGGTTAGTACATTATATACTAAGTAAGGTAACAACACTATCGAATCGGGGATACAGATAACACATGCATTCACAATTGATGATGAGGCCACATTCAATCTATGAAAAATCTCATAAGAAAAAATGCTGATACATGCCTCTTTATTAGATATAACCATTTTTATTCTTTTATATATGTTGAGTTCAAGAACCCCACTATTCTTAAATCGGTTGAACAGTCTGAAGCACCTTCTTAGGAACAACACACCTGAGCCACTATTATCATCTGGTGGAATGGATTTGAAAACATCACCTTCTTGGGGCAAAACGTTCATGAGCCACTATTATCATCCGGTGGAACAAATATAAAAACATCACCTTAGTCTTGACTCACGTGCTCTTCCACTTTAAGTCATTAGTGTCTTATCCATAGGTTAAAAAAATTATAATTTCACTCAAGATGAGTAGGGGCTCCACTATTATTAATCTAGTGGAACAAACTGAAATACCTTCTCGGGGTAAAATGCTCCAGAGCCACTATTATCCTCTAGTGGAACAGATGTAAAAACATCACCTTGGCCCTACTCACATGATCTTTCACTTTAAATGATTAATATTTTATTCATGATTGATTTATAGGTACCAAACACATTAAAGTAGATAAACACATCATACAGGTTATAAGGCCAATTTTTAGAGTTAAGATTCTTATTTTTCTCAAACCCTAATTTTACACTCCTAGCATAACTTCTCTTATATCGATCCATTCAACCACTAAATTTATTATATCATTCTATAATATTATCATTTTTAACATACCCAAAATTCATAGTCTAACATCCACGTCTCACATATATAATAATAGCCCTATCCTAAATGTTACTACTTATAGAGGTTCGAAAACCCTAATTTCATAGGTTATTCATAACTCTTCCCATAAAGCTTGTATGATTATCCAAAGTCAATAAACATCCTTAAATTACCAAAATTAACAACATATCCAAAATTTATGGTCAACATATACAACTTAGCATAACACAATTATATCAACACATCTTTTCCATTCTCACTTACTTTATATCATATAAATCCACATTATCACAACATACATTCCATCATATGACAACAATATTATGATAATACACATAGCCATGCAAGAATTTAACACAAAACCCTGAAACATCAAGTAATATCCTTACCAACAAGGACACCAGGATCTAAGCACGTAAATCCTAGACTTCCTCCTCCAAGATCACCAGAATATCACCGACCAAAAATAAGATAATACATGATTAGGCTCAAAGATTATAACTAAGGGAGAAGTTAAGGTAAAGGAGGGTAAAAATGGAAATAACCAAACTCAAAGGGAAGCTTGAGTTGTGTGGAAGTGTGGTGGAATGTATGGTGGTGCTATGGTGAAATTTTAGTGGTGTTTGGATAAGGTTTGGGGGTGAAAAAGAGGGTGCACGACCGAAAAGGGGAGGTTGTGTGGACGTACGATAGACGATGCACTCCCAGGCCATGACCTAAGGTCCTGCATGAGGAGGCTATGCGAAGAGGCATGGTCATGCCAGAGTAATGGGTTACACAAGAATAACGAGAAGGTGCGCACGAGCATCCAAATGTTGTGCACAAGCCATACAAGGGTGCATAGGAAAACTATGCCGCTCTGCATGGGTGTGTAATAAGGAAAATTAAAGGTGCATGACCATGTATGAGGTTGTGCATGAGCATTGTGCCTCATAAAAACACAACATAAGTAAGGAAAGAAGAAGAGAAAATGGCAGCGGTTAACAATGATGAAGATGGGGAGTGATGGGGTGGCCTTGGTGGTTGATCCACCAAGCCTAAGGTAACACTTATGGCTGTGGTGGTGCATGGTGATGGTTCTAGCATGCAAAACAGAACAGGGGAAGGAAGGAAGAAGAAGAAAGAAGAAGAAAGAAGAAGAAGGAAGAGAGGGAGGCTTGAGCAGTGGTGATGATAGGCAATAGGGGCTTTAATGAGACAAAAAAATGAGGGAGAAAGAGGGTGGTGAGTAGTGTATATAAGGGGGTGCATGGTGACATACAAACTGGTGATGCAGGGTTGTGCAGAGGATGATGATATTGATGGTGATAATGGACAATAGAAATAGGGAAGAGTGGGGTAAATTTTCAATGAAGGGATGGGAGATGATGGTTGAGAGTGATGGTTGAGTGTTAGATGAAAATTGGTAGGGGATATGTAGGTAAAGGCAGCAGCAACAACGAGGATGGTGATGTTTGTAGCTGCACGAGGAAGGGGGGATGGTTGTGATGATCATGGTAGCAGTAGGGGGGATATGAGAGTGATGGTTGTGTGCTGTAGGGGTAAGAAGAAATAAGTCAAGTCTTACAGCAGGAAGGAGGTAGGAGAAAGGAGAAAGGAGAAAGGAAAAAGGAGAAAGAAAAGAAAAAGGGAATAAGTTTAAGGTTAGTATTAGATAAATGTTTGATTAGCTAAAATAGGTAGGAATAGTGACATATATTTACCAAAATTAAGATTAGGTTGTAAAAAATAATTTATTCAGGTTAAAGATTTGTATTAGGTTAAGAGTTCAGGATTAAGAAATTTAGTTAAAGCTAAAATAAGATTTTCTTGAGATTAGAATAGGATTAAGTTATTATTGATACAAGATTAGGTTTAGCAACATTTTGGAATATTACAATATGTGTGTGTGTGTGTGTGTATCAGCCCCAATATGAATGGTTTTTGACCTAAAAGGAGGAAATGTTTGTTCTTTCATTGCTTGTTTACCTCTATACTTAGTTGTAATTCCGAGTCATTTAAAGTTTGATGTTTGGTCATAAGTCCTGTGTTAGGCAATAAGCCCATCCCTCATACCTCAATAAGCTTTACACTTGGTATGCTTTAAGCAAACATGAATCAATTTTCTCAGTCTATCTCTCTTACTTCCACTTCTAGTAGTTTTGTAGGATCTAAAGAAAATGTTCATATTGAGGAATATAATCTTGAAGATTTTCAATGATCTATTAATAACTGGAAACTCCAAAAAATTCATTCTAAATTAATTTATAAAACATAAAAATGGTATAGTTTCAAATAAATTATGTAATCAAAATAAAAGAATGGGATGTGCAAATTACAAATCCTTTTGAAACTATTCAAATTCTTACAAAAAAGTCTATGAGAAAACACATTAAGAATGGATTCAAATATATTCATTTAGAGCTTTTCTAGGTAGGATTCAAAACACTAACTAGACAGGGATTGAATACCTCAATCTTAACCATCCTACATGATGGAAGACTTAAAATTTTGAAAATTCAATTCCAAAAACCATTGAATATAGTCTTTGCAATGGTCCTATATTTTTAAATTGATATCCAAACTTCTCTTCTACTTTAAAAGATCTAAGCCTCCTTCAATCCCTTGTTCTAAAAATAAAAACTCATGGATATGACATGATGGAAGGCTCTATCCCAATTACTATGATCTACTGAGTTCACTATAAAGCCATGAAAACTACTTTCAAAACAAAAGTAAAAATCAAAAGCACCAAAGTAAAAACTCTCCTCCTCCAAACGGATTCCACTAGAGCCAACATGGTGATTCCTCGTCTAATTAGATGGAGGTATATTACCCTACCAGAAGATTATTGAGTGCTTGAAAAGGCTGCACCACCATAAGTTGAAAAAACCCCAACCTCTTGCTAATCCAAACATGATACTAAGGCAAATTATCTAATTCTAGGATGGAAGTGTAAAAATTAGTTTCCAGAGATCTCTTAGCGACCGTTTGTCTAACACGGACTCAACTTCATCCACTCACTACTTGAGAAGAGTTTCAAAATTATCCTCTATAAAAAAACATTCTTGTGATCATAAAAGATACTCCATTTTAGATCTACCAAACACATCATTTCAAAAAACAAACTATACATTAAGAATTTCCCATTCTATCTATGCCAGGCAAAATCAAGCACAAAATAATGAAAATCCTTAAGATATAGAACCTCCTCATATTTCTCTACAACTCCCCCAAACCACCATAAGATGAAAAAGATCCTCCCAATTCTCGTAACTTTTTGAAAAAAAAATATTATTAGTGTCATTGAAAAATAATTTTAAATTGAAAACAATTATTTTAAGATGATTTCTATGGGTTGCATAACTTGAAGAAAAGAACATGGTTCTTTAAATATTTTCTCTGCTAACAGAAAGAATTCCAAATTAAAATTTACAACTTCATTCAAAATGAAAAGGTACAAATCCTATTCTTTGATTGGTTTGAAATATATGAAAAATAAAATAATATTGTTTTTCCTTTCCAAAAGATCAATCTTATGACAACTCAAAAAAAAAATAAAACATGGTCAATTGATAAAGGCATAATCAAGTCTCATCACCCTCCTCTACAAAACATTAAAATGTCCTCAGGAGATCACTCACTTTTGAGCAAAAACCCATTTGAATGCCTAAAGAAGAAGATAAAGATAATATTAAACATATCCTTCTTTAAAATAACTTCACTAATATCCATCTTAATATAATTGGTTCACAACTATCAAAACTTGAGCAACAAATTTAGAAAACTATTCGTCCAGCCTTTAAGGTTACTTCTCCACCTCAAACCTCAAAAAATAAGAAATTACCCATGTTCAAACCATTCCAAGTTTTGAAGACCATTCAACAAGATATCCAAAATGGAAGAACCAAATTCCTCCAAGCAATTAACACTTAGTCAAATAAATCATGCTTTCTCATCAAACTAAGTTCAAGTTCCAAATACTCTTGAACAATTCTCCCTAATAAATACCTTGAGATTTTTATCTTTGCTAAATCAAATGGAAGATGAGTTCACTGAGGAACCAACCCTCTCTCGCCTCTACGGAAGAAATACACAATCTTCCTCTTGTAAGGCTATTATCCCTAGAAACACAGCCCCTAACCTTAGCCTTGAAATAAGGGAAAAAATAATTCTACCAAATTATAAAGCATCATCCTTTTATGAATGGAATATTGATGGAATTTCTGAATATAACATTTTGAACCTCCTTCAACAAATGACCGTGGCTGATAATGCCTACAAAATCCAAACTAGTACTTCTGATAAAGCCATAATAGAACTACTAATTGTAGGATTCTCTAGCTAAATCAAAGAATGGTGGGATTTCCATCTTACCTCTAAAGAGCAAAACTCCATTCTTGATGCTATTAAAATGGATGAAGAGGAAAACATTATCTTTGAAAATGATAAGGTATGTTAAGATGTTGTTGCCTTCCATTTCTCTCCACTTTGTTGTGATCCTTCACACCTCAATGAAAATAACGCTAAACTACTCTCAAACCTATGCCATACAAAAATTAGTGATTTTCATTTCCTTTCTTGACTCATGCTCAGAGATGATTCAAACCAACCTTTTTGGAAAGAGAAGTTCATTTCTAGTCTTCCAACCCTCCTTAGGGAAAGAGTTAGTAATACAATAAAAGAATCCCATGGAAACCAAATTCTATATCATAGATTCACCTATTGTGAGTTGAGTAGGCTTACACAAAAAGAAATTCTAAAAATCTGTCAAGATCTCCTTTACAGAGATTTAAAATAAGAAATTTATAAAACCAGATAAAAACTTGGTACTTTCTACCAACATTTTGACACTATTAGCACTTCAAATAAAGACATATCGTGTAATGACTCTTGCAATCCAAACCATCATCCAAAACATTATAGTTAGAAATATTCACAAAAACAACACCTCCTCCACAAATACCATATTATAATAAATCTCAACCTTAAAAAAGGTTACCATAATCATCTTTCCAAAAAATCCCAACAAGAATGTTTCTTGTTATAAGTGTGGAAGAAAATGCCACATATCAAAATATTGTCATTTGAATAAACAAATCCATGGGCTCAATCTCAATGAAGAAACGTTGGGAAAATTCCAAAATCTTCTAATCGAATTCTTTGATAATGAGTCTTAGGAAGAAGACTTATTTGAATGTGGCCTCCAAATTGATGAGCTTGACTCATCCTCTTCTTCTTCTTCCTCTGAGCATAAGGATGAAGATTTTTCAAAACAAGTAAATGTCCTAACTAAAGAATAAAAACTCATGCTTGAAGTTTTCCAATATATTTCTGATCCCCTCAAACAAAAAGAAAACCATAAGAGACTTCGAGAGCCTCCCAAAAATGGTGAATCCACTCCTCCTTTATCTAAACCTCCAACTAAGCAAAAAACTAAAATACTTGTGACCTAACCTCTATTCTCAAATGACAATAACAATCAAAACATTTCATTTCCATGACTTCTTAAATCCAACAAGAAATCAAAAACAACTCTAATAAAATAAGAACATGATGGTAACATTATACAAATTCTTCTTTCAAAAGTCTATAGAAGATTCTTCACTAGTTCTTAGTGAAAACGATAATGATGATTCTGATGATCAATCCTTCCAACACCTTCATACTCTAGTTGATTTCCTTAACTTTCTTAGGAAAATTACATATTAAAAATATATTATAAACATCACCCTCAAAATTTTCAATGATTTCCAAATCAATACCATAGACCTTTTCGATACAAGTGTTGGTCTTAATTATATCAAGGATGGTATTATTCCAAAATGTCTCCTCTTGCCTACAATATAAATACTTTTAGTGGCAAATGGCTCCAAACTTAAAATCAAAAACAAATACAAAGCATACATTATCTGTAACAATCTTAAAATAAAATCAAATTACCTTATAACATCATATATTAGCCATGGTATAATCATAGGCACACCTTTCATTAACCTTATCATTCCTTACCAATTAAATCATACTGGTATTATATTAAAAACAAAAGAAACAAAGAATTCACTTTCTTTCTTGAAAATTCCTAAAACCATAAACCTTAGCCTCCTTAAAGCCAAATCTATTTATCATAACCAACTCAATCTTCTTCTTTAGAGTAACAAAAAAAACTTACCTTCATTTTCTAAAATCAAAAAATTATATTTTAAAGATCCAAAACAAGTTAGAATTTAACATTACCAAAACCAAAGTTATAAATCTTCAAAATTAAATTTAGAAAGAAATCTGCTCATACCTTCCAAATATTTTATGGTCAAGAAAATAACATATTATCAATCTACCATACAAATTCTTTTTTGAATGAAATATCCATATAAAAGATAGACCAATTTAGATGAATGTTGAATTAGAAAACTATTGTCGGGTTGAGATTAAAACCTAGAAAATAAACACCTCATCTCAAAATATCATTCCCTTTAGTCCTAGGCATAATTCTATGTAAATAAAAAATATGAAATTGAATGAGGAAATCCTCAACTTGTCATTAATTATAAGCCTCTTAACATAGATCTTAAAATGGATTCGCTATCATATTCTTAACAAATGTGATCTCCTTTAAAAACTTTATTCTCTCTCATCTTTTTGAAATTTGATCTGAAATCAAGATTTTGGCAAATCCAGATCACACCAAAAGATCATTACAAAATAGCTTTATTGTCCCTTTTGGGCCATATAATTGGAATGTCATGTGTTTTGGACTTAAGAATGCTCCCTCTAAATTCCAAAGAGTTATGAATGACATCTTTGATCCTTTATCAAATTTTTGTATTGTCTACATCGACGGTGTCCTCATCTTCTAACAATCTATTAATCAACTTTTCATGTAATACCCTCAATTTTTGAACAATTTTTCAAGAAAATGTGGAAGCATTTAAAAAATAAAATTGGAAAATGTTACCACTACATCAACTATGAGAGAGGTGTGATCATCACCTAATCCGTGCTTGATGTAAGGTAACACAAAACATGAAACAAAAGAATTCATGATCATACCTTTCGTGTGATAATACAAGATAATAATGACTAGAATGATATTATAGACAAAATGAACTTGATATTTTTACAAAACCAAATACAAAAAATTGAACCAAGAGTTTAAATAACTGAAAATACAAAAAATTCCTAACATAGTAGGAAAAATACTTATAACTAGTTAGCCTAACTCTTAGGCATAGAAATAAACCTCTAACCCCAAGCAATGGCCTACTAAGGACCTACTTCATCCCCCTTATTATACCCTAACTAAGAGTCTTAACCCTACAAATCATCCTCTGCTCTCCAGACTAGAAGTTGGATCATCGCAGTGACTACATAATTGTAGTATTAGTATGGTAAATTATGGGTAAAATATACTACCTAAAGCATGGTAAGGTTCATGTAGCACATTGAAGTCACATAACACTAGGGTGATATCATATCGATTGAATTCACGTACAACAAGGCATTCTTACATGGGAATCATAGAAGTATAAAAGACAGTAAACACATGTAATTCATCCATTATAAACTATATTAGAATTCGTCCTTTAGTGACCACACAATTTCTAGTTAATAAGATAGTTTGTTCGACCATACCCAATTCTCTACCATGAAAAAAAGTCATGGCAGCACAAATAATCACAATGGGATACCACACCCATCACACAAGGTTAGGATACATCAAAGGGGATTTATTTTAGGATACCACACCCACTACACATCAATTACACCTGCCACAAATTGGAATACCACACCCACTACACGTGGTCAAAGTACACCGAGAGGACTTGTATTGAGATGCCTCACCCACCACACCTTGAATGTCTCCATTGCGAGGGCTAAAAAGTTGGGATACCACACCCGCCTAAGCAATGAACAATACAAAGTGCCAGGGAGCTTTTATTAGGATACCTCACCCTCCCAAACTAGACATCAATGCCATATCGGCCTGCCATAATATACTCCTATACCTCAAAGATATGCACATATCCTGTATCAACTGCAAACTAGTAGAGAAGGAAATAAGTATTGAGTGAAACATATAACCAAGGGCTACCTGCCCACTACCTCATGATAGCTACCTCGAGAGCCTGAAAAAAAGGCTTGAATGAAATATTAAACCATTAATTAGATTACAAGTGATATCACAATTCACAATAAGTCCACACATAACCAGATTGGGTGTTTCCAAATGATAACACCAAACATAATTAAATTGTATTATTTAAACATATTGGGTGTTTCCAAGTGATAACACCAAACACAACTAAATTCCATTATTTAGTCAAATTGGGTGCTTCCAAGTGATAATAACAAAAATAACTAAATTATATTATTTAACCAAATTAGGTATTTCCAAGTGATAACACCAAACACATCACAAGGCAATAATGCCACCATTTGGGTGTTTTCAAGTGTTAACACCAAACATTTCATAAGTCATAAAAGCCACCAATTTAGTGTTTAGAGATGACACGAAACTTAACTAATTTTAAGTCTCAAATATCATCATTGTGATTTATATTAAATTAGGTCAATCATAATTTAAATCATAGTTAAAATGTTGCAAATGCATGAAAGTATGAACACAAAAGTTTGAAGAGACACAACAAATTATAACAAACCAGGTAACTTCCAACCAGACCAGTCAATTGGTCCTCCAGACCAGTTGACCGGTCTGGTATGTTCGCACTAGACTTGGACTGATCGCACTAGACTTGGACCAAAACAACACTAGAGAACCAGTTGATTGGTTGGCCTCACCAATCAAATGTACTTGAGAACTAGTAGACTAGTTAGGTCCAACTTGTTGATGGGTCTAAGTAGAGACCAACTCATTTATGCCTATAGAGAAACCAATTGTAACACCCCAAAATTCACTAATTTTTTTTTTTTATAAAACAGAAGCAATTAAGATAGAAACACTTAAAACCTGTGAATTCTGGGAATGTTACCGCCACACTTAGTACCAGACCGGTTCTCTCCGACCGTTCCAGTACCAAGTGCTAAGGCTAAAGAAAAGATTTATGTTAAATTCAAATTAACAATTCATAAAAGAATTTGAAAGATCATACAACAAAATCAGAGTACACATAAACGTTTATTAACACTTGTAACTTCCAAATAGAAATACATTTAAACAAGATAAAACCCGATGGGTCAAATTCCGGATTGCCTACTCACTCAAGTCAGGCCTGCCACCCCAAAACAATCTCTGATCTTAAACCTGCACAAGAGGTCTGCTCCCCACCATCAGTGGATCATCACAGGACCCATCAACAAAGGTAGTATCAGTACGGGTCCAGTACTGAGTAAGGTGACTTGATCACTAAGGCCAACACATAAACACATAAGCCATGCAGGACGTAAAAGAGCATATTCATAAATGCATATGATCAACCAGGTAAAAGTACAAAGGCTCAATAATCCAGATTAATTACTTAATTAATCTTTTATCAAAAGTCGATACACACCATGCCTTTTATCAAATCCATGTAAGTACAGGAACACCCCACTATTATTGCCGGTGGGCCGGTCACTTGCGGGACAAAGTCCACACCACTATTATTCGCTGGTGGATCGGTCACTTGCGGGACAAAGTCCACACCACTATTCCTGACCGGTGGATCGGTCTGGTTCCTGCTCACATGGTGTTCCACTGTAAGTAATTAGTATCTTTTAAGCATTTGTAACTCTGGTTTGTTTTTATTGAGCTCGAGTCACCCCACTATTATTGTCGGTGGGCCGGTCACTTGCGGGACAAAGTCCTCACCACTATTATTACCGGTGGATCGGTCTGGACTCGGCTCAACAATCTTCCACTTTAAATGATTAATGTCTTAAGTATCTTATGCAGAAGCTTTCACCATACATGTATAAATCACCACACATCACAAATCATAAAGTTCCATAATTACACTTTAATTACCAAATACACGTGATAACCCAAAACTCTAAGCAGCCTCAAAATCCATAGTTAACCACTCCAAACCCTAATTCAGTGTCCTTCGTACCCTTAATTTGCTCCACGTGCTATTTTCCATCCCAAGTGCTCAAACACCCAAACAACACTTACATTACCTTCCTTACATCCCAAATTAACTTTCTACACGTAAATTTCATACCCATGCAAACATTAATCCCCCCATGCAAACCTTCGAACCTTTTTCATGCAACCCTAAAATTCCACGTGAAACCCTAAATTCAACCATGCAAACCCTAATACCGCCATTCAACCATCAATACCACCATGTAGACCTAATACCACCAAACAACTATAATTACCACCATACAAACCTTAATACCAACATACATCCATTAATACCACCAGGTAAACCCTAGATTCCGTCATACAAAACCATAAATTCAATCCAACCAAAATCAAAGATTTACCCATTCCAAACCCTAAATTCAAACCGTAAAGATTCTTCCATACCAAACCCTAAATTCAAGCCATAAAGATTCTTCCACATAAAATCATAAATTAGAATCTCCCAAGGAAAACTATAAATTGAATTTCCCCAAGCAAATCATAAATTAGATTCCCCCATATAATATCATAAATTACGTTTTCCCAAATAACATCATGAATTAGATTCTCCCAAACAAATTATAAATTAACTCTCCCAATCAAATCATAACTTAAATTCTCCCATATAATATTATAAATTACATTCTCCCAAATAACATCGTAAACTAAATTCTCCCAAATAAATTATAAATTAACTCTCCCAATCAAATCATAAATTAGATTCCCCCATATAATATCATAAATTACGTTTTCCCAAATAACATCATGAATTAGATTCTCCCAAACAAATTATAAATTAACTCTCCCAATCAAATCATAACTTAAATTCTCCCATATAATATTATAAATTACATTCTCCCAAATAGCATCGTAAACTAAATTCTCCCAAATAAATTATAAATTAACTCTCACAATCAAATCATAAATTAGATTCCCCCATATAATATCATAAATTACGTTTTCCCAAATAACATCATGAATTAGATTCTCCCAAACAAATTATAAATTAACTCTCCCAATCAAATCATAACTTAAATTCTCCCATATAATATCATAACTTAAATTCTCCCAAATAGCATCATAAACTAGATTATTCCTTATAAAACCATAAAATTAGGTCAACTCACTTCCCTTAGTCAACTTCTTTCCCCATCCTCCTTTTTCATCCTTCCTCTCACACAAACCACATCGATGTCCTCACATACACAACACATATCATCATACATAATTAATACACATACCATGCACAACATACTTCAACTCCAAGTCATACCACATATAAAATATTTAATTATAATAAACATTAGATACATAACATGCGAAACACATAATACACATAAGCACATAAAAGGCCTTAGCACTCCTTACCTAAAACGACACCGGTCTTGGAGCACGCTCCTACGCCTCCTTAAGGTTTTGACTGGTTTTACCTATTTTGGGAGAAAAGCTAAAATTAGACTCTCTCCTATCAAAATAATATTAAACACTAATTTAATATAAGAATAGTTTTTTTGATAAAATAATAATAACAAAAATACCAAAATAATATCAATATTAATATTACTAAGAATAATAAAATAGTAGAAATAATAATAAAAAGGCATTACTCAAAAATAAAGTGAAATAAGGGATTTGGACCCTTTACCAAAATCATACTAAAAAGATTATTTGTAAATTAAATAACCCAATTCAGAAATAATAATAATAATAATAATAATAATCATAATAATAATAATAATAATAATAATGATTATGATAATAATAATGATAATAATAGTAATATTATTAACAACACTAATGTTAAAATATTTATATTAATAATAATAAATAATAATAATGGAAATTCGAAATAGAAAATAATAATAATAATAATAATAATAATAATAATAATTATACTTATAACATTTTAATATTAATAATAGTAATTATAGAAATAATAAGAAGAAGAATAATAAAATCGAATTAAAATATATTAGGCATCAGCCCTCAACATAAATAATAATAAAATATTAATAATAATAATAATAATAATAATGCATATAAAAATATAAATATTAAGAATAATAATAATAATAGTATTTATATGTAAATAATTGAAATAAAATAATTTAAGGGTTATAAAAATAGGGAAAATAGCTGAGAGGGTCTAGGGTTCAACCAAATGTTGGTGGGGATAGGCGGCACCGGCGGCGGAGCACGGCGGTGGCGGCGGTGGCCGGGAAAAGAGAGGAAAGAAGGGAGAGTTGCATGCTGGGAATAAGATAGGAAGAATGGAGTTGGAAGTTGGGTTGTTTAAGAATGCCCAGAGGGAGAGGGACAGAATGAAGGTGGCGGCACAGCCAAAGGTGGCGGCGCACGGCGGCGGCAGTGGTGGCCGAATGGAGGAGATGAAGAAAGAGAGGGGAGGAGAACGAGAAAAAGGAAACTAAAGGTATGGGAAGGTAGGGCAGGGTCTGCAGCACAGTTTGGGAGGTGAAAGAAGTGGCCTTAGCGGCGGAGGAGGTGGCTAAGGGCGGCGCGAAGGGTGGCGGGGCAGAAAACAGGGTTGGTCGGGAAGGGAACTTTGCACAGTCGGGGAGACTTGTTCAAAAAGAATCGAGGGATGAGAGAGGTTTGATTAGCTAGAGGGAGGTGTAAGGATGACACGGGTGGCCAGAACGGGCTGCGAAGTTGGCCGTAGACGTAGGACGAGGCGTCTAAAGAAGTGGCGGCGACAAGGAAGGATTTCTGGGTTAGGAAATCCAAACTCGAAACAGGGTAGATTGTGAGGGTATTTATAGGGAAAATAAGATAAGGTGGGGTTCTTTGGGTCGGCTACGTGGTGAGGCAGGTAGGGTTAGGGTCAACGGCGGCGAGGTCGGCCGGTAGGAGTCAAAACGGCCATGGGTGTGCGCAGGAGAGAGAGAGAGGATGGCGCGAGAAGAGGGAGATTTGGTCGGGTCAAACAGTTTCTGAAACAAATGGGAAGAGGAAGGAATGAAAATTCCAATCAAATGAGCGGAATCGGCGCCGGAAATCTCGGCTGGACGGCGGTGGCAACGTTGTAGGTGCGACGTCGGGGAAGGCTGGTAGGCGCGAAGGAGGAGGAAGAAGAAAGGGCTGGGCCAGGCGGTTCAGGGGAGAAAGAAAGAAAAGAAAAGAGGGGCAGACCGGGCCGGTCGGGCGCTGGTTGATGGCGTTTAAATGAAACATCGAGTTTCAGTTGAAAAGGGCTCAAAACGCAGTGTGGCATGGGGCGGAACAAGGTTGCGCGGCGCGGGCTGGATTGGCCGAAGGAAAGGAAAAAGGAGAAGTGGGCCGCAGGAGAGGCAGCCCAAACAGGGAAGAGGGAGAAAAAGAAGAAAAGAAAGAAAAAGAAAAGAAGAAGAAAAAAAAGAAGAAAAAGGAAAGAAAAGGAAAAAGGAAAAGAGATAAATAATTATGTTGGGTATTTAAATTAATTAAAATATTATGGATATTTAAAAATAATAATATTTGAATAAAATAATATTTAAATCCTATTTTAGTCCAAATTAGGATTTTTAAAAGATTTTCCATAAATTCCTTTTTAATTAGCAAAACATCCTTATTTTATCCAATTAAATTATTTATAAAATTAATATTAATTTGAAACTATTTTCTTCTTATTTTAAATAAAATAATTTATTTAATTTATTTTCAAAATAAAATGCTTAATTAGCTAAAATACCCAAATTCTTTTCTAATAAAAATACTTATAAATTTCTTCTTGATTTTCCCTAATTAATTCAATTTAAAAATAATTTATTGCAATAATTTTTATAATAAATATCCTTTAAATGTAGTTTATAAAATTAGAAATTTTTGGGGCATTTCACCAATCGATGGGTTTGACCAACCAATTGGCTGGTGATAGTAACCAGTCGACAGGTTTGGTCCAACTGGTTAATGGGTCTAACTAGAGACCAAAACATTTTGGTTTATAAGGACATTAGTCAATGGGTTTGACCAACTGATTGATTGTTCATAAAAACTCATCGAATAGTTTATTAAACCAATCTATTGATTTTGTGACTAACCAATCCAAAAGTCTAATATGTTTAACTGCTTGCAAAACTAGTCGATGGGTTCTAGGAACCGATCGACTGGTTTTGGCAAAATACTACCCAAACTAGTCAAACACATACAAAAATTTACCACAATTTAAAACATTAATCCTAGCATGCTTTTATGTCAAAACACAAATAAAAATACATGTTGCACACATAGAATCTCATGCATATATGGTAGTGCACAAACCTAAACAAATCTTGTCTGAACAACCCATTTTATACTCAAAATCAAAGAACTCCAACAACATTAACTTGGGAATAATTATACCGCATGTTTATATCATGGAGAGATCATACTCATATAAACACAAAACACAAGGAACCCCAATATACCACATAAACCTAATTATGTTAAAAATAAGAATGTCTTACCTTGAAGAAATTCTTCTAGCACAAAACTCCTACTTGATGGATTAGCTAGCAGTTCTTTGGTTCCCAAGAAAATCAAAGTTAAAACCATCAAACCATATATCAAAACTTCATTAAAAATCAAGAAAACTAGACTGAGAAGATGAAGAACACAAAACGCCACCTTTTTTTTAATCAAAAGCATGGTGTCAAAAGAAGAGTTGGAATCTTCAACCTTTCTCAACCTTAAATCTTCCATACTTAAGGAAAATATGAGAGAACTAAAATTGATAATAGAAGAAGGGAAAGAAGCATAATGCTTGCACAAAGAAGGAAGAAAATCAGGTAAAGCCTTTGTTTTCTCCGCAAAGGGAAGAAGAAGGAAAATGGAAGGGTACCCAACCCTTGGGGAAATTTTCCACAAGGAGAAGGGAGAAGAGAGAAAGAACACAAGTAAGGAATGAGAATAAATAAAAAAAATGAGACATTCTCAGGGAAAAGGGGGATGAGACTAGTGAGGTTTAGTGTGGGCAACTAAGAAGTGAGGGATGAATTAATGGGGTGGTGGGGTTGAGTGCAATAAAAAATGAGTAAGGTAGTGAGTTGACAAGTTAGGGGATGGTGCCCGAAGTCAATCTCATGCCAGAAGAGGGAGAGAGAGGTGAGGGAGAAGAAAAATGTGAAGCTTTCCTCAAAGGTGACTTTTGGGAAAATCTGGTTTTGAAATCTTCCTCCTTAAATCTTGTAATTTTACTAAATCCATCTTCAAAACAAAATGTTCCAATAAAAAAGATTTTCAAAAATCATTCGATTAATTTTGAAAACCTCACTTCCAAACTATTAAAAAAATGTGAGGATGGTTTTTAATATTCGAACCTTTTTTGTATTTATGAAAAATATTTTTTTGGTTGGTTTTACAGACCTTGGAACTTGCATAAACCACAGTAATATTTTATGGCAATCCTTAAATTTACCAGTTTCACTTCCTTCAAACATTTCTCAGATAATTATTCTCCAAATGAATTGTCTTACTTTACTTGTAAAATCCAAAAAATTCTCCATCTTCTAATTAGGGTAGGAGCCTTGAAATCCCAAAATGGCTTCTTGATTCCTACAAAACATCATTAGACATCTACCTTTTCTTTAATTATTAGGATTACCAGCAATCCTAGCATAACACCTTTTTCTCAAAAAAATACCCCAAAAAAGTCAATCCTATCTTATCTTCTTCCAAAAATTTACCACAACCAATGTTCCTATCTAGTTCATAAAATAGTGGAAAGACTTTGAATCCTTACCCAAAATCTTACCACCACAAGTAAGGGATACCCTTAAATCCTTCAAAACCCTCTTCTATCCTAGTCCAAAAGACAAACAACTTCCTCCCTTTTTCCATTTCTGTTCATACCCATGGGTTTTCTCTTGGGAATTAAAACATCAAACCATTATTAAAATTTAGACCATCTTTAGATGATTTAAAGTCAAATAGCAGAATAAGCATCAAGCCTTTGACATAATTTCAAAACAATGTGTTCAGGCATGGGAAAAACATAAATCCCAATCAAACCAATTTCTCAAATTCCTATCGAACTTTCTTAAGCCCATTTCCTTGCATAAAAATCTCATACATCTGCATGTCTTATTACTGCAAAAACTCATGATGAATATCTCTCCATATTTAGCCAAACTCTATCCCAAAATAAAACTATATCATCTTCATCAACATTATTTGAACCACTCATCGACTATGGTGATGGAAATGAAGATGAGTGCTACGAGATACTCCCTTGAGTACAAATAGATTATTAAAGAATAAAAAACAACATATCAAAAGGTGTCCTCACAAGACTCCCTAGTTGAAAAGGCATAAAGTAGGATCGTTTTAATGGTTACTGTAGCAGATAAAAATAAAAGTACGAAGCGTCTTTTAGTACTTGTATACAAAACCAGTATCCTTCCAAATGATTCTCAAAGATAAAATGACTTCTGGTGGATTTATCCATATTTGATTCCTACAACGGTCACTATAGCAATTACTATAGTACATAAAAATAAAAGTACCAAGTATCATTCAGTGCTTTTATACAAAAGGGCATCCTTCCAAAAGATTCTTGCAAACAGAACATCTTTTGGTAGATTTATCCATATTTGATTCCAGCATAAAGGTCAAAAGTTATTATGATGATGTTGAAGGATCCCCAAGTCTCTTGCCTATAAATTGAAGACTAAATGATCATAGGGGGCATCATTTTTTTCCCAAAAAACATTGTAACCTCTTCTTTTTTGAACATTGTAATTCTTTTCTCTCTCGCAAACATTATAGTCTCCTTGGATTGTAAAGATAATGTGTTGAGAATTATTATATAAAATATCAATGTAAATGTTCTTATAACATCCTTTATCCATATATCAAAATTCTTTCTTCTTTTACCACTAGCTCTTTGATTACTTTAATTAATCTCTTCTTCATATACCTCGTTATCAACATTGCCCCTCAAGATCTTGATGGCATCACTAGTATCATATCTATATATATATATATATATATATATATATATATATATATATATATATATATATAAATGAGACAAACATCATAGCCCAAATTTAGATGAACATATCATGCCAACCTCCTTTGCTTGCAAAACTGGACTTAACCAACAAAATGCACTATCACATGCTTTCACATTTTTCTTACCTTTCCATAATACACCAAAACATATCATACATCAACATTACCATCATGAAAGTATATATATAACAATACCAAACATGGTATTTCACCAAATAATACACAATGCACACAAAACCCTTGTTACGACATGTATTCTTACCAAAGAGTCTCCGATCTCTAAGCACGTATAACCTAAGATGCCTACTCTAAGACCACTGAAAAAACACATAAGAATCAATAATAATATAATATTATAACTTAATAAAATAACTAAGGAAATAATAAGGTAAAGGAGGGTGAAAAATGGAGCAAAATTTAAAACAAACCAAGTCACACAAAGGTTAAACTAGCTCTAACAAAACTTTTTGCGACAATGGGGTAGGCAGCATTAGTAACTCATGCATATCGGGGAAGGCTATATGAGATCCTCACATTGGGGGATAGTGTTAATGTGAAAGGGTGGCATTGGGGAGGTTGTGTAGCATGAGGTGATGGGGTGTTTAGGCATGTTGTAGCATGCATGCTTAGTGCTTTGGAGGAGGGTTGTTGTGTGAGTTGTTCACTTAGCTAGGCTTGAATAGTATGGGTAGATCACATTGAGGCTACTTTTGAGCATGAAGAGGGGGAAATTGTAGAGTTTTGCTAAAGAGAAAATGGAAAATAGGTGATATAGGGAACATAAAAGAGTTGAGGAGAGGAAGAGAGAGTTTGGAGGAGTTGTGTGGATTCAAAGAAAATTAATTAGGAAGGGAGGGACTACTTTTAGAAGGAATAGAGGTGACACATGTGAGAGGAGATGGCCAAAGTGTAAAAATTTAGGAGAGTTTGGCATGGCCTTACTTGATAGAGATCTAATGAACAAAGGAATAGGCGACTAAGAAGAAGAAGGATTAAGGGAAAAGAAAAGAAAAAAGTTTAGGGTTAGGATTAAAATTATAATTATAATTAGTTTAAATTTATATTAGGGAATAAGGGTAGAATTAATTTATCAACCATTCAAGATTAGGTTTAGTTCAAAATATTGATGACCTAAAATCAAGATTAGGATTAGGTAAAAATTCAAGATATTACAGTATTAGAGTCAGGGTGTGTAGGGGCATATTGCTTCAAAAGTTGTAGATATGATAATCATACAACTAGAGCATATTGGCGAGGTGTATGTGGGTGGCTGCATCATACTTCAAGCTACCTATGTCAAGGTTTCATATTTTTTCGTTTTTGATTATTTGTCCTAGTGATGTCGGTTCTTGACCATCTTTTACTAATTTTACAGTATAAGCTATTTGTGATAGCGTGGTTTTGGCAACAAAGGTGGAGGGTCTTTGGTGCAAACTAAAGGAAAAAGAGGCCACACCCTCTAAGTCCTACCATGATCTTGAGATGCTTAAAGGATCTATAGGGAAGAAGAACTTAGAGGTGGCTAGTGTCCATCAACAAGAAGAAAAGCTAGATGGTGAGAAGGCATAGCTCAAAATTTTGGAGATGGAAGGGCATTTTTATTTATTGTTAGTGAAGTATGCTTGGTTGTTTTAGGAATTTTCTATGAAGCCAAGTGATCATCCCTTAGTTGGTGAGTAGATCAACAAGACATGAATCTTTTGTTGTGGTACAAGGTGAGGCACTTAGGGTTAACTACCCAAGGCCTTCACATCCCTATGCCAATTACTCCTCTTCCCCATGGTCTTGGTGGTCCAAGCTTGACCTAAACAGAGTTATCTTCTTTGACTCCTAGGATCCTTTAGTAGTATCATAAGGTCCTTGAAGAGGAAAGGGTAGAAAAGTTGGGTTTGATTCCCTCCACTCTTGTAGTGTAATTTCCATCTCCTACTTAGTCAAGTAGAGGGAGGGTTGTTGTGTGTGGTACTCATGTCAAGTGGCTTGTCTTATCTTGAGCTAGCTTCTCTTTAATCTAAGTTTGGTTATTTATTATTTTTTGATGCATCCTCAGGTTTTCCCTATGTGTGCCTTATTGCTATTTTTCAAGTATTACTTGGTATATATTTATGTCATTCAGTAGTAGACTTAGCCTCTAGGAGTTAGATTTTATAAGCCATGGCAATTTACGTGGGGATTTTTTGCTCTAGACTTTGTTAATTATTCCACTTTGTAAATAAAATTTTGAATTAAATAAGAGAAAATTTTTATTCTTAAAAAATTATTTCATTTAAACTAATTTCTTACAACCTTTATGTTTTGTTTTATTGAGCATCAACTTGCTTGTTATCCCTACATTTTATATTAAAGTGATCCTACATTTGGTTATGGTGCCTTTTGGTTAATTGGGGTGCTTGATTCTTGAATGACCCATTATAATTTTTCCTTTCTCCTAATTCTTAAACTTATCAAGTCTTACCGGAAGGATTGTTCACATGATTCATTTTTTTTCCAAGCATAAGGGCTTTGTTTTCTATAGATAACAGCTATCAAATGTCAGACAATTGTATTTAATGAAATTTTTTAGTTTGAGCCACGTGATAATTAAGAAATTTCTTAGTTTATTAAAACAAAATTTTAAATTTATAAGTGCAACAATTTAGTCCATGGTCCCAAAGTTTTTTGTTTCCCCCAAAACAAAATTTAGGCTAGAAAACCTTTGTTATCAAGGAATATGGGCAACATAATGATTATGTTGTCATTGCTTGATTTTCCCTATAAGGATTATAATTAATGGGGTTTCCTTATTTAGGGGTTCACCATATTTTCTCATCTTAGTTTTGAAGAGAGAAAAGTGAGATAATCTTCCTTCTTCCTTGACGTCTTTACTAATTAATAATTATGGACATTTCCTTGAACGATTGTCAAAAGACACCTTTACCCTCTCATTCTTGTAATTTGGAGAAGTGGTCAAAGTCTGATAGTGACTTAGATGAATTTTGGAGTATAAATTTCCCATTTTGGGGGATGGGGTTAGAACCTCTAGTGGTTCCTTAAGGCATTATGCAAAGTTTTCAGTGAGGATAGGAGTTTTTGCCACAACTAAAGTTGAGTTGTGTCTTATCAAAGACCTAGAGGGTTGTCTTGGGACTATTGAGGTGTGTCTTAAAGCAAATGTGCTTTGAGAGAAGATGGAAAGGTTATAGGCAACTTTGGTAGACTTCTAAGATTATCTTCTAGCTAGCAAGGAGGAATGCATCATCACAAAGAGGAAGGCTCTCATGGAGATAGAGACAAAGCTCCATGCCAATGAGAGGGTTCTCTATTCTATGAGGAAATATAGTGAGGCATGCGATAAGTGCTACAACATCAATTCCTACTGGCACTAGAAGCTGTAATTAGAGAATGAATGTAGTGTGGACCCAAAGTATGTGGCATGACTTGTCCTCTTGGTGTTTTCAATATAATAACATTTTAGTGATCATTTGAGTGTTTCAAATCAAGAAGGAAACATTCAAATGGTTGTGCTAGAATAGGATCATTCATCCCACTAGGAAGGCAGATGACTCCATGTTATCATCTAGATAAATTCAAATGCTTCTTACTTTTGGATTTTTTTCTCTTTCCTAACCTTATGCTTGATTGTTTGATCCTTCTATTTGTGGAAGAGTCTATACTATAAGTGTTCTATTGAGCTAATTTTAAACTAAGTGCAATGCAATGTAAGTGATTTCAATGAATTTTTATCTTAACTAGATGGCTAAATGTATCCCATGCAGTATGGATTGTACAAAAAATTGTACCCGCTTATGCTCATCATCCTATTTGGTTCACATATAAAGGATGGATATAATTTTAGTCCACCTCCATAGACAACAATAGAAGAGTTGTTTGAGCATTACTCTAAAGAATGCTTATTAATGCCTTAAGGTGTTCTACTAGGGTGAATGATGTGTCAGCACATATTATTGCATCCATTATAGATCATATGAGAGATCAAGATTGCACCACCTCATTAAAAAATTTACTACCGAAAACCTGGATAAGGAAAATTTTAAAACTTTTAATAAGGTGGCTCAACACATATGGGTCCCCATCCTATTTAAGAGTGTAAGGAACCTTCTTATAGCTCCACATAGATGTCATTGCGTAAGGATAGGGTTAGAGAGAGCTTTACTGAATTTGTGGTGGCGGTTAAGCCTCTTATGGTCTAGTGATGGCTTATCGTTACTATGTGGCTTGTGTGTAATCAAGACCTGCATCCCATTAATATTAGGTAGGTTGGTGGTGTGTCAACACTTAAACTAAGCAAAAGTTAGCATAGTTGGTTTTTTAGGTAAAAATAGTTGAGTAACAAATGTTGTATTCATACAAACATAAGGTGGTAGTAAAATAAGATGAAAATAGAAAATTGTACTCTTACGCTATTTAATAGTGTAAGGTAGAAATGTTCTTGTTGTCGCTTAGAAATGATATAGCTTTATATATGCAGCATACTAATTTTTACCATTTTTCTCCTTTCTCAATCCTATAGTCTATAGGATCCTTATAACACCACAAAATTACTATCAACTTTTTAAAAAACTTTGTGTGGAAACTAAACATTAAATAATTAGATATTACTATCATACTAAATCTAAGTCATGTTCACTATGTCATTCTCATGTCTAGTATAAGGAAAAACATTACAAACATTAAACAAGATAAAGAGAGAATAAGAAAGATTATGTAAAAAACAAAGGTGTTATGGATAAAATCCAAGTACAATGATAATCAAAATACAACAAAAAGAAATATTTTGGAACTAAGAGTCTATAAGATATACAAACAAAAAAAAATACTACTACAGGATAACTTAAACTCTACGCCCAAAGCCCATATAGAGTAATTCCTCCATAGGAAGTACATCTAACTCATCAAAATGGTTATCAAAAACTGGCATATCAACTATTAGGTTATTTACTTATGAGAATGAGGAGCACCCATGAAAAGAATGGTTGATATATGTATATTGAGTAAGGCAACAATATACATCAATAGGGAAGGGAATGCATAACAGTTAAGGTTACATAAAGGAAAATACTATACATTCACACTAATCATGATATAAGATGACCTAAAATGCAACCATATTAAATTTCTTACTTAGGTGATTTATCAACTCCATTTATTTAAACACGATGAGACTAAGAAGCTGCTAATAACATATATTCTCCTCTTTCTCTATAGATGGATTAAAGATAGACAACATCACTTATACTCTTACATATAAGGTCAAACACACCTATAGTACTAGTAAAAATTTAATCCTTAATTATGAATACCCCCTATAGGCTTGTATATAAGACTAATATAGAGTATATGAGGATCTTTTGGTTCCGACAGAACTAAGCAATTATTTTAATACTTTTAAAAGATTGGTCCTAACCCATGTGTTCTTCCAGTTTAAGTATTAATGTCTTGTTAGTTAATTAATCAAAATTTAAAATATCAAAATTTATTACTTAATTTACTTAAGTTCATTGCTATTATGTGGAAGATAAATTATCATGAATTCATTCCAACAACTGCATTTACAAAAAAAAAATACTAGAATTCCACCAAGATTAATCACATAAATAATTTTAAATACCACATAAATTAATGAAGAGAAATATAGAGGGATAACAAGTACAATGGGAGACATTACACAAATTTAAATACCATAACACCCTCACAAAACCCTAATTCACAATTATGCCACAACTTCATCTATAAGGATCGTCAATTCATAGAATTAAATAATTTACCCTAATATATTAGTATAAACACCATATCCAAATATTAGGACTTAACTCCAAATTTTCTCATATAAAGTACCGATGTTACCCCTTTTAGTTACTATTCATAATTCAAGTCATTTTCCTTATAATATCAAAACCATGCTACCCCTAATTATCTCAAATACTTAACATAGCACATTTACCATATTTTCAACCCAAAAACACTTATAAAAATTTAAATTTCCATATTTCCCCCAAAATGACCATAATGCCTTCAATTCACCTAAATGCCTCAAAACTCCTCATTATCATAACTTGTTCCACACTCAACCAAACATTGTCATATTATGTATCAAATTTTATTTAAAAACATCATTGATTACAATTAAATACTTATTTTTCACAAAAACTCACAATTTAACTCAAATTCCCTTAAGGTTAAGAATTACCTAAGAGTCCCGAATTTCAATTTTCACCAAACTTCACCCAAAAAGTACACACAACTATAACCTTTTATTAAAACATATAATGATGTAATTCATTAATTGCAATCATCCCAAGGCCCACAAAAGCTATGGAGGATGAGACACCCTAGTGGCTTAAAATCACCAAAATCTAAGGCCACATAAGAATTTCCTCATCATTACTAAAATACATGATAATCTACATAACAGAACGCTTTTTAACAACAATAAAAGGGGACTCTCCCATTGAAGAGCATACGTTGGTTTTGTAAGACCACAAGACTCCAAAAACTCATCAACCCAATTACCTTTAGCTTGACTAAGTCTTTTCGTTACTGTAGTGATGATTGTCATGTTGACTCTGATTTTTTGTTAGCTAAGGGATATCACAGAGTTGAAAATGGCAACTTGACCCCTCATTCTTAGTAAAAATCTTTTAAATCATTCTAAATAAAAATGGGAGCAATTTCCATGCCAATTTCACCAAGTACTCCAAATTCTTTTAATAAAGTGCTTAACTTCCTTATCTCTTATCCAATAGAAGGATTTGGTCTTGACCCATTTAGTGAAGTGATCGATGAGGAAAAGCATGCACTTTTGTTGGTCAAGTGGCATAAGCATATTTCTAATAAGTTAATTCCCTATTCACAAAGGGCTATAAGGCATGGATGGGGTGTAGTTATTCTATGGACTTATGAATGGCTTGTGCAAACCTCTAACATATATCACACTATTTGACATAATTGATGTAATTTTATTACATGTTAGGCCAGAAGTAACCTATATTAAGGAATTTGTTGCAAAAACCTTATGAGTCATAATGGTTTCCACATTCCCTACTATATATCTCTTTTAAAATGTACTTGACTTATTTGGGGGGTTACACATTGTAAAAAAAGATCTAGAGAACAATATACCCTTACAAATTATGAAATTTTCCACCTTGGTGTTGATCCCTCTTACTTAATTTATACAGGCAATGAGTTATTGATCCACATTTAGTTGCAAATTGGGGCATCTATGTCATTTCACTTTTTATTATCATTTCTTCATTCTTTTTAGGTCATGTGGAAATCCATTATATACTGACTGTCAATTTTTTTTAGGTCCCTTCTTATAAATTATTGATCCCAAGCTTGCTAGAGCATTTGCTTGGTGATTTTCATTCCTAGGGACTTAGCTAATTAGACATTCATCAAATGAAGCTCACAATAATATGACCATGTTGAGGTAATTGGACATCTTGGAATCCATCACTTGATAAGATAATTTGATCTAACTCGTTACCAATTGTGAGTCTATGGCAAAAATGAGTCTCCTGATGGTTTAATCTTTAGTTAACTATAATCCTACAACAAGAGCTTCATATCCTGGCTCATTATTAGTTAATTTAAATTGACACCTGATAGTCTTTTAGATGATGTCTTCTTCAGGAGAGCTAAATATGATATCGAGTCTAGTTCCCTTCATCCATCTATAAATAATACCCATATTGTGGTGGTGTGAAACTTGATGAAAATAAGTTCTTGTTCAACAGAATTGATTATGTTAAGGGTAAAGGAAACAATAAAATTAACTAATACTTGTGATTTCACTATGATTTGTAGCTAGTACATTATTTCATGCTTACTAAGATTGATTAACCACTTAGCCAATATGCCTAAGAGATTCAAATAGAGTAACACATTTCAAAGGGGTTGCTTAATACTACCATAATTAGATGACATTGGAAGTATGATCCATGGTTTCTAACTCTGACAATGAGAGATAAGGTTAACTTCTCTAATTGCTTATAACATATCACAAGTTGAGAAAGGATTTTCTCACATAACAAAATGGATTCATCTTCTCTATATCTCCCCTAAAAAAATATTGTATTGACTATTGTTTATGAAACTATAAGGTATACGTACAATAGCTCTCCATTAACTAGTTTGGATAACAATAGAGGTCAAGTTACATAGGATTTTAAATTCTACAACATTTCCTCAGACTCTAATGTCCATTCAAAGTCTTTAATATTCTTTAGGGTATTAATAAATAGTTAGCACCATTTTGAGGACCTAGATATGAATTAGCTGTGGTTGGCTAACCTATTGATGATCTTCTAAACATCTTTAACATAGTTTGAGCATGTAATACTTAGGATGACTCAAATCTAATTGGGGTTGGCCTCAACTCTCCTCTTAGAAACTAGATATTCAAGAAACTTACCTGATGAGATGTTGAATGAGCACTTTGTCAAGTTAAGCTTCATATTATATGCTTGAGTACGTAAAAGTATTACCTTAAGTGGTCAAGTTGTTGGTAAACCTTCAAGCATTTGATGAGCATGTCATTGATGTAAACCTCCATGGTGTCATTGATCATTACTAAGAACATCTAGGCCATTAATGATTCGTAAATGCCTCTAACAATTTTGAGGCCAAATGTCATCACTTTATTGCAAAGCTCTCCTCATTCAATGATGATTAAGGTATTCTCTTGTATAGGGGGATGTACGAGCATCTGATTGTAGATAGAAAAAATTTCCATAAAATTGAGTGGTTTGTGCCTTGATTTAGCATCTACCATCTTGTCAATGTGTGGGAGAATAAATGAGTCTTTTAGACGGACCTTATTGAGGTCCACAAAATTGTTGCATATGCTTCACTTCCCATTTTTATTTTTTACCACCACCATGTTAGCAAGCTAATTGGGGAAGTGGACTTCACAGACAAAATTGAATCTCATCCTTGATGACCTAGTTACACTCTTAGATGAATTTCCTCCACTTTTGCTTGACCAATGGATGATTTGGGACAACCTAGATCTTGTCAGTGCATATTTCTAGGTTGATTCTGATTAGATCTATGTGGGATCATGCAAATCAATCATGCTACTCCCTAAAAATTTGAAGTAAATATTTCTAAATATCAAAATCAGGGTTTGAACCAATAATTATTTTCTCCTTTAGTGCATCACGATTGATTTGGACCTCATCGAGTTATTTCAACGGAGGTTCTATTGACTCTCATTATGGTGGATTTAGTTATAATTTTTATATAAGTTGTGGATTCAACTTAATGATAGCCTAGTAGTAAGCTTGAGAAACCCTTTGGGCATGAATAAACTCCTTGACTCCCCATTCGGTTAAGGAGCATATGCCCTAGTGGTATGTTGAAGGCAAGGTTGGAATCTTGTAAACTTAGGGGTGCCTAAGGATAATATTATAGGTAGAAAATAAATCAACCACTAGGAGTTTAGATTAAGGTAGACCCTTTTTTTTGTTGACCTTGAGTTATAGTTCCCTCATAGTGTGTTTGTGTTCTCCATTAAACCTGATCATAATAGTAAATATCTTTTAAATTTTTTCCTCAAGGAATCCCATCTCTGTGAGAGTGTTGAGGAAAATAATATTAATTAAACTACTATTATCTACCAAGATTTTCCTTATAAAATAGTTAGCCGCTAATAATTCAATTACCCTAGCGTCGTGATGTAGGGTGGTTAATTTCATGATCACTATGTCAATGAATGTGATGGCTTGGTCAAATCGGGTCAGGATAACTATTTTTTTGATCCTATGCTCGATGTTAAAGGCCTTTTGGAAATACCTCTTAGCTTGGGAAGTTGTCACTCAATTGATATCTAATCTAATTATAATCATGTTGATTATCTTAATACTCTATAGTGGATTAGGTGGGACTAGTATCTTTCCATCTTTAGTAACTATTTACGCTTGTCTCTTTCCTTTTGTTTGTAACTTACTTGCAAAGATGATCATTTTTGATAAATTATGTTACATCAAATTTCAATGCTCTGAAATTGGAAACATTATGATTGTAATTCATGTGAAATTTGTAATACTTAGTGATATTAGACTTCTCGTTGGACCATTTGAGCTTGGCAAGCAATCTAACCTCATTGCCCATCTTCTTTATCACGACCACGAACTTGGTGAGGCCAACATTGAGGTTGTAGATGGGAATTGATTATCTAGGGAGAGCGTATCTTGAATCACTTATGTGTTATTTATCTATGTCTCTCTCCATGTTGTAGAGCTTTAGAGCTATATTACAACGTTTTTTGTGTATTGATCGCCTCTAGCCACCACAAATAGGTTCATCTTATGGTGACACTTGGTTAACTTCATATTCTTCTCATTTAATATGTGCACAAGCTATCACGAAGGTGTCCTCCATGGTCTTGCAAGCGTACTTTGCCAGCTCTTCATAGATATCAAGATGTGACAACATGTAATATCTTGAAACTTTTCTTAGCCTAATCCTACGTCATTAACGTTCTAATTTGATTATAATATCAAGAAATATTATTCTTAGCCTTAACCAAATTTCTTAATCCCAAAACTTTAACCAAAACCAAAACCTTAACTCAGATAAATCTTAATTCATAAACCAAAATCAAAACCCACTAAAATTTTCACAAATCCTAAATATCTTGGCTAATCTAAAATCACTTAATCTAATCCTAATCCCCTAACCCTTCTCTTTTTCCTTTTCTTTCTCCTTTTCTTTTCTTCTTTTCTTCCCTCTTCTCCCATTAGTCCAAGCCATAAGGATTGATTTTATTTTGTTGCAACTTGCACCATCAACCTACCCTCCCACATGCATCCTCTCACCATCACCCTGCACACCCCACGCATCACCATCACTTCCCCTACCATTATTCTTCTTCTTTCTCATATCCTTATGCAACCCACACTTATAACCATTGCCATCACCTGCATTTTTTATCACCACACTCAACCATGACCTCCATTGTCACCATTTTTGGCCCTGCACACCCGTCACACGTTTCCCCCTCTTTTTCTTTCTTCTTCCTGTTTCACACCATACACACACGCACGTGCGCGCGCGTACACACACATATATACCATACTCTCTTTATTTCCTCTTTGTTTTGCCTCCAGTCTATCTTTCTATGTCAATTATCCATTTTTTGAACTCCCTTCTTCCTTCTCCTTTCCTCCTTCTCGCCTTTCTCCTTTTTCTTTTTCTTCTTCTTCCTCCTTCTTCCTTATTTTAGCCTATGCACCACCGTTCCCTCCACTAAGCACCACCTCAGCCACCACTCATCGCTCTTTTGCCTATGGACCAACCACCAAGGTTGCCCCAACCTTCCCCCTAGCCGTCGCCAGCCATCGCTTCCGACCACTGCCTCTTTTCCTTTCTTCGTCCCCTCATTCGTTGTAATATTATAGAGTGCACAGCTAGTGCACCGCCTACTATGCGGCCATGCAACACTTAAAATCTTCTACTGCACAGCTGTGCAACTCTTGCACTGCCTTGCCGTTCATCTTTTCTCCTCTTAGCCTATTGTACACTATTGTTGCACAATAGTGTAACTCCTGCACCACCTGATCTTGCGTCTTAATTCCTCTTGGCTTGGTGATGCACAATTGTGCAACTTTTACACCGCTTGGTTATGCAACTTCTTTTTTGGCTATGCACCCCTATTTTCACCCCCAAACCTTGTCCAAAAACTACCAAAATTTAACCATAGCTCCACCACACATTCCTCTACACTTCTATACAATTTAAGCTTCCATTTGACTCTAGTTATTCCCATTTTTACCCTCCTCTACCTTAAATTCCCTCTCAATTTTTAATCTTAAATCCTAATCATATTTTATCTTATTTTTCATAGGTAATCTTTCAGTGATCTCGGAGGAAGTCTAGGATTTTTTCCTATATAGAGCCCGGTATCTTTACAGGTAAGTATACATGTCGTAGGTGGGGATTTATGTGATACATGTATTTTTGTATGTGTTTTTGTGTTGAGTATGCTGTATTGAATAATTTTTTTTATGGAAATACTATGAAATGATATTCTTGAGAGTAATAAAATTATGCAAGTACATCTTTGGGTATAATTTTAGATACATGATATCTATATACACTAAGGATATGTACATCGGATAATGATTGGAAATTTATATGTTTTGGGTTTTATAAGGATTTAGGATAATATGATTGTCTTGATTACCCTGAGGGCATTATGATCATTTGAGGATAATTACGTGGTTGTACTTATGTTATTCAGTTGTATGTCTTGTGAATTTATATGAGTTCAGCATAATAATATACAATCAACTCTGAATAAGGTACTAACCATCTAAAGTGAAATATTACATGAGTTAAGCCGAGGTATTTACATGGATCCATTCCACTGAATAATAATAGTGGCTCAAGTATGTTGTCCTCGAGAGGTGCATCAATCCTTTTCCACCAGATTAAGAATAGTGGGGCCCATACTTAACGTGAATGAAAATATGATTAAGAGATAACTTATAAATGGAAAGATATTAATCATTTAAAGTAGAAGACTATGTGAGTTAGGATCGAGGTGTTGAGTCTGCTCCACTGGATAATAATAGTAGCTCGGGTATGTTGTCCCCAAGAGGTGCTTTAGACCATTCCACTGGTTTAATAATAGTGGCTCAAGAATATTTTACTCTGAGAGGTGTTGGGTCCATTCCACTAGATAATAATAATAGTGGCTTGGGTGTGTTTTCCCTGAAAGGTATTTCAGACTATTCTACCAATTTAAGAATAGTGGGGTCCTTGAACTCAACGTAAATAAAAGATTGGAATATGATATATCTAATAAAAGACTTAGAATCAGTAATTATATGGTATTATTTGATTTAAGCATGTATGATTTGCTTATGAGAATTCTTGTATCATGTATAACCCTACTTGACTGTACCGTTACCTTACTCGGTATGTAGAGTATTGATCATCCTTTTTATAGGTGCTACTCAATCCAACGAGTAGACGACCTAGATGTGTATGTGCAGGTTGATGAATTCATAGCCTTTGATGCTATATACGCGGAGGAGTGATTTATTTTTATTAGAGTTTTGGGCGTAGAGTCATGTTATCCAAATGATAGTTTTACCTTAATAACCTTTTTGGACTATTAGTTCTATGGGATCCCTTTTATTGTATTTTGGTATTGTAATGGAGTTGATTTCCACACACTTATTTGATGTTAATAAAATTTGTCTCATTTTTTACTATCATGTTTGAAATTTTATAATCATTTTTTCTTGTGATTGACATAAGGATGGTGGGGTAAGCCAGACTCATGTCAATTACGGCGGTAACACCCAACTATTTGATTATACGCTTCCGCTTAAAATAAAAAATTTTAGTAGCAAATTTTTGGGTGTTACACAACAAGCCTTTATTTAAGGTTTTCACTATAATGTCTTAATGGAAATTTAAAATAGAAACATTCTCTTTGTTGAATCTATCACCATACTTTCTAAGGCTCTCATTTATTCCCTATTCTATAAAGATCATTTGAAGACTTATGGATTTTTATTTTTAGAAAAAGGTGTCTATTGGTTGAGAAAAAAAGAATATGTAATTAATTGGTAGAGAAGTGTATTGCAAGAGGGTTAGACCAACAAAGCTGGTTCAAAACTCCATACACATGTGTGCTACCCAAATTTCCTTTGCCATTGCTTATGTGAACATCACTTGCTTGTAATGGGAAATGTAATTGTTGGGGTCAATCATCCTATCATACATCCTAAATTTATGGAGGAAAAACTTTATCTCCGTCTCCTCTATTGCAATGGCTTTCACAAACAAAGAGTTTGTGTAGATACTAGGGAGGGTCTTCTTTATTGATGTATCATTTGTCCAAGCTTGGACGTTTTCCTAGAAAGGCCTTCTTGGTCAAACTATACTACAACTGCAGTAAGTGGAGATTCTCCATGAGTATAATAATGATAGGTGAAATTAGAAATTACTAAAAAAGGAGACACCTCAGTACACCACCAAATGTGGGGAAAAATTGAAATCCAAAAGATTGAGTGGAAAGGTTAGGTATCTCATGGTTTCTAGCCTCAATGTGTTTGGTTCCTAAGAATATCTTATAACTTGAGGGGTTGATAAAACATGATGGAGCTGGAGAGTTGACAACTCAAGATCCATTCCATCAGGCATTGATCTATTGATCATTATTAGGGGAAGCCTCGACACTTGAGAGGAAGCCACCATGCTGAACGTTGGTGGTGCGGTATTGAATGGTAGTGGTGGCAGGTGTGGTGAAGCGATATGTGAGATTCTAGTTAGGTATTTCACACTGTGGCTTTTTAGGATTTGGTTATCCTTCTCAAGATTTTGAACTTTTTTTTTGTACGCTCCTCTATCCATCGAATAAGGAAATTGAGTTAGTGTTCAGTGCATTCATGTTGGATTCAAGCTCAATTATTAGGGTATGATTATACCCTGAAGCAGGCAATCGTACTAATATACCATCTTCAAGTGGAGATGTAACACCCCAAAATTTACAACTAAAAACTTATATTTTTAGCAAAAGCATAATATCAAAATAGTTGGTTATTACCACTATACTCTTCATAAGTATAGCATCATAAGTAAAGAATAAGATAAATTCCATAAACATTATATAATATTTTGGAGATTAACTCCAAATAAAATATTAAAAATACATAAAAGGGATAAATTGGGAACGAAGAGTCCCAAAAGGTATTTGGGCCAAAAATGATAATTGGATAACATGGCTCTATGCCTAACCTTGATATATAAAAATCACTCCTCTACACATAAGGAATCATATGCAAACATTCATCCAAAGGGTCCTCATTGACCTACATAAAAAACATATAGATCATATACTCATGAGAATGAGTAGCACCTATGAAAAGAATGATTAGTAAGCTACGTAATAAGTAAGGTAACCATACAATCGAAGTAAAGGTATAAAAAAGAACAAGCATACATACGAGTTAATAGTAAGTGATGAAAGGTAAATACTAATTCCATAAGTCATTATTAGGTGTAAAAAAGATCCATACTTTTATTTACATTAAGTTCATGGAGCCACTATTCTTAATATACTAAGACACCTCTTAGGATAGAACACACCTGAGCCACTATTATTGTCAAATGGAACAAACCCAACATATAATAGAATAATACACTCGTGAATTATTAAATTGGTGGAACGATTTGAAGTATCTATCAGGGTTAAATAAACCTAATCCGCTATTATTCTCCAATAGAATATACATAACACCTAGGTCTTAACTCACATAATCTTTTGCATTAAGTGATTAATATCTTATTCATTAGTTACTTATCTTAGAATCATATTCTCAGTCACATTGAGTTTATGTCCCCACTATTCTTAATCCTATTGAACAAACTGATATATCTCTCAAGATAGAACACTCCTAAACCACTATTATCATCTAGTGGAATGATCAACAATACTTCATTCCGACTCACGTGATATTTCACTTTAAGTGATTAATATCTTATTAGGGTTGTTTATATCAATATCATCATGTATGAATCATGTATATATGAACGATACATACATGAAAACACATAAAGCCAACCATATAGTTATTAGGACATTCCTCTAAGGAAAAGATCCATAATTCCTCTAAAAACCTAAATTTCATAAGGTGAGCATAATTTCTCATTTTATTATACTTATGCTACTTATCATTATCCTAAATATTTTGAGCATAATACTTAGTATATTTAAAATCTATCCTTCTTTTAAAATCACCAAATTCTATTTTAATCCTTATTAACCAAAATGTCATTTTCTTACCGAAAACCTCACAAACTCATATTAGGTAACTTATGCCTTAATCAATCATCATTGATTCACATTAATTATGAAATAATTTATAGCACCCTTAAAATTTATCAAGCCATGATTATTTCCCGTATTATCATCAAATGACCATAGTTCCCTTAAGATAGCTAAAATACTCATATTTCCCCAAGGCCTTAAGAATCCCAATATTAATGAATTTTAACCTCCAATATTTATATGATATATATAACCCCAATTATATATAGATACCGTGCATTTAGATTCATGCCAACTAACAATATACATAAATATATGCTTTCATATTTTTCTCACTTTTAAGATATCATATAATAGCATTTTCATAAGAGCATTATCATTATAACATTACCAATATGATAATACATATAAAAATATACATTGCACATAAAATCCCTAACTACAACATGTATCCTTATCAAAAATGACACAGGTCTCTAAGCATATAAGTCTAACTTACCTCCTCCAAGATCACTGAAAAGTCACCTATAAAATAAGAATAATACAAGATTAGAACTTAAGAATACAACCTGGGGAAAAGTTAAGGTAAAAGAGGGTAGAAAATGGGGGTATCCAAAATAAGCGGAGATCCTCGAGTTGCACGGGAATATAGTGGAATGTATGGTGGTGCTAAAAGGGAGGCACGATTGTACAAAGGGGACATCAAAGGTGCAAGACAAAGGAAGTAGCCTATGCACTGATTGAGAGAGCAAAATGCGCACAGAAAAGGGGTGAAGGTTGTGCGTGAAGTAAACAAGGGAGAAGAAAAGTCACACACTGGGTGTGGCAAAATTATGCATAGGTCATGCGAGAGAGGCACGGGTGAGGCATGCGAGAGTGTACATTTGTACGCCTCAATGAAACTAAAATAGAGCACGATAGGGAGAGGGAAAAAGAAATGAAAGTGGTGGTGATGATTGGGTGACGACGAGGGAGAATGATAGGGAGGCAATGATGGTTAGCTTTCTAAGGAAACGACGGTGCTTGGTAGTTGGTGGTAGCAAAGGGTGTTAATGGTGAATGACAAAGTAGAAAAGGAAGGATGAGAAAGAAGGGTGTTCAGGGCTGTGATTGCTAAATAGAAATAGAGGTAGAGAGGGAGTTAGTTGAGGTAATAAATAAAGTGAGGAAAGAGAGTTTTGGAGATTATATATATATATATATGGTATAATTATTATTGATGTGTGCCCTAAGGGGGCACGCGCACAGCTTGAGAAGGAAGGCACAATCAAGGGAAAATTTTTTGGACAAATATTCAAGGATATACCTCCCAATATTTGTGGGAGATGATGGTTGGGATGGTTATTTGTGGGTATCTTAATAGGGGGTTTGGTTAGGGTAGGGAAGCAGGCACACACAAGGGAGAGAAGAAGAAGGAAAAAACAAGCAGGAGGAGAAGAAAAGGGGAAATAAAAGGAGAAGGAAAAGGGGAAAAAGGGAAAATAGCAAGGGATTTTATGGTTAGGATAAACTTAAAAATTGAGATTAATGAAATTAGGTAAGATTAAAATATAAGTCAACAGGCTTGAAGTTAGTTTAAAATATAAATTTACCTAGAATAAAGATTAACACTTGGTTAAGATATTAATTACTCAAGATTAATATTAGATAAATTTTGAGGTATTATAGGGGATCAACTAGCATTTGTTATAGTTAAAAAAATTCAGTTGTTGGTGTTTGTTGGGATTATAGATCAATAGGGACCCATGGTGGGCATCAAATTGAATATCCTTGTAATATATTATTGAGGTACCAATCAAAGTCAAGTGGGGCGCTACCAATCTCCCTATAAGAAAGATATAACTCGCACTATGAGCATCAAAGAAACACTAGTGTAGGGTTGTCCTAAGGCCACTTCGACGTCCGAGTTAGTAATGTATAATGTAAATAATGCAAAATGAAAGCAAAAAGTAGGTGAGAGTGTAACACTAAAATTTCATAACATTTAATTTTGAGTGTTTAGTCTTTTATTCAAAAAAATTAACCCTTAAACATTGGCCTAATTATTTTATTAATAACGTTTAATTCATAACCTAAATAATTTATTAATTATTTTACATTTTTCCTTTTTATTAAATCTATCTGAAATTGATTTATTATTCTTACCTAGTATCATAATCTAACCAAACTAAACCTAAAACAAAGATAAAATAATGATATCCTACCTACCAACCCCCTCTACCTCACGTAACCCCTGTTGTGCAAATTTTCCCTTCCCTAGAACACTCTCCCTATCTCCCTCCTTACCTCACGCAACTCCCCATCACTTTAACTCTATGTTGAGACATACTCCTTCTCTATAATTTTCATATATATACACACCGCTACACTCCTTCCCTTTCTTTTTTCCTTGTTTAAAACACAACCCTTCTACACCCTCTCCCTCGATACATTTTGCACCCAAACACATCCCTCCAACCTAGATCCTTCTCTTGACCCTAGTTGGTCCACCTCGACCATCTCCACTAACCTCAACCATCTACCACTTCCTTGCCTAGGTTTCCTTCCGCTTACACCAACCCAGAGCCACCACAACCTTATCCTTCTTCCTCTTCGCGCCAATACCAACACCAACCGGTTAAAACCCCCTATTGCACACCTTTAGAAAATAGAAAAAACTATCGTTGCTCTACCCCTTGCTTTAGCAAGTCCCTCTATAGCCACCTCTCAGCCTACACCACCATCCTTCATAGCCTCCACCTCTTCCATTCAAACCATTATCATCACTAACCCCATCTATCTCCGTTTGCCTCCACTAAATCCAACTTCCTTTCTCTTTCATTGTTGACACTCACACCAATCCACCATCACCCCGATTATCCCCTTCTCCTTTTCGGGTTGTTTGGTTGTGCCAACCACCCCCATCATTGCCTTCAGCATCCTCATCCCAACCCGAACCAACCAAGCCAGCTCCTTGATAGCCAGTGCCACCACCCTACCAATCTTGACCTCGCTACCACCACCACACCACCCACAACTATCACCTACAATAAATCCAACCAACCGACCTCCATCCCCCTCTTCATGTGCGCGACTCATGCTGCATGGTTAGCGTGAGGCCTTGATAAATTTGGTACCCATTTTTAATAATTAAGGGTATTTTGATAAATTCTAGATAATAAATATTTTAATATTATAATTATTATTTTATTGGTTAAATATTAATTTTATTTTTAGGTACAAAGTTTGATTAGAGGAGTCTTATAATTTTAGTAGAGACCAATAATTTGTACTTTGCCAAAAAAAAAAAGGTAACTCTTATACTCTACTAAAATGGTAAATATCACATAATAGCACATTAGGATTTTTAAGGTACAAACTATGTTAAGTATGTTTGTTATATGGTAACTTTTATACTCTACTAAAATGATAGATATTGCATGATAGCATAATAAGATTTTGTATATAAATTATGCTAAGCATGTTTATTATAGTGCAATTATTATCTTAATTATTGTTAGCACAAAAAAAATTAAGCATATTATCTTAAGTGATATATTTTAGTTCCAAATGTATGACTAAAATGATTTTAATGTTAGTTAAAGATTGCATATGATATGTAAATGTAAAATGATAGGTTGAGCATGTTTAGATATACTTATGGTATAATTATTATTGATGTGTGCCCTAAGGGGCAAATTGGTCAATTTATGTGTAATAATATATTTATCCCAACAAGCATGTCAAATGTGTATGATACACGTTGAGTATGAGATTGTGTTATTTTGGATGGATTAAATGCGCATATTAGGGTTTTATGTGCATGATCATGATTAAAAGCAAAATGGTCATTTGACTTAAGTGATAATTTAATTACATTGTAAATAATTTAATTATTATTTTTGCCCCCTTTTATAAAAAAATAATAAATAAAATAGATTTAATATTTAAAACGGAAAACAATTGGGAAATTTTGGCCTCATAGGTATTTTGGTCATTTTCGACATAATACGTCCAAATGTGAATAATTGAGCTTAGGATGACCTTAGTATATTTTTAATGCTGACCTTTTTATTGACCATGTTTATGGTGTGCACAAATGTTTTAAGTACGGAAACCAAATATATGTGATTAATTCAGACTTCATGATCATCTTAATAAAATACTAATATTTAAAGTAAAAGACATTGAGATCATAAATGGTAACTCTATAAGGTTTACTTTCCTAAAAACGTGGTGCATTCCACTATTGATTATGAATTTTTGTTAGTGTACCTTAGTTTCCTAGCTAGGCACTATATCTCACTCTATTTAACTCTGCAGGCTTATAGAGGGTATGCATACTTATAGATTAGGTGTGCTTGTCGGTAGGGTAATGTGTTACTTTTGTGGACCAATGCAACCAGGGTATATTTGTGTCCCTATGTTGATAATCGATAGAATATTGTGTTGCCTTGGGCTTTAGTATGATTGAAGTACCTTAGTGTATTCGGATTGATTTGATCTTCCCACAATTAAATAAAAATATAAATGATTATTAGATTATTGGATTAGTCGATAGCAGTATTTGTGCCTTTATGTCTACCTATAGTTTGGTAACAACATTTATGCCTATTTATGGTTTAGTAGTAACATTTCCATCTACTTGTTATTCGGTAGCAGTCTTCATGCCTACTTGTGATTTGGCAGTAGCCTTTGTGCCTAGTTGTGGTTCTATAATAGCCTTCATGCCTATCTATGATATTGTGGATTTTATTAGTCTTGTGCCTGTAAGCCTACCTATGTTATGGGATTAATTGGTATTGATAATGAAATATTTGATATGTTGTTATTGTCTTGGTTTTGGGTTGATGTTGGTTCTAACTATACTTCAAATTGTACCCATTGAATGTTTAATTGGTAATTTTCAGTTTGTTCCAGATGAACGAGTATGGACAGTATATGGCCTTGGTGGTATTTGGTTATTAAATGATTATCGTATTCCAATTAACACATACATACTTCAATATTTTATAGGATGTATGGTTGTAATACTTTATACCTAGGAGATCTGGGATGAGAGAGGGGAGTTGAGCTTCCCCTAGGTGAAGTGGCCTATGTCTAATTATTTGAATTAGTCATGCAAGATGTTGTGAGCATGATATTTGTTGGGAGTGCCTGTGCATAGGTTAGGTCAATTGAGCTAATGGGATAATGATGTGGAAGATTGTCTTCAAATCTTCTACAAGAATTTAGGATTTCTTTTGTAAGGATCACAAGATGTAAATTCTCATCCAAAACTTGATTCCGGTTATGTTTGCTTTGGTTGTATCAAATGTTGATAGGTTTGAGTAGATATAATCCAAGATCTAATTCTTCTAATGAGAACCTTCAATTTCTCACCAGATAACTATTGCTACTTCTCAATGCACACACTTGAAGAAGGGGAAGAGGAGAAGAAGAAACATCACTCGTATAATCCTATCTCTAAATTCACGATTAAACTTGATTCATTAAAGTTGGAATGTCAACATTTCTTGAGTACAAGACTTATATAGGCATGGAACTATGCATGCCCTTTTATTAAGAATCCCATTAGCATCCTCATTAATGAATTAACCCTCTTAAGGCACGACTCATGTCTTATAATAAAAGTTACAATGACAATTTACAAGAATTACAAAGTTTACAACAAAAATAACAAAGCTACACAACTTAATAATGCAATACATAGATATAATCATATGTGATTAAACTTTATAGTCTTGTAGCCTTGTTCTTCCTTACATTTTGTAATCTTGTAATCCATTGTCATTGCCTTGTACCTCAAAGAACTTCAACCATCATGAATTTCTTGCAAACATGTACAATACCTACAAAAATGACTCGACAAAACATTCCAAGCATAAGAAATTTCAAGTACAATTAGTTCTATCTCCAAATTTGGTAGTTCTTCTTGATCTCTATCATTAAAAGAAGAAGATTGAGAGTTTTCAAGAAATTCTTCTACATCAAATAATTCCTATAAAGTCTTAGGCAACTTGATGTACAAGGCGTCTCTGGACCTCCCTTGGTTGGTTTAGGCTGCAAGGCTAGATTTTTGCCCATATTCATACAACAATTACAAATAGCTATATTGTCACAAAATATTTTTCTTTAAATCTTTTTTATTGAAAATGAAGTTTTTATTGCCAACAATATTATTATCTGTAAAAATCTTTATGGACGACCCACTTCCCTCCTATTTTTCATCGCTAAAATTTCTAATTTCTAATGATGTGTCATATAGTCATATGTAGTTACGTTATCATAAATAACGTTTTTCCTTATAGTGTTTATGAGGTACATGAGGGCCATTTACTTTGACCATCTCAATTTTCTAAGGAATTCTAGGGTTTTGCCCTTGGCGTAGGCTACGTGTTTTCGATTGCAATGCCAAGGTGCATGTGAATGGCCTTTTACAATTGTGCCCCTTAGAAAACACAGTAGCAATTTGCAAACAAATGATGGCTCCATTATGCATAAAGCATACAATTAAGTACTTGTTTTGCTATAATATAGCAACCGTTGTTTAGCACTTTTTAGATCATACACCTAAAATTATTAATACACTATAAATTTAAAATTTTACATATATTGACCAATAAATCGATATCATCGATAAATTAAAAATTATCAGCAATAAATCAATAATTTATTAAAAATTCTTAAATCTATTAAAAAAATAGTGTGCATGTTAATTTTTTCTTATTTATTTACTATATATATATATATATATATATATATATATATATATATATATATATCTTAAATTAAGTTACTATTGAACAATAGTAAAGTATTATTATTTGTTAATTTTACCTATTAAATAATATGTATTTTCTTATTCCAAGATAAATATAGAATTGTTGGAGCAATTTAGCATATGATGAATACTTAAATACTTCTAATATAATATAAAATACTAGTTTATTGAATATTTATATTCAAATGATCAATATATAATAATTAAAGTATATAGTAAATATAAATAAAAATTCACGCCACAACGACTGCATAATATAATTTATAGTTTATAACGCTCCGATATTGCGACATCACAACCGCAATAGTAAATACAACTGCGATTTTAATGCCTGGCATAAAGGCTAAATTCCTATACATGTGTGCTATATAAAAGGGTTTTATTGACTAAAATATCAGGAACTATGATTCAATAAAATCATAATAGTTATTTTGCATCCTTGGATAGAAAACTGTTTGTCTCGGCCATATAAGCGTTTTGCAATTCATCAACGCTATCACCTCTCTCAAAAACTGCTGCAGCGCCCATGCCAGTACCTGAAGTGATGTCAAAACACGGAACAGTAAGGGCAACTATGTATAAGAACACGAGTAGCAAGAGAGAAGTGAAAGAAGTCAGACCTATGCACATAGAGACTACACCAAAGCGACAATCTTTTCCCCTGCGCTTCATCTCATGCAGAAGAGTTGCAACACAACGGGCACCTAGGCGAGGACACAAACAAGATCACTACGATCACTTACGGAAATTTTTTGCCGGTAAGCCAGGCAAAACAGTTACGTCAAAGATACTAATCGAACAAAATAAAGCCAGCAATTAATCTTTCATCTTGAAATGTCAGTACCTGTAGCACCCAAAGGATGTCCAAGGGCAATTGCTCCACCATTGACATTGACTTTCTCACTATCAAGGTTCAACTTCTTAGCACAGTAAACAAACTGTGAAGCAAATGCCTGAAAAGAGAACAGGTAGATTAAAAATGGCATGTTTCTGAACACCCTTCCAGAATCTTATTCAATTTATTACCTCATTGATCTCAAAGAGGTCAATGTCATCAATCAGCAAGCCAGCATCTCGTACAGCTGCAGGGATGGCAACAGCTGGACCAATACCCATAACAGCAGGGTCCACGCCAGTAGCAGCAAAACTCCTGAATGAATAAAAAGGTGATGTTTGGTCAATTCGCGGCACATGTTGAAGACCAAAGAAATGTAGAAATCCTCGGCCTCTAATCAAAGCATGATATTTATGTAACCACTGTCCACTGGGTTAAACCATTCTAACTGCGCCTGCCGGCCGAAAACGGTTTCAAAAAAAGAGAATAACATTGAGATATTCCCCACATAAATCGTCAGGTACAGTTATAAGTTACACCTTAACATCATATAGTACTTTGATTCAATATATGAACTCTGACAGGAGAAATCTAACCGAACAAAGAGTCAACTTGTTCAAATAAAGCACATAAAGGAACGAGTAATAGAAAAATTAAGAATAAGGGTTACCTAAATATGCCAAGAATCGGAAGCCTTTTCTTCATTGCCAGACTTCTTTTCATCAGAAGAACAGCTCCAGCACCATCACTCACTTGGCTTGAATTGCCTGAGAAAATATAAATAAAATTTCACTCAAAAGTAGATAACACAAAAAGAATAACACTGTATACGAAGATTGACGAAGTAAAAATTTTAAGCAGCTCACCAGCTGTTGTGGTCCCATCATTCTTGAATGAAGGCTTCAACTTCCTAAGAACAGAAAGATCAGTGTTTGGACGAACCCCATCATCAACAGAAATTGTCACCGGTTTCTCCTCTCCAGTTTTTGGGTTGACGATCTTATCAAAAAATTACCAAAATGAGGAAGCAAAAGTGCTGATTCTAATTCCTGACAACAAAACATTGATTTTCTCCTCTTTACCTTGGTTGAGACAGGGATGACTTCTTCCCCAAATTTTCCAGATGCAATTGCTGCAGCAGCACGTCTATGTGATTCCACCTTAACAGTAACAACACAAAGAAAGTTATTTAAAAGATAATTACAATCATGATACATGACATAGCCAAAATGCAAATCAATTATACAGCAGCCTGATCTTGCTCCAGCCTTGTCACTCCATAGCGTTCTGCAACATTTTCTGAAGTTATACCCATGGGAAGAAGACAATCACGAGCTTGGGGGAAGCTGTCAGACTGTTGCAACAACATACAAGCATTTAGTAAAGCTGCGACTTCACTGACAAAGATGTTTTGAAAAAGGAATATTAGAAAGTGCCTTGGGGTTAATCTGAACAGGAAAACTCTTGCCATCGGTCGTCATGGATTCCACTCCAGCTCCAATACCTGCAGTTCATTCATGATCATCCAAGATGATGGAAAATCAGATAACTCTTAATATGAGGTGATGCACGAGAGAAACTCTATTTTACCTATGCCGTAAAATCCTGCTTTTATGCAGGCAGCTACATCAGCAACAGCTTGAAGACCAGATGAACACTGTCTGTTGACAGTTCTGACGGGAACAGTGTCTGAAAAGAAAGAAAGAAAGAAGGACAAACACAAGCAGAAATCCACTCAGCAATCCAAACAATAATATGCAACAACATCAGTAGAAATACCAATCCTTAAAAATTAATAAAAATATGTAAAGTAGCGGCTTTGAGCTATTTGGCTAGTTGATGCCAAACTAACTATTGAAAAAAAAATAAAAAATAAAAACCCAAGTAGTAACTTCAAAAATAGGAATTGAGTTTGAGTGTTGAAAATTATAAATGAAAGATTTTTCATGGCAGAAATTGTGTATGACATCCATGGCCTGACTGAATTATGTCAAATTTTGTCCAACATTCTATTTCATAAAGCAATCATTTTCATTAATGAACTAACCAAATGATTCAAGGTCCAATTATACAACTTTCAAAATAGCAGATATTCAACTAGCGAATAATACTTGCCAGGAAAACCAGCATAAAATGCAGCCATCCTGCATTCCATAGCTCCTGTTGAACCAGGGGCCAAAACCGTGCCAACGACTATATCCCCTACTTCTCCAGGGTCAACATTGGTTTTGTCAATCAATACCTAAGCAAATAGGTAGACCAAAAATGGTTTGAACATATCAATTCAAGACCGTACTGGCCAAAGACACAACTCTGAATGACCATGCAGAACCTACCTTCAATACAGGCGCAAGTAAATCATCAGCAGGTGTATCTTTGAACCCGCCTCTTTTTGCTTTACAGATGGCAGTACGGTATGCACTGTTTGAGTGAAACTAGTTAGCATCACAAGAAACAGACTATCTAGGCAGTAACATAAACCAGCAAGGATACGGTGAATGACGAACTAGACATTAAATGATTTAAGACGTGCACTGCGCACCCTCACTCTACTTCATCAAATAAACTGTTTTACAATTTGAAACGCTGGGTTATAGGTTACTGCAACAATGTCATATACACTCACCCTATACAAAGTAAAAGCCGCATATATAGCGGATGCGTAAAGGACAGATTATTTACTTACGCCACAATCACAACATCATCTCCAAAAGCAGCACTTCTCTCATATGATCCAGAGGCTCCCGATGAGCAGATCGAACCCTGATGGATAACATAACACAAACAGTTCTAAGAGAAACAAACCGACGGGCAGAGGTGATCAATCAACAATTGCATAATCGCCAAGATTAGGGCCGTCAATATAAAAGTGAAGGATGGAGAGTTCATACTCTACACTCATATATTTGTGTTCACTTGGTGTTCGTCCCTCCTTGTTTCGAGAGGGAAAAGTAGCAGGTGTTATGGAAATGCAAGATTACAAAAATGAGGATAAGGAAGGGATTGTTAGCGCCAAAGTCATTGGATCTCAGACGTAAATATTTCTTCTGATTTCATATAGAAATCAACATCATATTGATTTATCAATCATTAAATTACTTGCAATTGACAAGATTTTTACACACTGAATCCATAGTCATTTCGATTGACGGACCAAGCCAGCAAATTATAGCCTTATATAAGCCAAAGCAAACCCCCAGTAAAGATTCATTGCGCAGATTATAAAGAGTAGTCTGATTCTGATTGGATGAAAAAACAGCATCATAAATTGAAATTGGTCAATAAGGGGAAAAGGGGACTGTAAGGCAATCATAGAATCGAAGGGGAAAAAATCCATAATCGAACTTAAAGAGGACAATGGATGAAGCTAAAAACAAGAAGATAGATGAAGAAATGCACTTACAAAAATGGAAGAAGAATCACTGGGTTGAGAAGAATGATAAGAACTGGGATTGAGATGCTGTAGCAGGACTCTTTGTCTGGTCATCGCTTTCTCCATTTTCTCTCTCTACCCACTTTCAATCTCCTTCTATGCAAGATGCTAGGAGCACTACTTAATTGGAATACGAGATTACATCAATCCCATCATGCGATTTATAAATAGCGGGAAGTGCGTTGCGAATAGGGATGACTTTTTGGTATCTTCGATCGGAGAGTACGCCGAAACTATAACCTCATTTTTTTTTCCTCTTTTTCACGTTTGCCACGCCCACCATTATTACTTTTTATTATATGGGCCCCGTTCGACGGTCGAATGATCTAGCCCTCTGTATGCGAAAGCATGAGGAGTACTTTAAGTTTTAAAGTAGAAAGGTAAAAATTAAGTTTAAATGTGTAATTAATATATTTAGAAATGAAAAGGTGGGGATATTTGTAAAAATTACTATATACTTTAATTTTTTGAAAGCGACACTTTTTTAATACAAAAATCTAAAATTAAAATGGCAAGTTTTCACAATCGGAGCCCCGAAGGAGTACTACTTACTCGTTTTGAGTAATATTTTTTTTCTTTTACTCCGAATGCTTATTAAGATTTGAATTTTTATTTAAATAATATAATGAGTAAATTAATTATAAATATATAAATTGGTTGATAACATCAAATATTAATGATCTTTCCATTTTTAATAATCATAAGAAGTATTCACAGACATTCATTAGAAAATTTATCTTTTAATTTTCAAATTATTCTTATTATCACAATTTACATTATAATAATTAGTTTGAAGTTTGTGCAATTTATAATTTTTTTTAATGAATAGAAGTATAATAACTTGTTCATTTATTCCCTGTGTTTCTAAAATGAAATTTTTTTTAGCATTTTTCATATTATTTTAGGAGGCAATTAATTTATCCCTAATATTATAATTATACACTTTATTAGAAAATAAAAAAAAAAATTGGTACATTAATGAAGGAAAAGAAAATGTAAGGATAAAAATAAAAAGTATGATTTAACTTTTTGAAAATGTCTTTCTTTTAAAAAAAATAAAAAATTCTACCTAAAATAACTTTCTTTTAAAAATAGATGGAGTAGTTAATAATAAAAATATATATAATACTATATATATATATATATATATATATATATGAAATTAATATACTCAAATAAAATATTAATCTCATTAGCAAGTAGATTTGGTAATCTTGATTAAAAAATTTATGTTTATTATATCAAAGCTTCATAAATTAGATATATAAGGTTAAAAATCATAAGAAATGAAAATGATAAAGATGAAGGAGGGGACCAAATTTAAAAGGTACATAAATGATAGCATATAGTTTTTATTCTGCTAGTAATTTAATAATATATTCGAAATTTTGGATAAATGTAGCAATGATTTACAATTAAATTTATAGTTGTAAATTTTGGGAGTAATTGTATTATGAACTTGAATGCCAAAAAATAGTAAAATTGAAAGAAAAAACATATGTTTCACCATTAATCCATACAAAAGATTCATATAGTTGTAATTTAACAAAGTAATAAAAAAAGGAAGTATATTTGAAAATATTTGACATAATAAATATGCTAAAATACTTATTTAATCAATTAACCTAGTAAATTACAACACATTGGATATTAATAATGGGAAAAAATTATTTAAGGTCAAATTCTAAACTTATATATACATTTAGGTTAATAAAATGTTTTTTGTATACATTAAGTCAATTCAAATATGGAATAAATACTAAAACTTAAAATATTTACATAATATATATGTCATTAATATTATTTAATTGCATATCAATGTATATGAATATGATAAGGCATCTAATTTATATATAGATTAACATACTACTATGTAAAAATGAAGATAATATTATAAATATTTAAATATACTTATTTAGATGATAAAAGTACATTCTAGAAATTATTTTAAAGATAATGCTACATGTAGTGTAGTAAATATAATAATATTATTATAAATGTATAAATTTACTATACATGAAGTTACATACTCTATGCTTTAATATAGACAACACATGCAAAAACATACTTATAGAATAAGATAAATATCGATTATAAGTTATAGTAACATCATTATCTGCACATGTAATATATATTAACTTTCCTAAATATAATCATTATATATGAGCATAATATGGAAATAAAATGTTGGTGTATTTGATATATACTATAATAATATCATCATTTAACATTGATAATATATTAGTAATCATAGTTATATATTTTAAATTGTATAATTCTATTATTTAACATCAATTATATAATTTTATACATCCATGTTCAATAGTGTACTAACTAACTATCACACATTTCTCGTTGAATATTAATCTTTCCAAAATTTCTACGACTATATCATTGATGTCCGGGAAAAAAAAAATTCCCTTACATAATATTTGTGATGCTTCAAATATTATATGGTAATTCTTGTCAACTAGTCATTGAAAATTTTGGTATATATGTTATAATTTAAATGATAAAATAGAAAATCCATGATTAAAAAAATGACCTAAAATAATTAAAAAATGTTAAAAACCTTCATGAGAAAATAGTGCTGAAAACTGAACTAATGTGTATTATGATAATCCTCCATCAAGTTCAAAATATGTGGTTTTATCAAAAAATAATAAAATTTGATCCAATTTTTTTGTTGGTTTACAATTTCAATGTATTAATCAACTTACTTTTCTCAAATAACCATTATTTATTAAATTTTTTTAGCTACAAATATTATTTTAAATTGTATATTTAATATTGACATTTTTAACAATGTATACACATTCTTAACATATGTGCAAAACAATAAAATGGCATATATATTGCGTCGGGCAGGGTATATACTTGTATACATTTAGCTTGACGTAGTAGTAATTGATAACGATATCTACTATGAATATTCACTGAAGTCTTTCAGGTAAGTCAAACATATTAAATAAATAATGTAGACTGTTTATGTGTAAAAAGTCATTTTTAGCATTAATTATGACAATTTTGTTATAGCATAGTTAAAATTTAGATAAAATTTTGTTCCTTCGTTCTATAGCGTGTGTGAGCGCGCGCGTAACTAGTAACTACTCCCTTTGTTTCTATAACTTATATGTAGATGTTTTTGTTGTAACATTGAGAAAATTAAATAGAAAAATAATCAAATAAAAAGGAGAAGTGAGGACAAAGTCTCTTATTTATTAATACATATGAGTTATCTTACATTGATAATTCACCATATCACACATATATTCTCTCCATTCTTATTACATCCATTATGAGAGATAATTAAGGAATATAATAAGTGGTGGAGAAAACGTAGAGTTGAGAGATTATATCCAAAATGGAAAAATGGTTACAATTGATGGAAATAATATGAGTATTAAACATATGAAATATAATACACATTCGTGAATTATATATCCACCATACATAAATAGGATATTTACTGCACTCCTCCTTGTATATACATCTTTTGATATTTACATCACTCCTCTTAATAGTACATCTTTGAAATATTATCTTATTAAAAATCTTGTCAGGAAAACCAAGTGAGACATAACCATAGATAAGGAAGAGAATATAGTTTTCCCCCCTTAACTTAGTATGTCAACCTCATATGTCATATTATGTATGATTTTTTTTTTTTGTGTAATATCCTGTATTTTTTAAGTTCAAGTTTCTAATGCTTAACGATTGTATTAATGTAATTTGATGGAAATGTTTAATTAGTTTAACTTCATTGCATTTTGTGGCTTTATAAAATTATAAATTCATATTATAATTTAATTAATCGTTGTCATTATATATTATTTTAGATAAATTCGTTTACAACCCCATCGTTTTATTATATTCATATGATTTTTATTTCCATGTAAAAATCTATATTTATGTTATGTCACTTGTTTTGAATTTTGATATTTTAAATTCATTTTTATTTATAACTTCATCGTGTGATTACGAATTTATTTGAAGTTGTATTCATTAATAAAATAAATTTTGAAATTATAAAATCCTCTTTAAATTAGTAAAATTATTTTAATAATTTTTATTCGTAGAAAATATTTATTTTATTAAATTTATTTATTTTTATGAATTGGATAATATCTTCATAAAATTTTAAATAAAATATTTTCCTAACTTATTTATGATTTTATTTTCAAAATTAATTTTAAGCATGGTTAAGTATGGAAATTGGGTCTATCAATACTTGATGCGATATCGTTACAATAATGCCTTACGTGGAAAACCCTAAGTGGTTCGATGTGATAGATGATTGTAATCTGGTTTTAGTATAGTGTTATGAGTGGAGAAGAATTATATTTAATATGTATGTTGATAAATAGAGGATTTGGAAATAATGATGTTGAAAATATAGGCTTTTCATGAAATAAGGCCTACCGACTATCTTTAAGGGCATTTTGGTCAATATATGTTAATATGGAAATTTTGGTATTTGTAATGTGCTAGATGAATTAAAAATATTCTGATAAGATCATATGGAGTGATTAGAGTAATTATGAATGTCATAAGTTCCTCAAATGAGAAAATGGTCTAAGTTGGGAATAGTAACCTTAAAACGGTAATGTTTTTTATCACACGCGTAAAACATTGGAGTTAGACTATAAATTTTAGATATGTTGTCAATATTAGTATTTTAGGAATGTATATTAAATTTGTTAATTATATGAGCCTTAAGGGAAAAGTTATGACTTACTTGTGAAATTAGGGTTTGGGGAGCCTTGTAAATAGTAACAATTAAGATAGGGCTATTATCGCATGTGTGAGACGTAGGAGTTAGAATTTGAGTTTTGGGTATATTAATAACAATATTATTTAAGGAAGATATACTAAATATGGTCGGTAAATGATCAATATGGGAGGAGTTATGCCTAAAGTGTAAAATTAGGGTTTTTGTGGGTAAATAAGCTTGTATTCTTTGAGAAACACCTTGTTATCTGTATGTTGATGTCTTGCTTGCCTTAATTGTGTTTTGTACTCATAAACCAATCATGAGTAAGATATTAATTATTTAAAGTGAAAGATCACATGAGTCAGGACCGGTTGTACCTGTCTATTCCACCAGACGAGAACATTAGCAGGAGTGCTCTACCCCGGGGATGTATATTATTAATAGTTCTACTAGTAAAATAGTGGTCGGATGTATTTTTCTAGGGTTGTATGTTATTACTATTCCACCAATAATAATAGTGGCTAGGAGCATTTTGCCCTATGGTGGAATAACCGTTCCACCGGTTGATAATATTGGGGTCCCTGAACTCAATTTAAAATAAATCCTAAGAACGATTCTAATAATTAATAATACACTAATCACGTAAAGTGGAATACTACGTGAGTCAGGACCGGTTATATATGTCCGTTCCACCGAACGAGGACATTATCTAGGAGCGTTCTACCCCGAGAATGTATAATATTAACCGTTCCACCGGTAAGAATAGTGGTCAGATGTATTTTTTCTAAGGTTGTATGTTATTACCATTCCACTAGTAAGGATAGTGGTCAGGAGCATTTTTTCCTAGGGATGGAATAATCGTTCCGCCGGTTAAGAATAGTGGGGTACCTAAACTCATCGTAAATAAATAAAATTGGATTACTTGGTAGTAGCCTTCGTGCCTACCTATGTGGGGATTGTGCCTTTCTTCCTTACTTGTGATGTTATACATTTTGTTGGGATTGATGTTGAGATATGAGTTATGCTATGAAGGTTATGGTTGTTGTGTTGGAGTTTGTTTCTAATCATACTTCAAAGAGCATCTCTAATATGCTCATTTGGTAAGTTTAATTGTTCCAGATGAACGAATATGAATAATATGCGACTTGATGGTGATTGATTATCTAAATGATTATTATATATCAATTCTTGCATGTATATGTGTATGTCTTGTACCATGTTAGTTGTTACGTCTTGTATGTGTTCTATGCTGGTTTCTCATATTAGTTTGGTATAAAGGGTTGCTCAGTACCGTTGTACTAAGGTTTCATTATCGTGAGCTCATACCTATTCAATGGACAATGGACTTCGCAGGTCAGCCTTCGAGTTCAGTCAAATGATGGTAGTTCGGATTTGAGAGTGTATAACTATCCTGTGTCTCTTTTGCTATCTTATTTTCAATTATACTTAGATCCTTATAGCCTCTTGTAATTCCTCTCTTGATTTTTGTAAATTGCTGATGTTATTTTTAATTAGCACAGTATTTATCTAACGTTCTCTCTATTCTGATTTCTATAATCATGTTATTAATTTAAGCGGAGTAATGATTTTAGCCTTAGCACCTAGTATGAGAATGGTAGAGGAAACCGGACTTGTAACAAGTGTGGTGGTAACACTCTTCGTTTTTATTATTTTAGCTTCCGTGCTTAACTATGCAAATGAAATTTTTCAGTAGTAAATTTTGGGGCGTTACACTACTAGTCGCACCTCTGTCATGGTCATTGTCAGAGTCACTCAAGCACCGGGGTGTGATGCCAAACTTTCAGCGAGCTCCAACAAGCTACTAGTTGTTCAAATTCCGTAAGTATAATTTACAAACCTTAACCCCAATTCTTGAATTGGTTTGTGCAATTTGACTTTTGTTAAGCCAAATTTGTTGTTAAGAATTTTATGGATACGTTTGATGGGTAATTTTGAAAAGATAGTTTTTTTTAATATGTTTGATTTCAAGGGTTTTTGATTTTTGACTTGGTTATGTCCAAATTTCTCAAATTCATCCAATTAAGCTATTTTAGATAAATTAATTTTACAATATGGTTTAAAATGTATCTAATTTCATGTTTGAACTATCAATATGAAAAATTTGCACAGAATTAGTAGGAATTAGATTTCTAGGTCAAAACTCTTATATATTGAAACTGAATTACATAATTGAGTTATTTCATTCAATTAATTTTATAATATACTTTGAAATGTATTTAATTTCATGCTAAAAGTGTTAATTTAAAAAAAAATTGTGTGAAATCCGTTGAAATTGAATTTTTAGGTCAAAACTCTTGTGAATTTAAATTTGATGGTGTAATTAAGTTATTTTATTCAATTGATTATATAATTTTCATTAGAATATGTTTAATATCATTTCTAATATGTCAATTTATATAATTTAGCAAGATTTGACTTTATTTGTATATCAGGCCCAAATATCCTATTGGTGATAGATTATATTATTATTTTTCTTTATTGTTCTTGATCAATGGATTATACAATATACTATAAAATTGATATAATTATATTTATAAACATTCAATATAAATGAATTAATAAAATTCAACCGAATTATATTTTTGAGCCTAAAATCCTAGCTTTCAAATAAAATTATAAAATTGGTGATTTGTATAGTTGCTTCTTCTGAAATTGATTTTAGAGAATTGTTTTAAATTACCTTGATTGCATTCTAACACCTTCTATTTGGGCTAATTGATTTTATGTATTCAAATTTGTATCTTGGGTTTTAACACCCTAATTTTTCAGAACAATTATTTTAAATTGGTTATTCGTAACATTTTTTAATAGATTATCTAGGTTTATATAAAATTAGTTAATTTTTTTTAACTATCAATTTGTAGTAATCGAAGTAAATTGGTTGGTTTATAGTTTAAGCTTAGAAACCCTATTTTTTTGATACAGTGTTATGAAATAAATTTGTATGCATTTCTTTTACCTTGTTGATTACTAACTTTGATTTAAAATCATTCAAATTGTGTTTTTATCTTATCAGTTTTGATTAGTCCTCTAAAATTGGTTGATTTTTTGTTTTCATCGCAAAACCTAATTTACAAGCCATTTTTTATAAAATTAACTTATCCTATATAGCCCTTATTTTGGTCCTTCAAATTGATTTAAAATGCACTAAGTAATCTTTATTGAACTCGATTTGGTAAACACGTAATTTTGAATATTAATGGATCTACAAGAAATTTCATTTGTGATTTTCCTTATAGATTAAATTATAATACTAAATTATTGCTTGGTAAGGTTGTTTTCTAACTTAGTCCTATAATTTCTATCGACAACCTAGGAAAAAATTTATTGTGGATTCTTGAGCTGGTGATCTCTCTCTCTCTCTCTCTCTCTCTCTCTCTCTCTCTTTTCTTATTTCGATTAGCTATCTTTGGACTTAAGTAAGTCTCTACTTTCCTTTTCTTATGGTGGAATCATTGGATGCATGCCTTTTTGAAGTTGAAGATGATGAGTATGCTTTATATTTCTATGTATCCATGAGCCAATAATTTTAAATACAAACACATGTTAACATGCTCTTTATTATTGTATGAGTTCAAGTATATGAAGGGTTGAGCATGATTGTGTGGTTAACATATTCAACTAAATTATGAAACGTTTTGTGACTATGGAACATGTTTTGGTGTGTTTTAATTATAACTGGTTTGGAAAATTGTATAGTTGGTTAAGTATGGATTGAAATTGTATGATGTCTTATGTTGAGCTTTAATGCTATAGAATTATTAGGCTTTAATGCCACTTGGAATTGATCGGCCTTAACACCACTTGGAATGGATTAGCTTGAACACTGCTAGGTATGGATCGACTTTAACTTTGCTTGGAATTGATCGGCTTTAATGCCACTCAAAAAGCATTATGTTGATGGAAGTAATTTAAGTGTTTCTATATTAGTATAATTTATGCTTGGTTAAATCCTTAAATAAAACACTAATCACTTAAAATGAAATATCTTGAGTTGGGACTTGCAACACTTAGGGTAGCTATCCAAGTTAGGTTTGGTATTCATTTGGTACCATTCCGATGTTTTCTCTTCTGTGATCTTGGGTTTTATACGAAGTATAGGAGGCCCTTTTCTACTATATAGATGTCTCAATATATATTTTTTTCCTATAGGGGGTATGCATACTTAAGTTATTAGGTGTCCATCTATTTGGTGGTCATGTTATGTTTCTAGGCGGCCAACTAGGGACAGTACCGTCTAAGTACTAGATTAGTTGTCATAAATTCTTTATGTATTCATCCTCAAGTTAAAATAATAAAATCATAATAATGGGATATAATAATAGATTATTCTCATTCATTCATGGAATTTATATTTCATTATCCAACACATGTCACTCAGTTGTATTCCTTACAACTGTGTTGCCATATGATGTATGTTATTACCTTATTATAGCATGATTTACTATTTTAATTGCATGTGGGCCTTATGTGAAAAATGCTTTCTTTTAGGATAATTTTGTTATACAACATGAGTTCATGTTTCATTATACGCTCGTACTCGAGTGTTTTTGTGCACGGTTATGTGTTTATAAGCATGATTCTATAATCACATGTTCTATCATATGTTATCACATGTACTCATGTATACCTTTAATAAGTATGACTATGATAATCCCTACCCTACTCTAGTTATCGCCTGTGTATCTTGATATATTCATTTCATGTATGAATTTCCTTGGTATTGGGAGAACAATTAATGTTATGATATATACTTCATAAAACCATATGAGTTGTTGTATGAGTGGGATGATGTGTGTATCACATGTATACTTGAGCATGAGTATTGTAAGTTAAAGATTTTCATGTCCTTATGTGTATCATGTTCTCCCCATGAGTTAGGTAGTTTTGATTTACTCAATACTAGACCCGTACTAATATTATCTTGGTTTAATGGGCATGCAACTATCTACTAATGGTAGGGAGAAAACCTCTCGTGCATTCTTCAGATCAATTTGGGTCGAAGACTTAGGCTTAAGAGAATAGGTCACCCAGAGTTCCTGACCCTCAAGAATTTATATTTATTGTTTATACCTATTTCTAAAATTTTTAAATGTTGAATCGAAATTTTAATGGAGTTGTAACTGAATTTTTATTTCCTATTACTTTACTAAGGTTTTAAAATCCAGGTTATTTCACAGGTTTTTGTTGATTTTACTAGCGATGGTGTAATCATTTGTTTTCAATCTGCCATTAGATATCTCCTTATGGGGGTTTATTCTCTTGGTATAAATGATATTTAAGTTTTAGTTGAACAGATTTTATCCTTACATCTACCATGAGATAATTTTTGGGCATTTGTCTTGTATTAAGTGTGGTGGTAACATTCTCTATTTTCTACTTTGACTTCTACATATTTTTTCTTTTAGATAAAATTTTTTAGGTTTGAATTATTTGGGGTGTTACATTTTTCTTGTATGAGAACACTTCGCCGTGCATACATTTCAAACTTTGCATGTAAAAACCCTATTAGAACAAAAACCTAGCTTTTGTGTAAATACATGTGTCGCTAAATTGATTTTTTGATCATTTGTTTACGAACACCCACTTATAGCCAATTGATATGAGACATCTGAATTTTGGACTTCTTATCCATATAAATCACACTCATGAAATAGATAAATTTGACTATGTAATACCCCACCTTTTTAGGGTATTTAATATTTGTTAATCTATGCATTCAGTTGAGATCTAAGTATGTTTGATCATCATTTAGAGGTATGCTAGAAGTTTGGTATTGTTTTCACTAGTCTTGGTTTAAATTTTAGGAGATAAATGTTTTTTTAGAAAATTATCCAATTGGTATGGGGGTAATTGACTTATTTTCTTCTTAAGTTAAAGTTTTGAAACCTTACGAACCGATCAACTAGTTTGGGGTATCAATCAACTAGTTTGACAGAACTAGTTGTTCTTTGGGCTCAATTTTCACTATGAGTCTTTCTTTTAAACTTTTTGTAGCTTCATGATTATGTTCTAAGTAGTTTTTTTTTATGATTTTTACGAAGCATTTGAGCATGTGTAATCTATTTTATTGAATTTCAATGGATTAGTGGAGAGGTAACTTCTCAAAAGTCACTTTCATGACTTCGGCTCTTATGTCTTCTTCTTCATTTTCTATCTGCTAGATTCTTAAGTGAGTGATTTTTCCCTAAAACCTATAAAGATTTCTATCTTCAATTCCCTCTCTTTGTTATCTTTATTCCCTTCTTGTGTTCAAAGTTTATGAGGCACATTTCCTGAAACATTTTAGTTTTCACTATTTAGGCTTAATGGTAAAAGGGACCAGCTTTGACCATCAAAATTATGCACTTGGAAGCTTGAATGGAGGATAGGTTTTGGATTCTCAATTTATAATTCCTAGTACCCTTCTTTTCTACCAAAAACCCTCAACAATTCTAAATAAAAGTCTGCAAATTTCTCCCTTATTCCCTAATCTTTGAACTTCTCTATTTTTTTCAATACTTGTTTCACCCATAGGTTATTTCCATTTTTTATCTGTATTTTCTCTTATAATCCTTCCTATAATTTTTTTTCTTAAATAATATAGGGTTAGACTTTTGAAGAGAGTGAGGAATTAGCTCTTATTTCCTTAGGCTCTTTGGTTTCTTGGAAAGTGTTCAAGTGTTAGAAAGGGTTTGGATTTTCTAAGACTTTTTGCTCTCTTTGGTGGGCTTTGTGAGGTCTTTTGAGGTAAACTATTATCTTTCCTATTTTATGGAAAATGGAATAATTAAGTGAAGTGTATATTCTATATAAATATAAAAACCTAAGTCTTAAAAATAAAAAAGGTGTTAAGCATGTAAATGGTACATAAATGAAAGAACCAATAGGAAGTCTAACTTGAAATATTGTGTGCATAAGCCTCATGGGTATGATTTTTATTTCATAATTTATTTGCTATTCTAAGAATCTCAAGTGACATTAGCATATGTAATATGATGTATTATAGATTGTTACATGATGGCCTAACATGAAGAGAATATGATGTATAATTTCCTATCTCTCTTATTAAGTTCATAAGATGCAAATATGATTTTATTATGCCATTGAGATTATCAGCATGAATATGGTATTTTGCATGTTAATACATGATTATTGCTTATTAAGAACCATAAGTGAGCCATGATTGATGTTTGGTTTGGATGAGTAAAGTTTGTAGAATGTGATTATGTGTAATGTGCTTAGCGAGGTTGTTTTCGCCCAGATTGATAGATTGGTTTGGTCAATCAATTGTGGTTGGTCTATGGATTTGGTAGTCTTAGCATCTGCTTAAACCATCAACTGTTTTGACCAAACCAATTGACTGATTGGTTTATGAACTCGTTAGTATTAGCCTTTCATTAAACCCATTGACTGGTTTGATTAAACCAATTGATTGGATCCTAGAATAATCAATCAGTTGGGTCAACCAATCAACTGGTTGATCTATGAACTTAGTAATCATAGCCTTTGCTTAGAACCATTAACTGGTTTGACCAAACTAGTCATCTGATTATTAGAATAGTCAACGGGTTAGGTTGACCAATCAGCCAGTTCACCACCACTGTGAGGGTTTGGTAATACCTAGATTAATCAATTAGTCCATGAGACTAATTAACAGGTCATCACGAATGATTGACCGGTCCTTGGAAACCCATCAATTGGTCTTTGCCAAATTGTGTTTTTTACCCATTTCTTTCCAAATGTTATACTTTGAATTTCCTCATGCATGGATGATGACATAATACGCTAATATCTATAATTTTACCTAGATTATTTGATTTTAAATGATGAATTAAAGTTAGTAAAAAGATTAATCCTAGGTTAACTTTAACCTAGATTTTTGGCCTTTTTATTGACTAATAAATGATTAAATGCTACTAACTGCTCTATGTCAAATGTTATTGCAAGTGGTACTATTATTAAAACTTCTGAGCAAATCTACGATTTTATTGAGGAATTAGCCTCCAATTCCCGTTAATGGCATTTCTAATATACTCTAGTACAAAATAATGAGGGAATTATTCTATTGATGTCATCACAGCATTACAGGCTAATATGGATTTGACTACAAAGAAATTGGATAATTTGAGTGTCATTTCATGTATGTAGGTTCAAGCAAATGTGTCTATGTGCAATTTATGTGCGGACCACATGATAGCACAGAGTGTCAAGTGGGTAATCATTTACACCCATCTCTTGATCAAATTAATTATCTTACTAGAAATGTGGGTAAGCAAAACAATCCATACTCAAACATATATAATCCGGGTGGAGAGACCATCCAAACTTTAGTTGGAGAAACAATAAATATGTGAGGCTCCCTAAATTTCTAGTTCCACTAACACCTTAGTAGCCACAGAAACCGTCCTTGGAAGATATGATGAGTAAATTTATAAACCCTTCCAAAATGTGTTTCCAGAATCAAGAGGCCTCAGTTAAGAACTTAGAATCACAAATTAGACAATTAATTAATGTAGCTCCTAGAAGGACACCTAATGCATGGCCAAGGGACATGATCACAAACCTAAAGGAGCAAGTTAATGTTATAAATTTAAAGAGTGAGAAGATGCTACCTAAACTATATCCTCAAGGGGCAAAGAAAGAATATGACAAAGCTCAAGAACAAGCATCTGAGTTACAAGAAGAGGTAATTAATAATCTAACACAATAGGTAAAACCCAATGTCCCTCCCCCTCGATTTCCTAGAAGAATAATATAAACTAAGTTAGATACATAATTTATTAAATTTCTGATATTTTGAAAAAATGTGCATACCATTCATTGATATTGTAAGACAAATGCCTAGATATAATACATTTCTTAAGGATATTCTTACTCACAAAAGAAAAATGGATGGTTGTGATACCATTAGTTTGAATGAGGATTATTTTTCTATTTTATAGAAAAATTAATTATTAAACATTTGCATGTGTAAAGGACATCTACAGTTTTCTTGGCTATGCTGGTTTCTATAGAAGGTTTATTAAGGAATTTTCAAAAAATTCAAAACCTCTATGTGATCTATTAGATAAGGATGTGACTTTTGAGTTTTCTGATGCATGCTTAAAGGCTTTTAACACTTTGAAGGAAAAAAATTGTGAATGCTCTTATTATTGTTGTTCTAGATTGGGATATTCCTTTTGATATCATTTGTAATGAAAGTTATGTGGTTGTTGGATCTATTTTGGGATAACGTAGGGATCAACTTTTTCATACTATTTACTAAACTAGCAACACTTTGAGTCATGCACAACACAAGTACGTACAAGTGAAAAATAATTGTTAGTTTTGGTATTTTCTTTTAATAAGTTTTGTCCTTACTTTTTACTTTAATAAAATCATTGTTTATATTGACCATGCTGCTTTGAGTTACTTATTTATTAAGTAAGATCCTAAGCTCAGAATCATTCATTGGATCCTAATACTATAAGAATTTGATGTAGAAATAAAGGATAAAATGAGAAGTGGAAATAATTTATCTGATCATCCATTCCATTTCCCATCATCATATGAGGTAAGTAAGAAGGGTGAGGTTATTCATAACACGTTTTTAGGTGAAGCACTTTGCACAGTTACAAATCATCTCTAGTATGATGATATTGCAGGTTATCTTGTACATAGAATCCTACCCGATGCCTTATTGTATCATTAAAAAAAATAAATTCACACATGAATTGAGATATTATTTTTGGGATGATCCTTATATTTATAGAATTTTTTCTGATCAAATAGTTAGAAGATGCATCCTTGAACATGAGTTTCATTCTACTTAATCTCATATTAGAGAATGTGGTGGCTATTTTAGACCCACCAAAACTATAACTAAAGTTTTACAAAGTGGATTTTATTGGCATGTGTTGTTTAATGATGCCTATATTTTTGCTAAGGCATGTGATAGATGTAAAAGGGTAAGTAATATTTCTCAAGAACAAGAAATTCCCCCCACAAATATTTTTATTGTTGATTTTTTTGATGTGTGGGATATTAACTTTATGAGACCATGTCCTAAATTTTTGCATAATGAATATATCCTCGTTGTCATCAATTATGTGTCTAAGTGGATGGAGGCTATTGCAACCTCTGCAAATGATGCAAAAGTTGCCACCAAATTCTTGAAAAAGAATATATTTATGTGATTTGGATTGCTTCACTATGATAAATGATTTAGGTTTCATTTCTATAATAGAGCATTTAGTTCTCTCTTAGGTAAGTATATATTTGCACATTATGTTACAACTTCGTACCATCCCTAAAAAATTATATAAGTAGCAATTTCAAACTGATATATTAAAAGGATATTGAAAATAAAATTAGTCAAAGCTTATAGGAAATATTGGTCTTTAAAATTAGATTATGCACTTTGGGCATATAACACCACTTTTAAACCCCCCATAAGAATGTCTCTATATAAACTTGTTTTTGAAAAATCTTTTCACCTTCCTATAGAAAGCATAAAGATTTTTGGGTCACTCCTTTTCTTAAATGGATATGCAAGCTACAAGTGAAAGGAGAGTCCGACAAATATGAGCTCGATGAATTTCATTTAGATGCATATGAAAAGGCTCGAATCTACAAGGAGTTCATGGAGATGATGCATGGTCAAAGAATCACAATAAATTTTTTTGAAAAGGTTCATAAAGTACTCAATTTCAATTCTTACTTGCAATTGCTTTCTAGTAAGTTGTGTTTATGTTGATCTGAACCACTCATAGTGACATAAGTTTTTCCCTCCAAAGTGGTAGAGATAAACAATCTTAAAAATGGAATTTTTAAGGTAAATGGGCATCAATTGAAATTTTATGAAGGTGGAGAGGTTGGGAGCCTAATAAATATCATACACTTAAAGAATCCTAACTAAATGGGACTAGAGTCAAGCTAATGACTATAACAAAGTGCTTCTTGGGAGGTAACCAAAGTTTATGTGTTTATTTCAACTTATGTTTGAATTTTTCTTTGGATTTTGTTTTGACTTACTAGGAATTTTTCTTTATTGTTCTTTATTTTACAAATGTATAGCAACTTTACATGTTTATGAAAGAATTGTAGGACATATGGACATATAAAGTTTGAGGAATTGTGGTTATGAGGAATTAAAGTTGAGAGGTGTAACATATAGAATATTTCAAGCTCAATTTAGCATTTGTGAGGTAACATAGGGAGGGTCATGTTTCTCAACATTATTCATGTTGGCTTAGAGACACAAACTTCTCCCCTAATATTAACAATATTTTCTTCATCTCTAAGTACCTTATGAATACTCTCACTTTCTGACTTACCCTTTTCCTTTTTCTCCTTTATATGCCACTCCTCTTTTCCAATCACTTTTTGTTGTGTGGATTTATTGTCCATTGATGACAATGTCCATGAAAAGTGTGGGAGAGTTTCGGTTCATTATTATGGTAACACCCCCAAAATTCATTACTAAAAATTTTTATGTTTAAAAGTTTATGTGGAAGCAATTACAGTAAATTTTGGGGTGCTACTGCCACACTTATTACCATACTAGTTTCCTTCTATTGTTCTGATACTAAGTGCTAATGCTAAAAGCATACTTTACTTAATACATTTACAAATCAAAGTAGTGCAATAGTTAGGAAGGTTAACTGACCTTCCAAAGAAAATCCACTAATTGTGGTTACAAAGAAAATGTCAGTAGAGAGGAAATACAAAAGCTTTTAAGAAAGGCACAAAAAGAATTCCTAAGTCAATACACTGGTCAACATCCTGAATAACCTTATGCTCTCATTCTCGAAGATATATCTTGAAGGGAGCATGCGAGCTAACCTACAAAGGTCACTGCCCATTGCATTGGCAAGGGCCTAAGAAATGAACCCTTCAATACTATGGTACTGAGTAACCCTTTATATGAGACTAATATGTGAGGCCCGCAAACAACACATCAGATACAACATAACGATCACATGATCATGGACTAGTACATATATTATCTGAAATGCAATAATCATACGGATAGCTATATGCATCAAGATCACATGCCATGAATGCTCATTCACTTAGAAGTGACATGACATGTTAGTCCATTTGTTATTATTTATATTCAAGCCATTAGTGTCATAATTAACCATCGCTCGGTTTATGCTCACATGGTTCGGGGACCCCACTATTATAATTGGTGGACTGGTAACTATGTCATCTAGGGTAAAACACTCCTAACCACTATTATGATTGGTGAACCAGTAAACTTAATACAATCTAGGGAAAAACGCTCCTGACCACTATTATAACTAGTGGACCGGTAAGCATATAACAATCTAGGACAGAACGCACCTGACCACTATTATAACCGGTAGACCAGTAAATATACTACACACGGTCTCAAACCATGTGGTGTTCCACTGTAAGTGATTAGTGTCTTTTCCATAGATTAATATCATCCAAGGGTTTCATTATTTAAGCTCATGACCCTCACTATTATAACCAGTGGACCAGGAATATCCTAGAATTCAAGGCAGAATGCACTTGACCACTATTATAATCGGTAGACTGGTAATATACTACAATCTAGGGTATAATGCACCTGACCACTATTATAAACGGTGGACCGGTAAATATCCTACACACGGGCTCGGCTCAATGATCTTCTACTTTAAGTTATTAGTGTCTTACTTGTTTGGATAACACACACACATCCATGCACGAACCATGTAAGACTCCTAACCTACTACCACCTCAACCAAACCTGACCTCATGGAAATCTGAACTCCCTAACCTAGGATATCTACACTCCCTACTAGTCCCTTGAGTCCCCAAGATTATCCACCAACCCAAACATGTCATTAGAACCCTTTCTCCCATTCCTCACATATAATAACAATTGGCCGCTAAGGTTAATCCTCAAAACCCTAGCTTAACCTAAATGGACCTAACCTCTTCTCTACTACTTAATTGGCTCTAAATTCCCACAACCTAGCATATGTTATCTTAATTATTAATCCCCTAAGGTATTGTAACCTAATTCCTCCATCTTGCTCATGTGATACTAACCTTCCAAATCGAGCCTTCCTAAAAACCCTAATTCCACTCTTTTGGTAGCCTCTCATCCTTTAGCACTCCATGGGCTCCCTAAATGTACAAGCTACTCGGCCATGTCACCATTTACCCCCATATCCATTCATAGCAACCAACCCTACTATTCTCACCCATAGTCATAGATCCCTTAGGTTTGACTTGCCCCATACATATTCATCGGAATAATCACCCTAATACACGCCCAAACTATTAAAAATCCTTCGGCCATATAATATTGATAACCGAGCTGAAAGAGATGATACTAAGCCCATAAATCCCAATTGTCACAATCACCACTAGTTAAGCTTTACCATGCACACTTATTATCAAAACCATCCTGCACCCTCAAATTTACTAACAAACCCCTAGGCCATATAAATTCATCCTTCATGCTCAAACATGTATTACAATTGTCACCAAACCCTATCTTCATATTTAGCACTAGTTATTACCTAGCAAGCACATATACTAGGTTAATCACACTTGCACCCTCAAAAATTACCAAAATACTCCTATACCATATATTATCACCATTTATGTCCAAACATGTAATAATAATTCCACCAAACCATACGTAACACTAATTATTTTTTAGCATGCACATTTATTAGTATAATCACCTTTGCACCTTCAAAATTACCAAAATGCCCCTATACCATATGATATCACCATTTATACCCAAACATGAAATACTAATGCCCCCAAACCTTTTTTTCATACTCAGCACCAATTACCACTTATCATGCATATTTATTACGTTAACTCCCATTACACATGCCAAATTACTAAAATGCCCCTAAGCCATAAAATACTAATAACCATGCCCAACCATGCATTACAAGTAACACAAAACCCTTATTATTATTCTTAGCACCAACTATCACCTATCATGCATATTTATTTAAGCATCCTTCACTTTACATGTAAAATTACTAAAATGCCCCTAAAATATAAAATATTAATATTCATGCCCAACATGCATTATCAATGCCATAAACCCCTATCATCATTTTAAACACCACATAACACTTAACATGTATTTTTATTAAGATGAACACCACCATATGTCAAAATTACTAAAATACTCTTAGGCCATAAATTATGGATATTTCTACTAATACATACATTTATAACCCACCACACTCTCATATCCATTCCTAGCATCATACATAACATATTAAGCATCCTATTTATATCTAAGCATCATTATGTGTTCAAATGACTGATTTGCCCCTAGGGCTCATATTAGTACTATTTTCACCATAAGTGTACATATGCACTCATCATAGCATGTATATATTCATAACACTCATCATCAACATCAACTCCTTTTTCTTAGCCACCTTTCACACATATCACACCATATACAAGATAACATAATAATCACGGGATTGATAGTAACACATCATATTTACATAAATCACATACCAAAACCCTAATGTGCTAATATACGATAATCCATACATTTTAGTAGTGTATACCAATTACCTTATTTCCAGCAAAAACCAAACTTAACCGGTATCTTTGTTAAAAATGCTTAAGCTTTGTCTGGAAAAATTTTGTACTTAAAACAATATCACAAGTAACATATCATTATTAGATAAATAAGAGAAGGGTTTTTTTTTATTAAAAATACTTATTAAATATATAATATTACCAAACTATATTATACCTCAATATTAGCTAAAACATTTAAAACTTATGCATCATAACTCACGATGCCCATGTAGCATGAGCATTTATGAACGTAAGGGTTAGGGGGAAGGAAAAAATGGAAGAAGGGGGAGGTTTATTGTAAGAGGGTTGAGGGAGGCAGTGGAGAGGAGTTGGGATGGCTATTGGAAGCAGAGGTGAGGTAGGTTGTAGGTGGTGGTTAGAGGTTGACGTATAGCAGCTCAAGGGTGGTGAAGACGACGATGGTGGCTGTAGGAATAGGGTGTAATGAAGGGAGGGAGAAGAGGAAGAAACTAAATGAATGAGAAGAGAATAGGGAGATTTAAGGTGAGATCGGGTAAGGTAAGACAGGTGTGTTGGGATGGGGTTAGGTGGCCGAGGGCAGGCTTTGGTGGCAGCGGAAGAGGGGAGAAATGGTGGTGAAGGGTGGTGATATGGGGGGATTTGAGGGTAGGAGAGGAAAGGGAGGGGAGAAGGCTATAGGGTGGTGTGTGGTGGTTGTGTTGGGGTAGTGTAGGGAGAAGGTAAGGTGTAGGAGAGGTTGGTGTGGTGGCTGGTTGGGTGGTGGAGATGGTAGAGAGGGAAGTGATGAAAAATAGGGGAGAAAGAGGGTGGAAAAAAAAAGGGAGAATCAGGTAGGAAGAAGGGAGCTTGAGGGAGATAAGTGATGCAAATGAGAAAAAGAGAGAGGCGTGCGGTGTAGGGTTAGGTGGATGTAGGGGGAAGGTAGTAAGCTGGCATGGCAGGGGGCGGGAAAGAGGGAGAAGAGGGAAAGGCAAGTAGGGAGGAGGCGACTAGGGTTGTAGGGTCCAAAAATGGAAAGAAAGGACATCAGGGGAGGAGCTGGTAGGGCATGTACGTGTAGGTAGTCGGTCGGTGGTGGGGTAGTGTAGGCAAGGTTGCAGGGAGCAGGGGGTATGTTTGGCTTAGGGGTGATTATAGGAAGAAGAAGAGGAAAAGGGAAAGGGTCGAGCGGGAAAGGAAAAAAAAATGGGGTAGGCCGGCCTGAGCTAAGAAAAAAAAGAGAGGTGGAGGTGGACTGGTCCAAAAGAGAAAGAAAGGGGAAGAAAGGAAATAAAAGGAAAGAGCATGGCATAGGCTGGCCCAAGCGGTGAAGAAGAAAGGAAAAGGAGAGAGGGTTGGGCTAGCCCAAAGAAGAAGGAAGGAAGGAGAGAAAGAAAAGGAAAAAGAAGGAAAGGGAAGAAAAAAGGAAAAAAGAAAAAAAGAAAAATACTTTTAGAGTTAGGATTGAAAATTAGGCGAATGAAAAACTATTAAATTAATTAATCCAAAATTTAAATTATTAATTTAAGAAAATAATTTTGGTAAAATTATGAATTTAGGGATTCACTTAAATAAAAAGGATAAGATAAAATGATAAAAATATTTCTATTAATTTATTTAATAATTTTGTCTATTTTTGCATATCAAAGATCCAAAAAATAGTTAAATTAATAATTTAAGATTAAATTATTCCAAATAAAGGGTTAAATAACAAATTTTAGATTTTTAAAAAGTTGGTGTAATACCCCCAAAATTCACTACTAAAAAATTTCGTTTAATTAAAAGAAAATTAGCGGAAGCAAATTAATAAACCATGAACTTTGGGAGTATTACCGCCACACTTAGTACCAGACTGGTTCACTCATACCGTTCTGGTACCAAGTGCTAAGGCTAAAAGAGTAAAATATAATTTTACGAGAAACTTAAGCATTTAAAAATCAGAGTAGCACAGTAAACAGTTTACGAGAGTAAAATCCAACAACGGTGACTACAAAATAACAAATACATTGAAGTTAAAAGAGACAGATTAAAACCCTAGAATTTACTAGATAGTACCTTACGCTCTTTCCCGAGAGCCCACTTGAATAGCACCTGAATACAACTTGCAAGGGGTACTGCCCATTGAATAGGCAGGGGCCCCACGAAGGGAACCCTTCAGTACTACGGTACTAAGTAACCCTTTAAAAACGCACTTAAAAATAGGCACGCAATGTCACACATGATACTACATACGTACACAATGAAAGGCAAATACTTAAGATCCACAGTCCTATAACCACATACTTAACGAATCAATAATTATTAATAGGTCATAGCAAACGATCGATACGTCTGGGCCTTAAGCCCTTAATCCATCATTATTAATCATCTCAATGACTAGTATTTTTCCATAATTTATTCACATCCAAAACAATTTTTATTGAGCTCGGGGCCCCCACTATTATGGCTGGTGGATCGGAATACATATACATATATATATATATCATCCAGGGTAAAAACATCCTGGGCCACCATTATATCTGGTGGATCGATACTCATGAACATCATCTAGGGCAAAACATCCTGGGCCACTATTATTTGCGGTGGATTGGTACTCATCATATAAATCAACTGGTTCCGGCTCATTAATCTTTCACTTTAACAATTAGTATTTTCCCTTTTTATTTAGCACAACAATTCCATTTATTTTCCTCGATAGATAGATCAAGAACCCGGGACACAAAGGTACATCGGTCGCACTGGTGCATAAAAGCTACTCAGTACCCTTTAACTAGTAACCCAGGGATGCAAAGGTACCCTGGTCGTACTGGTGCATAAAGCTAACTCAGTACCCTACCGACAAGGACACCGAATCCTTAAGTATACATACCCTCTAACTAGGTCCGTAGATCTAGATAGAGTAGATATAGGTCCTGGCTGGGGCACAAAGGCTCACCAGCAAATACCAAATAATCGTGGGCTAAACCACGTCTTTAGGGTAGCGACCCCTAAAGAGCCACCATTCCCGATCTCGAAGTCTTTCACTTTAAGTATTAGTATCTTAATTAATGGTGATCACAAAAGCACAACAATCAACTAATTATTCAATTTTAATCATTCAAATATCATCAGAAATTTCTTATTCAAATGGTCATCCAAGGTAGCACAGAAGACTCATTGAGGCCGTCCTAATCTCATCTAGTTTCGAATTAGAATTCGATCTCGTGATACTTACTAATCGTTCAATACTCCTACCTCGTTAATCAGCATTATTAGAGTCATATTACGAATTCCACAATCACAACGATATATTAGATACAAACTACTCATTTACCCCTTATAAAATTATTAAGTCATCCCTTCCTTACTTGACAAATTCCCATATTACCCTCTTTAATACAAAATTACCAAGTTACCCTTTTACTCGGTTTAGGTTACTAAATTATTTCTCATACTTATTAGGTCACTAATCCCCCTTAATAATTATTACACTTAATATGCTTTCCATTTAGTGGGTTAGATTACCACTTTGCCCTTTTTCCTTTATTATAATTAATAAATTATCCTTGAGTTGGTCAAATTACTAAATTACCCTTCCTCCTTATCCTAATTTCCAAATTGACCCTTTATTCAATTAATTACCAAATTACCGTCCTTCATTATCAATTACCAAACTACCCTTCCTCATTGTCAAAATTACCAAATTACCCTTTGGTTGGTTAAATTACCAAATTACCCTTTTATATTATCATAATTATAATTTTACCCTTCTACGTTATTAAATTTACCACATTACCCTTTAATTATTTAAGTTACCAACTTGCCCTCCTTAATTGTCATAATTATCAAACTACCCTACTCCATTATCAAAATTACAAAAATACCCTCTAGTCGGTTAAATTACCAAATTACCCCTCACATTTATCATATATACCATTTTACCCTCCTCCATTATTAAATTATCAAATTACCCTTTAGTTATTTAAATTATTATTTTACCCTTTTCAATTATTATAATTACCAATTTACTCCTTTCCAATTTTTACTTTTACCCCTTTGATTTACAAAATTACCGTTTTACCCCTTTACCTTCAAATTTACCATTTTACCCCCCTTAACTCCCAAAAATTACCGTATCGCCCTTTTACTCATAACATTTCCATTTATCCTTAATTACGAAATTACTATCTTACCTCTTCTAATTTCCAAATTACCATTCTGCCCATTAATCACAAAATTACTATTTTGCCCTTTAATTACAAAATTACAATTTTACCCTTTTATTATAAAATTACCAAATTGCCCTTTTATTACAAATTACCAAATTGCCCTTTTATTTACGAAAATTACCATTTTAACCCCCTTACTTTCGAAATTACCATTTTATCCTTTTATTAATAAATTTACTATTTTACCCTTGCCTCCAAAATTATCATAATACCCTTTTTAATTAAGAATTACGTTTTTTCCCTTAGTACACCACTTATATTAAATTATTATTATTACTACACAAAATATTAATATGAATGCATCATCCACAACTTTTAAAGTTAATACAATACTCATTAACACCCATATATAGATTAGGCCACATTCTTGTACCATGTACATTAATAAAATCCCCTAAGGCTCACAAAATATTAAACATGTATTAAATATTACAATAGCATAAAGCAGTATGGATAATACTTAACATTTTCCTTAACAACCAAATTATTACCTTAAATATTATTTTCATATATATCATATAACCCATCATGTGTCCTTTTATCAACCAACACAATAACCACATATAATATACTAAACAACATATATCAAGCATGATACACATTAAAAATGCCTAATGTGCTAACATGCGTTAATCCATGCATTTAAGCGGGATTTAACGATTACCTTGATTCCTATAAAAACGAACCTTACCGGTATTCCGGTTAAAGTTTCAAGCTTGATTTATCAAAACCAATACTTAAAAATAATTCAAGACTTATTACATTAGAAATATTAAATTCAAAGTACAAAACTTTATAACCCTTAATTAATCAAATAATTAAATTAAAATAGAATTTTACCTTAAAATTATTAAACAAATAGGTCAAGAAATCCATAAACTCATACTGCTAATGCAGCATGAGTTGCATGAAAATAAATGGGGAGGAGGGGCTCAAAAAAGGGGTGAAAATAGGAGGAATATGCATTTTCTGGTTGGTGGTTTGGGGCTAGAAAAGAAGGTGGTTGGGGGAGGATTTAGGGCAAGGGAAGGGTACAGAGGTGGAGAGGGGGTGTAGGTGTAGGTCGGGGATGGGTTGATGGCGGCTAAGGGTGGCGGCGGCGGCAGCAGCGAAGCCGCGGAGGTGGCGGTCGAGGAGGGAGGTCGAGATGGGGCTAGTGAGGAAGGAAAAGAGAGGGGAAAAATGAGGGCCTGTGGAGGATGGTTTCGGCCAAATGAGGATTGGGGGTGGTAGAGGGGGCTGCAGGGAGTAATAAGGTGGCTCAAGTGGCGGCGGAAGCGGCGGGACGGCGGCGGAACGAGGCGGTGCAGGCGGTTGCCGATAAGGGGGTAAAGAAGAGAAAAAGAAGAGAGGAGGAGGAATGGGGCTGCGGGGCTGCTTGATGGGGGTTGTGGTGGCTCGAGGGTGAGGTAGAGGGTGGCAGGAGGTGGTTTCGGTGGTGGTTTAGGCGGAGGAAGTGGCGGAGATGGGTGGCGAAACCAAAATAGGGGGAGAGAGGGGAGGAGAAGAAAGGGAGAAAAGGAGGGGCTTGGGTATGGCATAGAGCTAAAAAAAACACAGAGTGAACATGGAGGAGGAATAAATAGGGGAGGAAGAGAAGGGAAGGGATAGGGGCTAGAGGGGTGGCTATAGGTGGTAGGGAAATAGGAGTTGTAGGGAGAGGGAGAAGAAGGTGACGGCAAGGAGAGGGAGAGGGAGACAGGGGTCGGTATGGGGCAAGGAATGGCAGAAGAGAGGGAGGGAGTTAGGGAGGTCAATAGGGGAGAGGGATTTGCAGGGTGTGGCGATGGCAGGGAGTGGGGAAGAAGAAAGAAGAAGGATCGGGGAGGGTGCTAGGCGTGCGAACAGACCGGCCGAAGGAAAGAAGGAGCCGATCTGGTCGGGAGAGAAGGAAAGAAAAGGAAGGGGGACGGCTCGACACAAGGGAGAAAAGAAAAGGATTCAGGCCGAGAATGGAGAAAGGAAAGGAGGGACGAGGGGGAGAAGTGGGCCAGGCCACCCGCGCAGGGGTGAGGGAGAGGCAGCTGAAGCAGGCCGACGACCCAAAGAAGAAAAAAAAAGAAAGAGAAAAAGGAGAAAAGAAGGAAAAGGGGAAAAAGGAAAAAGAAAGGGAAAATGGAATAAATAATTTAATTGATAAAATAATAAAATAGAATAATTTTAGGTAATAAATTGATTTAATATTTTAATTTAAGATAATTAAAATATAAGGGTTAAAAAGGATAGTTTTTTGTAAAATAAGGGTTTAAAATTTATTTGAATAATAAGAGTATAATAAAATAACAAAATATTTATTTTAATTTATTAAATATTTATAAGAAATTTTATATGCTCACAAATCCATAAAATAATTAAATTAAATAGATTTAAAGGCTAATTTATTTCAAATAAAATTTATTTATTAAAATATAGGCTTTTAAAAATTCAGGGCATTATAGTTGGGGTATTGCAATTATGCTTCATTGATTTGGTATGTTTTTATTTATTTATTTATTTCTTCCTATTATTTTTTATGGTTTGCATGATTTGTGTTTAGTTGAGTATTTTTGGCTTTTGTTGAGTCTTAGGAGCCCTTAACTAGTTAATGATGACTATATCTTTGAAATATGACTAAAAGAGGATAAAAAACTAAGATAAGATTGAGTGGAGATTTTTTATGTTAATTTTAATGTAGGAAGCATATATCTATATGATTAACTGTGAATGGAGTGAGAATGTGTATGACTTTCTAACTATCAATATGACATATTGAGATTCATTACAACATGAAGTGAGGTTTGAGCCATATATGCCTTCTTTTCTTAGTAGTTTCAAAAAAAATAATCTATATTTTACTGCTTCATTTTTCTTTTTAAATGTCATATGTCATAATTTGTTTTGATTAAATTACTTATCATAGCTCTTCTAATGGACTATAGAGATTATTAGAACTTGTTCATGTGCTAATTGAATCTCTTAAGTCATATTTGCCCTAATTAAGAAAGTGTAAAGGCACTTTAGGGTTTACTACCATATAACCAAATAGGCTTCTACCCTATTTTTTGTGTACACTAGATGTGAATCATTGTTTCTCTTTTCTTCATTAGACCCTTAAACCTAGACTTGTTACAACCCTTATGAATTCATATTTGATTGTTCAGATGAGCAACCTTGATATGTTAGAGATTAGTTACATGAGTCAAGCTAATGGTTTGGTCCATTTTGTAAGTATTTGATATCCCTCATAAGGTTTTTAATCCACAAAAATATGAGCATTCTTTGTTTATGTATGTGAGTTTCTTTTTACTCGTATCATCTTATATCTCACATATCTGAGTGTGTCCATACATGTGTAGCCATAAATCTAAGATATATATATATATATATATATATATATATATATATATATATATATATATATATATATATATAGAGAGAGAGAGAGAGAGAGAGAGAGAGAGAGAGAGATAGAGAGCGAGAGAGAGAGAGAGTATGCCTATGTAGGGATGAACCTTAATATGACTACGGTGTGGTTAGGTTTTCAACCATTATTATTGATAATCTTATTGTTATGAAAGTATAAGATCGTGAGACAATATTAGTTAAAGATGGTAGAAGCTTATTATTCATTTTATGAGATGCTTATGTGATTTGTGTTTGATTTGATGGGTATCTCACCTGTGAAACATTCCAGAGTCCTTACTCGTCTTCTAAAGGTGATATAGAGATTTAAAGAGATTATTGTACATGCTAAGTACAATCATAAGAATTCTAAAAGTATCTAGTTAATTCTATTTTTTTTCTTAGAGTTGTGTATTGTTTGAGAACAAACCAGAAGCTAAGTATAGAGGGGTTGATAATCAGATATTTTAGTCATTTCATACCCTTTTAATTTTAAGTTTGGGATTATTTATTTAAAAAAATAAATAAGTTTAATTATATTATTTATAATTATTAACTAAATATATAATGATCTCATGTATTTAATTTATTTCAAGCTTAAAGTGCTTTTTGTGTATTTTTTAATAGTCGATGGCATTTTAACTACAACTTTCACATAAACGTTTGGATTTAGGAGATTCAAAATTTTTTTTAAAGATAAATTTAAAATCTATAACTTCTATTTATTGTTATTGTTTCTAAATCTGATCATATCATGGTCAAAACCATTACTTAAGTTACTTTTAGAAATCTCAAAAGATAACAAAAATACAAATTACAATATTTTGATTTTGATTTTTATTTTGTAGGAAAAAAGGTCATGCATGTAGTATAAAATCACATGGTGGTTAAAATAAAACAAGAAAACAAAATGAAAGAAGAAGATTGACAAGTCAAGAATGCACTTACACATGAGAAGAAGAATAAGATAAAAAGAGAAGGAAGTTTATCTTTTTCTTTCTTTCATGTAAAAAAATTTATTAAGGCAAAAAACTACAAATAAGTGAAGAACGCGAAAGGATGAAGAGAATTGGTGCAATTTCAAATCCTAAGTTCTACATTATTATAATTATTCAGTCCAATTTCAAATCCAATGTTCTATAATTTTAAATTCTATTTTTTCAAGTTTAATATTTTATATATAATTTTCATTCTCTAATTAATTTGATTATGTTTATTTTCATCAATAGTATACTCTAATTTTATTTCAGCTGAGATAGAGGGAAACCTTATTTTTATATTATCTAATTAATTGATTTTTTGATTTATATATTATCTTATGTGTTTGATGTTATTGTCCTTGATTGTTTCTAATTAATAGATCGGTCATCTTTAACTAAAGTCTAACAAGTCAAGTTGATAGCGATAGTCAATTCTCCACTCTAGGTTGAATAGCATAAATAATATTTGAATAAGTTATAGGAATAATTATATAAATTCTATAACAATATGGGAGGATAATTAATCAACTAAACCTAAAATATCATCCTTTACTTGAATCATTTGACTAGAGATAGTGAGACTAAAAATTGACAATATGACTATGTAGCTCAAGAGTGTGTGTTCTTTATATATTTCAATAGACACATAGTGGCTAATTAAAAGTGTCAAATAATTGGTTTATTGAACTTATAATTGGATAGAAGTGGATTCGGATTCCTTAGTAATTTTTATTAATTAATTTTTTTTTGAGATATTTTTACATGAAATTTTCAATTGATATTAATAATTATTTTTTATTTTATTTTGATAGCCTAGGCCTAATTTAATTTATTTAAGTTTTTGAATTATTTGTTAGTTTATGTGGAAACGATAATTTAGTACTCAAAAGTGCCTTGTATTTCTTGTGATCAATATAGTTGTTGTTATGTATAATTGACCTACATTAATAGACATATGACTATGAGCTATGTGGTCATTGATCCATCACGTTCAGTATTTGAATTGATCTTATTATATATAATTCAAGTATATTAAATAGGAGACTTTTAGTCTTCTACTATTATTTATCTCTACCATCTATCTCATAATTGAAAGGGATGTCTTCATACATACAATCAAAAATAAAATAGAAATTGTCAATATATACAATTAGAATAGATAAAAATAGTAATTAAAATAAGAATAAAAGAATCAGTCCCAATCTCAGGGAGAAAAAAGAGTAAGATTTCCTTGTTTTGAGTCAATTCTCGGATCATATTATATCATCCTTGAAAAACTTAATCAATTCATATTAATCGGGAGATCATTGATCTTGAAATTTATTTGACTATAATATTTGTTACATATGTGACATTTTATATACCTACAAAAGTCAAAATGTCGTAAACAAAAATGATAGCTTAGTTATTTATGATATATAATAATTATATCCATATAAAATGATAACGAATGAACATATATCACTCCCTTTTATTAAGTAATGATCAAACTTGACACCAACTTTATGGTCATTTACTTATAGGCACCCTAATGTCCTAACAGTATCAACACAAACCATATTGTTTTCCCATCTAAAGCATAATTGTCCTAATAACATATTGTAATATTGAGAAAATTAATAGAAAAATAACCAAATATAGAGGGAAAGAAAAGAGAGAGTCTCTTATTCATTTGTATGTATGAGTACTTTTACATTGACAATTCACTATATTCTATATATATATATATAAAGTATACATACTTATTACATCTATTATAAGAGGTAGTTAAAGATTATGGAAGATGGTAGAAGAGACTTAGATTTGGGAGGTTATAGTTATAATGTAAAAAGTTATTACAATTTATGGAAATAGTATAAGTATTAAACTTATAATTTAATGCAATACACATCCACAAATTGTATGTCCAAAATATTAAATAAGATATTTATAATTGTTTTATTATTATTATTATTATTATTATTATTATTATTATTATTATTACATTAACATCATTATATGTATGTAATGTATATTAACTTTCCTAAGTAAGATAACGTTGTTTTTGTTATTATTATTTTTATTATGATATATATATTAGGGAGATTTATGAGAATCAAATGCTAGTGGTTTATGAAGTTGGTAAAACCTTAACAACATGCGTCATAATTTTGGTAAGACTATATATGCAAACATAATTTATAGAGTGGATTCAAGATGATTTATATAAGTTCATTTCAACTATTTCATACGTTTACAAATAAGTCTTATTTTAGATATTCAATTTTATTTATAAATAAGTGTCATTCTATGTTTACAAGATAAATTTTAAATTATTTATCTCAATTTTATCTTTTAGTCTTTATTATTTTAAAATCTTATGTAAAATACTTTATATATATAATAGTAATTATAATTTTCAATGATGTTTTAAATAGAGATAAGTTAAGTATTTAGATTATCTTATTAATTTTTGTACTAGAAGTTAAAACACCATTTATTTGTGAATGGAGTGAGTAATATTTTTTTCCTTAAATTTTAAGTAATTATATTACATTTACCATGTACTACCATTATATATACCATATACCATCATTAAAATGGAAATTTTATTATTTGATTTGTCCATATTATTTGCAAGTCATTTATTTTTTTTATTGTTCCATAATGTTTTCAAAATGTGATATGGCACTAAATATTTCACCTTTCTTATGTATTAAGAATTTTGTTATAGATCAATTGAATTCTAATGTGATATCAAAACGTGATCTCATTAAACCTCTATTTAACGACTCAATATGAATCAAAGTAATTTATGTAAAATGTAGACAAATGGATATAGAGTTAAATGTTATTTCAATGCTTTAGCTTATAAGTTTATCAATGTTTCTCCTTGTAAAAGTACAGTGTTTATTTTGATCTTTATAGTTTGTAACTTTATATATTTTAATTCCTATAAAAATAAAATATTCATTTTAGTCCTTGAAAAATAATTTTATGTTTAAATTAATCCATAACATTATATTAACCTATTATTACATATTAATCTTTCACCTACATACTTAGTATTATAATTATTAATCTATTGATAATTTTAAATCTAATTCACAAAAATTATAACAAATAATCAGGAAAAAAACTACTTATTGTGATGTGATTAGATTTGAAATTAATAATATATTAACAATTATTTTACTAGGTAATTAGGTGGTTAGAACTTAGAATATAATTTGCTTATTAGAAGAAAGAGTATGAAGATTAGCATGTAATAGTAGGTTAATATCGGATTCAATTACTAATTTAAATATAAAGTAATTCTATAAGGATTAAAATAAATATTTTATTTTTATAGACACCAAAATAGATCAATTTATAAATTATAAGGACTAAAATAAATATTTTATTTTAATAATAACAAAAATAGATAAAATTATAAACCACGGGGGAGCAAAGTAGTATTTAAGCCAATTTATATATGTTGTGTTTATTGTCCTCACGTCATTTTCGGTGGTTGATGTGTAGCGTGATACAAACTATCTTATAAGTTAGTTTTTAGTTTATTAATACTAAATTATTTTTAAAAAAATGAAAATAAAAAACTTTGTTTGATAATTGTCACTAGCTTATAAGCTATTTTTTGGAAATTTATTTCAAATATATTGTAACTTATAAACTTTCGACTAACTTTTCATTTGTCAAACATACTAGATATCATATTAGCAAAAATTAGAAAAAATTTCATAAGTCTAATAATAATAATAATTTTATTTTTTTCATATCAAATGAATAAAATAAAACAATGGAAATTAGCCCTTATTCATTTGACCCTAGAACTAATATTAGGTGCTATATAAGCCCTTATAAGGAAACATTTAAAACAAATTTAAGTGTTCATTCCTCGGGTACAATTTTTTCATCTATGTGCTTTTCTCCTCTCTCTTTTTTGGATATATCTTCACATCTAAAATATTAATCCACCACAAAATTTTAGATATTGAAAAATATATAAATGAGAAAGAATATATTTTATTATTACTATTATTATTATTTTGCTTAGGCTGCTATAATTTCTTAATAAATTCATTCTACGGCGTTAAACTATGATGAAAATACTAGAATGAACGGTTAACTCGAGCCTCTACTTGTACATTAAAAAAAAAAAAGAAGGTTCCAATTGAAACAAATAAAATGGATTTTGCGGGCTAAGAGCCGCGATTATCTAAATTTTGGCTATGTTTATCCAAGATAACATAAGATGGTACATACTTTGCAAGCACTTTCATATTTTTATTTATCCAAAAATATTATTTAATAATTGTGATAAAATGAAAGGATGATCTTAAACTTTTTCTAGTAGCTAAAATAAACTAGTGTTTAATATCTTCAATCACTTGTGTTTTTGTAATTAATTCACTAGTTATATCATTTGAAGTAAAGGTGACAAATGGGTTATATGGATCTGATTTAAGTCGAGTCAATTTGGATCGAGTTAAAATTAGATATATTATGTAATCAAGTCAGGTTTAAATTTGAGTCCGGTATCGTTCCGGTCACAAATTTGTAGGTGAAACCAAGTTCCCATGAATTCACATTCACATAAGTATGTAAAGGACATTTATTATGATACTTTTATTTGAGAAGTTTCATAATGAGTCAAGTTCACCTAAGAATTTTTTTTCCTTCAAGTTTAGGTTCAATTTGAGTAAAAATAATTCAGTTTAGGTCTGTTGGATCGGGTTGTTTCAGGTCAGAAAAATATCTGGTCAGGTTCGGGTCTAATCTATCAGGTTTCTTTGGATTCAGTTTTAAAGACTCTGAATCATCTTGAGTTTGGATCAAGTTACTTCAATTCATAATTTGTGTAGATAATAATTGTTATTAATTTAATGTAATGAATAAATTGAGTTTTGTGATTTATTATAGTAATTTTATCATAATATATATAATGATATAACAAATTGTTATCATAAAATATGTAGTAGTGGTGGTGGTAAATTAGTAGTAGTGGTATAATTACATTTATTCTTATAAATATAGTTATAAATATTATCATATACATAATTATAATAATTGGTATGAATGTTATAATAATTATTGTTATTATTATAATTAATAGTAATAATTATTAATGTTATTATTATCATCTTTATAAATATAATAATCAATATTATTATTAGAAATACAAATATATTTTTTGTTATTGACATTATAATATATGTATATGTATGCATGTATGTATGTATGTATTATAGTTATTATATTTATAATTTTTATGTTTATAATAATAATAACAATAGTAATAGAATTTTATATGATCTAATCTGATCGATGCTAATATGTTATTAAAATAAAATGAGGAGATTATAATCTTACTAATTTTATTTTATTTGTTGTTACATGGGTTTCATATTATTACTTTTATATAAAAATTTTATTAACAAGATAGCTTGTTGATGTTTATATTGTAATTTATACAAGATAATATGTTACTTGTGTGAATTAAATTTGAGATATGGTCGAGTATGAGTCAATTTTCAGTCGGGTTAGAAAACTTTGGGTTCAAGTGACTTGGGTTATTATTAGATTTATGTCCAAATATGAATCGGGTTCAGATCAAGTTTAGTTATTTCATTTTTGATTATTCGTGTATTAGTCATTATCAGATTGACTATATTCAGATTATTTTTTAATTTGTTTAAACAATTTTAAATTTTTTGGTTTAGATAATATTTAATTTCTCTAGTCCAAGTTAAATTTCATTTTAAATTATTCAATTCGATTTATTTGGATCGATTAAAGCAACTTTGCTTGATTTAATTTGAGGTAAATGACTGAATTTCAATAGTTGTTCAAAGGCGCTCTTAAATCAATCTATAAAATAATGATTTAATTATCAAATAGGAACTAAGTCTCTTTTTGGAAGTCATTTTCCCTCTTCACAATGCTCTCACATTATCATTTCAAATGTCTAATATTAGATGACACACAAACACCGATACAAGTTAATTCAATGAAAGTAGAGGAAGTAGATGTGCATACTAGTGTGAAAATGTGGAAACATGCAAGCCAAAGGTAAAATGAAAATCTTGCGAGTGTACTCATGAAAAAAAAACCATACTCCATCAAACTAATGTCATTTTTTGTATTACAAAGAGTCTATTTTATTGGTTAAAAATAGTTTATAATCATAATTAACATATATCTTCCTATTTTCTCTTCTTTTTTTTTTTGCATGAAAAGAGTCAATTTTATGATTGACTCTTGGTACGATGTCCCTAATAGTATGTTTAGATAGAGGTTAAATGAGATTAATGAATGTAAATTTTTAATCTAATTGTGTTTAACAACCTTTTTTGAAATTTGACCTAAGTTATAGTAGATTAAAAAGTAACCTTCATTTACCTCCAAAACATTAACCTTTGAATCAGTGGTTAAATAAATTTAAAATTAATTTATTAAAAAAACTTAGATATTTATCTCCATTTTCCTTAAAATACAAAATTATAGCTTATTTAACCTAATAAATATTGGAATAATATTTTAAAACATTCATATCTGTTTACCTGATTTAAGGTTATTTACCTTATTTAATCTAATGAATTTTATCAAAATTCAAATAAACCGATTGGTTAGATTTTGCAGTTAAAAAGAGTTAATCATGATGCCCACTTCCACTATTGCAAGGGTTACGAAAGGATAAGTAATTTGATATTCGCATGTCCCAGAAAACAACATTCCTAAGTACCAACAGCTCCATAAAACAAGCCAACCAACTATTAATACCTATGTTCTACAAATATTCCACAATCCAACATATTTTGATCCCAAAAATAGTTTTCTTTCTATAACATATATAAATTTAATTTTTAAATTATATTTTTTAATATTTTTTAAGCCTTTTTTTCCATCTTGGTTCTAAGACTCAAGACTGGGGACGACAAAGTTGATCAGACCCAAAAAAATTGATAAATACTGATTTGATCTGTCTGAAATCTGATCCAATATTACCTTAATAAGTAAGAGCCTAAAACATATCCAACTCAATCCGATACGCATTCGATATCCGATACAATCAAAAAATCATAAACGAGAAATAGAACCAACTTGACTCGCTAATCACCTGAACTTCAATATAACCCAAAAAAACTATAAATTTGAAATAATCCAACTCGATTCGTTGATTTTTTGAAATTTGATGTAACTCAAAAGGCTATAAATCTAAAAAGATCTAACCTAGTGACTATCCAAAAATTAATATTAACCCATAACTAAAATAATTTAAATTTTCAAAAACTTCATAAAACATAAAAGATTATAGATGTGCAACTAATCCAACCCATTACTTACATCAAAATCTAAAAACAATATACTTTATTGAGGTTTATATTACTTCTTATGTATTTATAATATCCATTGATGCAAACACTGAAGTATAGGAATAAACAAAGAGGAAAAAAAAAAGGAAACCCTAATACACTACCTAAACATTAGTGTACTTCCATATAATACCATAAGATAATTATAATGCAAATACATCCAACACTTGTACAAACATGAAAGCCTTAAAAGATACCATAAAGGCACTTAAAAAGTCTCAAAAGGTATATATCCAACATCTATAACTCAAGACACAAATATGTAAGCCTCAAAAGCCACCATATAAAACTTGCAGCACCTGTAACCCAATAAAAAAATATTCAAGTCTCAAAAGGCACCATAAGATAATAACAATGCAAATATATCCAACACCTTTAACTTAAGACACATATATACACTCGTCAAAAGGCACCATATAAGTTTCTAAAAATCTTCAAAACGTACACATGCAACATTTAGTTTAGTAGGTGTACCTAAAATAATCAAAAGCTTAGATTTACCACAAGTTAATAGCTTTACTATCAAAATAATATACAATTGAGACTTCTATATTCCTAGAATATCAAAAAATAGTCTGTTAACCACATATTGGTAGCTTTACAACTAAAATCCTATAGCTTAGAGCAGGATAATCAATATTATTGTAGGCTTGCTACATGTTGATAGCTCTACAAACAAAGCAAAAACTATACAACTAAACTAATTCAAACTATACTCTAATATGCTAATGGAACTACTTTAAATTTTAATGGAACAACTCTAAGGTTATAATGACATAACTCATTTCATCTTATGAAACTAATCATTATAGCTTATAAAGTTACTCTAAATTTTTAATAAAACTACTCATCTCATCTTATTAAACCACTTAAAGTTTCTAACAAAACTACTTGTTTTAATTTATAAAAATACTGTAATATTTCTAAAACATAATTATTTTATGAAAATAGTAGTTCTCACTAGATACAGCCTCATATATCTTATTATCAAACATGGATGAAAGACTAGATATCACTAACTAAAGTGATATCGTCTTATTATCTATTCAACTAGGGAATGTAAAGCTATTATGAATGCAAGCACTAATTAATAAAGAAAATAACATAACCCATTTTTATCAAATAATAGGGCATACTTGTCATGATATGTATATGACATAACTATTGTCAATGTTCTTGTGATGATGAGGATCCTTGTAACACTACAATTTTTTGCTATTAAAATTTTTTGTTTTAAAACATTATTGAAGCAGAAAAATACCAACCACACCTAAAGAAAAAGGGGGAGCTACCACCACCCCTAATATAGGATAGGCATCAACTGCTCGTCTCATGTAAAATACAACACTAAGAAACCAAACTAATAAAAAAAAGAGTAGAGTGCGCAAGAAACATGATATATAGATACTAAAGAAAACATTTACAAAGTAATGCCTCGACGGTCCTGAAACAACCCAAAATTCACTATTTATTATTTTTTTTAAATAGAAGAACTTAAATTAAAACAGAACCCGTAAATTCTGGAGATGTTACCACCACACTTAGTACTAGACCGGTTCACTCCTATCAATCCAGTACCAAGCGCTAAAGCTAAAAGAATTATTGTCAAACTTAAATTAATACTTAGACCAAAAGTTCATAGCTCAGAAATCAGAGTACACACAAAAAGTTACATATCTCAAGGTATGAAATCAAAACTCCTCGAATGGGAATAAAGTCTATAAACATTAATGTTTAAGTCTAGAAAATCCAATATAGAGAAGAAAGATTATAAAGAAATAGAATGACATAAGAGAGAATCTGGCCACGTCACTCCGATCATCTAACCAAGCCTATGATCAACACTCAGCCCCACCTGATACCTCATGGACATCGAAGGCATCAAAATAGGCATCGTCTACCTGCACAAAGTCAGAAGGGCCTCCTACTCATAGGAATGAGTAACACCCATAAAAAGAGTGATCAGTGCACTACGTACCGAGCAAGTTAACCGTGCACTAAGGCTAATGCATAAAAGTGCATAAAACCATATGGGATAATAAATGGCATACGATCACATCAGGTGAATAAATAAATAAATTTCATCCATAATCCAAATTAATTAATTAATTAATTAATCTCTTATCAGAACTCATTTCACGCCATACATTTTTATCAATCCATGCGAGTACAGGAACCTCCCACTATTTTAGCCAATGGCTCGGTCATATATAGGGCATCATGCCCTTACCACTATTATAGCTGGTGGACCGGTCAAATATAGGGTGAAACACCCTAACCACTATTTCTTACTAGTGGATCGGTTTAGTTCCTACTCGTATGGTGTTCCACTGTAAGTACTTAGTGTATTTTATGTGTCTTAGCAAACTCAGGTTTGTTTTATTGAGTTCGGGATCCCCCACTATTATAGCCAGTGGGCCGGAAACAGACAGGGCATAAAGCTCCTGACCATTATTATTCGCCAATGGACTGGTCACATATAAGGTAAGATACCATAACCACTATTCCTAACCGGTGAATCGACTAGACCCGGCTCAATAATCTTTCACTTTAAATGATTAGTGTCTTAAGTATCTTATTCAAAAGTTTTCACCCTAGACATGCATAACTAACTTCCTCTGCGCTTATCCTTCAAAGTTTCCGTCTTACATCATGAGACTCATACACCTCCTAACTAGACCCTACCTCCTTTCCTCATTACCCTAACTTATATTAGAGCCCATCTCCCATATATGTGGGTCAAGGCCCACTACTATGCACCTCAAGTCCACTCATTACCATACTCTAGGGTTTCCTTCAGAAACCCTAATTTGGACCTACATGACCCATTCTACTTCATCTCACACGACCCAAATCATTTTAACACTCCACACATCACAATCCATAGATTCCACCCCCATTGTCACACTTTACTCACCATGCGTACTTGTATCCATGAAACCCTAAGTAGACACACCAAACCCTAGTTGGCCACACTAAAACCCTAGCTCGGTCTCCTATGTACCTCACATTATTCCACGTACTATTCTCCAACCAAAGTGTTCAAACACACAAACAACACTTCTATTACCTTCCTCACACCCCAAGTTAACTTTTCCCACATAAATTTCACTCCCATGCAGACTGAACGCCTCCCATGCAACCTTTCAAACTTTTTCATGCAAACCCTAAAGCTCCCACGTGAAACCCTAGATTCATCCATGCAAACCCTAGATTCTTCCCTACATACTTAGATTCTCCCATGCAAACCTTAGATCCATGCATACAAACCCTAGATTCCTCCATGCAAACCCTAGATTCCTTCATGCAAACCCTAGATTCCTCCATGCAAAACCCTAGATTCCCCACTTATGGTTACGCAACACTTAGGTCAACTCCACATCATTTCGCTCCATATCATCATATTACATAACCTAGCATACATATCTTACGGGGCCACATCATACCACATCAAAAACACAACTTATACATATTATACGCATGCCATAAAATATCACATGAACATACCTCAACTCCAAGTCATACTGCACATATATTAGTTATAACAATACACATAAAATTACTTCATGTATCATGGCACATAGCATACAAGGCATGTAAAATACATTACATACAAACAACCTTAGTTACACCCTTACCTAAAACGACACCGGTCTTGGAGCACGCTCCTACACCTCCTTAGGGCTTTGACTGGTCTCACTTATAAGAGGAAAAAACTAAAGATTAGGTTCCCTCCTACTAAAAATACTATTATCTCCTAATTTATTCTAGAATAAGGGTTTTTGATAAAATAATAATATATTAATAATAATGACATTAACTAATTATTAATTTTGCTAAAGATATAAGAAATAATAGTAATATTGTAAAAGTTGATAATATAAGTTTTGAAGACTTTAACCTAATAATATCAATGATGATGATAATAATAATAATAACAACAACAACAACAACAACAACAACAACAATAATAAATATAACAATATGGTTTGAAATAAATGGTGGAATAAGGGCTCCGGCCCTTCACCAAAATAACACTAATAATAATACTATTAACATTAATAATAAAAATAGTAATAATAATAATGAAATAATAATAGAAATTATGAAATAATAATAATAATAATAATAATAATAATATCATAAACCAAAATAAAGTAAAGTAGGGTTTCAACCCTACCATGAAATAATAATAACACTATCAATGATAATAATAAAAATAATAATAACACATAATAATAATAAGGATATTAATACTAATACTAATACTAATCATAATAATAATATAATTGTACTTAAAACATAACAGGGCTTCAGCCCTCAATAAAAATAATAACATTAGTAGTAGTAGTAGTAGTAGTAGTAGTAGTAGTAGTAATATATTCAAAATAATGTAAATATAAACAAATAAAATAAATAAAGCTTGAATAAATGGTGAAAAATGGTTGAGAGGGTTTAGGGTTCCACCTTAGGTTGGTGGTGACAGGCAGCACCGGCGGAGGTGCACGGCCGTGGCGGCGGCGGCGGCCGAAAAAATAGAAGAAAAGGGAAAAAGTCGAATGCTGGGAAAAAGAGAGGAAGAATAAGGGTGGAAGTAGGGGTGTTTATGACTTCCTAGATGGAGAGGAGTAGAATGAGGGTGGCAGCGTAGCCAATGGTGGCGGCGCACGGCGATGTTAGTGCTGGCCGAAAGTGGAAGAAGAAGAGAAAGAGAGGAGGAGAAGGAGGAAGAGAAAAAGAAGAGTAGGGGGAGACACTACAAAATTTATGACTTGTGCCAACAAAAATTTAGTCACATATTTTTTTCTATTAGGAAAAGTTACTAATACCAACAGATATTTTTTTTGTGGGCAATGAAGAAAGTTTTTCCTACAAAATTTTTTTATCTATTGGTAATAGTATGTTATGCCAACAGATCTTTTACCTACTTTTATATCTGTGGGTATTATTAACATTGTACCAACAAAACTAATACCCACTCGTATATTTGTTGGTATTAGTATATAAGGAAGACAAATGCTTCAACTATTGTTATATCTCATGGCACAATAGATTCATTCCTCTTACACATGAAATACTTCTCTTATTATGATAATTTCTAATTTTTATATGAAATACTAATAATATAATAGATATCCATATTTATAATTATTATTAATATTATTATAAAATAACTATGATAATTAAACTAATAATAATTATTCTTAAAATAATAAAAGTTATCTTCATAATAATAATTAATAATTATAGTAACTCTCATTATTATATGAATTATAATAATAAATATTATAATAAAGGTAATAATCAGTCAAGTCAGACTTCGAATGACCTATATGATGGGGGTCTCACTACTTGATCAACGCAATGTGGGTCTAGGTAGCAATGTACCTGTGGTTGTTAGATCTTCTTAGGCCTAATATTATTATAGTAATTTATATAATTATTGTAATACCTCATATTTTTTAAATTCAATTTCCTTAAACTTAATGATTCTATTAATGAAATTTAATGAAATTTTTTAATTATTTTATTTGTGATTGGTTTTATAGTTTTATTGATGATTTCAAATTCATATTGGAATTTATTTAATCTTTTGTTGTTGTGTATTATTCTAGAAAAACTCATTCACAATTATGACTTTTATTAAATTCATATGATTTTTGTTTCTATTTAAAAATATATTTCCATTTACAAAAATTATTTAAATTTTTTACAATTCCTTAGAATTTGATTTATATATTTTTCTAATTTCCTTTAATTATTATTTTGATATTGTATTTCTTTTCCACAAGCTATATGATTTTTATTTAAAATATATTTCCATTTTCATTGTGTATTTTATTTTAATATTTTAAATTTGTTTCCAATTACAACTTCATTGTGTGATTATGAATTTGTTATGGAGTTATATTTCATTAGCAAAAATAAATTATTTTTTATTATAAAATCTCTTTAAAGTAGTAAATCATTTTAACGGTTTATTTGTAACAAATATTTTCTTCTTTGAATTTATTTATTTTACACTACAACAAACTGGTGCATTAACCACCAATTTAGCAACCAATTTTTTAATGTTGTTATTGATATATTATTAACGACCACTATTAAAAGTCATCGTTATTGGTATATCTATTGCGACTAATATAATTTTTGATCGCTGAAAATGTTTAAGTTCCATATATACATACATACATACATACATATATATATGTTTTATAATAATTTTTTTTCAAATCTCTAAAATCAAAAAAAAAGAAAATATAATAAAAAAACACTTAAACCCCTCAACTCCTTAAAATTTCAAAGAAAAAAAAAACAAAAACAAAAATTCTCTCCCGCGCGCCTACTACCCCGGCCCTTATATCATTCTAATTTTTGGCCTAACCCTCGTCCCCCGACCCAGGCCTCCTCCTGCTCTGCACCTTGAACCTAGGCCGCACCACCACACTTGCCACCCCCGCTCGAGCACACCACCGCACCTGCTCTAGCTCGTCGTCATCGTCCTCCAACACAACACCAGCGAGTAGCAGCAGCAACCGTCAGCAACGCACAAGGACAGCCGCGGCGTGCCACCACCTATCCACCTCTAGCACCGCTCGGCACCAGCAAGTGATCCTTGACCACCGACGACACTCCATCACCCCTCACTCCCTCCAATTTCGTAGCAATTCATTTGGTATAAATACTCAAACCCTAACTTATATTTTGATTAATTTTAAATGAATTAGATTATTATAAGACAAATTAGTTGTTTAATTATGTGTGTGTGTGTGTTTGTTGTATGAGTGATTTGGAATGGTTAATTATATTGGTTATGGTTGATTTGTGAAAATTGGATTTGTGACTCGGCTATATCCGGATTTGTCGGTTTTATCCGATTAAGCTAGTTTAGATAAATTGAATTTACATTATGCTTTAAAATGTATCTAATTTCATGTTAGAAGTATCAATTTAAAAATTTTGTGTGAAATTAATAGGACTTGGATTCTTAGATCCAAATTCTTGCGGGTTTTATCTAGATTTGTGAATTACCTTATGATAAGCTAAATTGGTTGTTAGATTATGTATATATGAGTTAGATGATTGATTTGGATGGGTTGATTGTGTTGTATATGGTTGATTTATGAAATTTGGGTTTATAACTAGGATTTATCAGTATAGCTTGGCTTCGTCTGATTTTAAGCAATTTTTACCAATTGATTCTGTAAAATGCTTTGAAATGTATTTAATTGCAGGTTGAAAGTGTCAATTTGAGAAATTTGTCCAGAATCGATAGAAATCAAATTTCTTGGTCAAAATTCTTGTGGTTTTGAAATTTGATTGATCATTGGCTTATTTTGTTAAATTGATTATACAATATGTCTAATTGTATTTCTAAACTTTCAATTTGAAGAAATTAATAAGATTTGACCGAATTACATTTTGAACCTAAAACCCTAGTTTCAAAAGTAATTTTCTAGCATTGGTCAGCATTGTGATTCTTTTTGCTAAAATTGATTGTTCGGATTTGTTTAGAAGAGGTTGTGGCCTTGATCTTTAAAACCCATTTCCGGGTAACCTTGATCTAGTCACTATGAAGAGGTTGTGGCCTTTCATGAATTGCCAATCATAAGAGAGACTCACATGTGAGTGTGAATGTTGAGAAGCTAAAACCTACATGTAATTTATCCTATATGAAAAAAATGAAAAAAAAAATAGGATGACTTTGTCATAAGTGTGTGATTTTAGGATAAAAGTCCAATAGAGCTTATAAGCTGTTAGACTCTATTTTCACTTGGACCTACATAAAAGCCATTAAAGATTTTTCCAGCATGCTCATGGGTTATCGGAAAATTAGAGACCTATGTGCAAACTAGTTAATACTCGATCGTAATCAAAGAGACTACTTCATAGGCAATACTTTTGCATGCTTTGTCTACGCATCAATGCTTCCTATGGTTATGTTCTCTTCGTCTCATTTTTATTGATTTGATTTGATTTGAAAAAAAAAATTCAATGTGCTATTATTATTCTTTTACTAATGTTAGTGTCATAATTGATATTTTTTTTATTACTACTATTACTATTGTTATCATTACTAACTCTGAGTGTCTTGATCACATGAATGATCATATTCATTTAATTGATTAAATGGCCATAGAGGTTCCATTCTTAAAGCAATTCCAACATTGTTGTCATAATGATATGTATACTATGATTCGAAGATCCTTCATGGACTCTACTTGTTGGGATAGCTGAGATAATTTTGGTGACTATCAGAGTTCCTTTATTAATGACATCATTTTATGAGCTTTTCTGTAGCTTTGAGATATTGCATGCTCGCTGGGCTATGCTTGCAGCTCTTGATATTGTGTTTCCAGAATTACTAAACCTCTATGGAGCATTTCAATTTGTTGAACCAGTCTGGTGGTGAGTTGGTTATTCAAAGCTTAAGGCAAGTATATCCACATTCACTTCATCTATGCTTCTGCAACCTAAGTTGTTCTAATGTGATGTGAATATTGCTACAAGTGTTATCATACGAATAATTATATTTTTCAAGTTATCTTCAGTAAATTAAATATTTAAGCCTCCTGGTACAGATGATAGTAGTTGCAATTACTGTAGTCCAACCTATTGCTTTGTGGCTTAAACTTGTGGTGTTCAAGTACCAGGGAAAAAATGCCTATGTTTCATGGGTGCAATTGTGATTATGAAGTAAATAAATTGCTAAACCTTAGAAATCTGCAAGCCTTTTGTTATTTGTGATTCCTTCTTGCCCTTCATTTCATCTTTTTAAGAATTTCCCTTTTCCCTGATCTATTATGCATCACTTAGTTTCATACCACTAGTGTGTCGGCTAGGTGGATGTACCATTTTGCTTCATCTAAATCCTTCTTCATTTTAACTTCATATGAGCAAGATCTTGAGAATTTGTTTACATTATTTTAGCTCCTTAACCTCTTTTGGCACTAGAAGCAACCAACACCCCGCACTTTGTTGCTCTATCTCTAGTTTTCTTTTGACATGTCCATGAAACATCCTTTTTGTTGTTTTCATGTGTACTATTATGATTAATTATTACTGTGATATCATTTGACCTACTTTTATATTTTTTTTCATTGAATGACATAAAGTCTAATAGGTGGTCATGTTAAGACATTAAAAATAGAAAGAACATTGGCATTTAGTAATGCCAACTAGTGCGTGTATGTACAATTAGTTATCTAATTACATCATTTAGGAGAAGAAATTAAAGTCATGACAAGTGCCTAAGGGCAATTGTTAGACAAACTATTATATCAATTATATTTAAGTTTAACTAGAGTACACCTAAAGGGAGGATTCATTCGGGATGTTTCTCTTTTTAGGTGATAAATAGTCACATGCTGCCTTTCTTAGACTATGTATTTGAACTAATGAACCTAAAAGCATAAGTTGTTAGGTTTGGCTTGATTAATGATTTTATACTTTCAACATTCTTTTATACGTGCATACTTTGTTTAGGCGTAAGACATGGGCTTGCTTATACCAGTTATAGAAACCACACATCTTGGAATAGTATAAATGGGAGCTCTGAAGATTTGAACTTGTTGAATAGATAAACTTGTTGAATAAATCGACTCTACCATGTTAAAAACCAAAAAGCTTAAATTATAAGGCTTGAAGCTATTCATTGTTTCTCACCATAGAAGATATTATTTTGTAATTAATATTTCCAAGACTAAAGAAACACTGGAATATGAATCTTGTCATTGATATAGTCTAGGTATAGGTCTAGATGTACACACCATCACAACCCTCATATACAATTGCAGCATATTACTTCCGAAAGACCTATAGAATATTGGGGTTTCGAACATCTAATTTATGTTTCCAAGAGTATATTTGAAAACATTGAAATTGGTTGATGATTGAAATATGCATACCATGTGAACTCTGATTACCTAATCAAGGTTGCAAGCTGCACGAGCTCCTACATTATTAAATGTAAATAAAAACTCAAATTCCATCCAATTTTTAGTTTTCCTTTTTATTTTACCATTTTGCGATAAATTTCTAAAACTATTGAGAATGCTTTTTCAGAATAATACTGATTAAAGAGCCATTTTAAGTTTTTTTCTAAATACTTAATTTTGCCCACACCTGCTCTCCCTCTTAATTAAGGACTCTTATTATTTTTAAAAAAAAAATTAAAACTCCCTTTATTTAGCTTTTGGGTATGAATATATATTAATCTGATTAAGTTACTTGCATATTTTCTTAGGGAATACATCTTGATGATTATCAAAGAGAATGTTGAAGGCGTTGAAGTCGTTGGAGGTGCTAAACATGATGACAATAAAGATGATAGTGTTTGATGTGTTAATGAAGATGTCTTGTATGTCAGCGTATGTTATAAGTTGTATTTATAGTATTGTACCTACAAGACTATATTATCACTTTGACAAATAAACTAAAAACAGATGATTATGTATGGTGTACTTAATTGTATATAAGGATAAGTTGTTATTACAGGTAAATATTACAACAACGGGTATTATGGACATCATTATCGTTTAACGAATAGATAATACATATATATATATATATATATAACCAATAATATATATTTGTTGGTAATAGTTTTAGTAGTACCTATTATTTTGTGGATAATACTTTTAGTTACATATATCATTTTGTGGATAATAATTTTAGTCACAGATATTGTTTTGTGGACAATAGTTTTAGTCACAGATTTCGTTTTGTGGTTAATACGTTTACTTACAGATATAATTGTGGGTATAAGTTTTACCAATAGATAAATATTTGTGGGCATTATTAATTATTCCTAACATATCATATTTATCTGTGAGCAAAAATTTTAAGCACCAAGTTTTTACCCACATTTTTTTCATAGAAAATATCTGTTGGTAAAACTTTTGCCAATAGAAAAATGGCTTTTACCAACAGATAATGCCCTATTGGTATAAGTGAATTATTTTGTAGTGAGATAGAGGAGGGTCTTCAAGTGTTTTTGGGAGGTGTAAGGGGTAGTGGTGGCGGCAGAAATGGTGGCTAAGGGTGGTGTGAAGGGCAGCGGATGGGGAAGAAAGGGTTGGTCGAGGGGGATTTTTTTTGCACAGCCAGGGTGGCTCGTGCAAGGAAAATCGAGGGAGATGGGAGGTGTAATTTGTTATACGGTAGTGTAGGGAATACTCAGGTGGGTAGAGTGGACGGCAATGTTGGCTGACAGCGGCAAAAATAACGTCTGAAGTGGCGGCTGTGCACGAGAAAGGGAATTCTGGGTTTCGAGGAAAGGATCGATTTTAGGCTGGGTAGGGGTATTTATAGGGCTCAAAGGAGAGGATAAGGTCAGGGTAATGACGAAGGAATAGGGTAGCTCGGTTAGGGCTCACTAGAGAGCCAGGAGATGTTGCAGGTCGATGAGGAAGGAAGGAGGAACGAGGAAGAAGGAAGAGGGAGGGGGGCTGGACTGGCCGATTGAGGAGGAAGAAAAGAAAAGAATAAGAAAGAAAAAAAAGGAAAAAGGGAAAAAGAAAAATAGGTGGGTTGGTTTAATTAAATTAATTTGGATATTTGGGATATTTAAAAATAATAATATTTATATAAAATAATATTTAATTTCCTTTTTAGGCTAATTTAGGATTTTTGAAAGATTTTTCCTAAATTCCAATTTAATTAGCAAAATACCCTAATTTTCATTAATTAAAATATTTATTATTTTCATCTTGATTTTCCCTAATTAATTCCCTTTAATTTTAATACAAAGTAATTAATTTAATTAATTTTTCTAATAAATCCTTATTTAAATAAAATTCTTAAAATAAGGTTTTAGGGCATTTCAGGTTCCTAAAAAGTTCAAATATAATAGAGAAGGTTAAGCTAAAATGTAGAACCACAATGGGCAGAAAATAGAGGTAGAGCATAGGCCCAAACCATGGTCCATTAAGGACTGAACAATAGTCTCCAGATGTCCATGATCTCAAGTCCCCAAGCCCAAAATAAGGTAGGCCCACTACTGGCCATTCTCAAAATCTTACACATGATCTTCTGCTAGTGGGATTGAGAATGCGACCAAACAAATGAACACACCAGCATGCTACGTATTGGGTAAACCAATTAACCTCCTTAACGGGAGTCATAAGCATACTAGGCCACAGGAAACAATAATAGTCTCAACTGGAGTCACAACCATACAAGGCCACAAGCAACAATGATGTTCATACTGAACACAATATCAAGCTTACACATTGTACTTAAGTGTACCTATAATACCATAGTCATATAATTCATCAGGATTTCATGTAATGCAAGGACTTAGACAATTCATGACTCATCAAGCATAGTAATGCAACATAATAACATGGATACGAATATATGATTTAATAACAAGTTATTCCCTTAGATCCATTTCCAAGTTCACATGATATATTATATTAACTATTTACAAGCCATTATTCCTCTTTCCCTTTTTGTTCTTTTTCTTTGTTCACATACTTATTCTTATTTTTATCAAGTGATGAACTGTTTACCCCCTCATGTTGTCGCATACCATGGAAGCCTATTCAAAATAGAAGACATAAAGTCCTTCCGAAGCTAAATAACCACCAATGGACATAAAGTCCAACTGAAGTCAAATAACCACCAATGGACATAAAGTCCATCCTAAGCCAAAAATCACCTAAGTAATCAAACCCTTTAGTATCGATAACTCTTATTACATCATCGGTGTGTAGAGTATGTAAGGAAACAAAATCTACTAGAATCCCGCCTTAAGGCAAAGCTTGAAGGCACCAATAAACATCCAAAGGTAAACTAATGTCCAGTAGCTAATCGAGGATCAGGTAACCCAAACTCATGCACAACTCAATCATCTTCCACTTTAAGTAATTAGCTTGTTATTTTCCAAGGTTATGTTATCATACATGGCCCATTCAAAATCTAAGTAACACATCCACTGATCCACATCTCATTCCATCTTAAGCATTATTACCCTTCAACCATGTATTGGGATTTCCATTAGTGCTTAACCAATATTAAAGAAATCCATTTAGGCCAAGAATCCCAATTACATTATCCTTTTGAAGTCATAAAATTACTTATTTTGGCTTTTCCATTAAAGCCCTTCCAAGCACTTATTGATAATACCATGAATTTATGAACCACTTAATCCATCCCATAGGTTAATTAATTTATGAAAAGATGTGTATGTCCATCATTAAAGGATCATATAGAAGTATTAAGCATTGTCTCAAAATATATCAACTCCAAAAGATCAAAAATAACACACTATTACTAAACCGGTCGATCATTTTGGGCCAACCGACCCATCTATTTTGCTCAGCTAAACCTCAGAGCTCCCTCAAACTAGCCGATTGTTCTACGACTAGTTGATCGATTCTGACAAACCAATAAATGGGTTTAAGTAGAGAACAACAAAAGTCACCACAGACCATCTGGTTGATCGATTTGTGTTAACTAGTCAACTCTAAGGACCCGTCGATTGGTATGGTTTAAACAGTCAATTGGTTTGCTCCCAAACAACACATAATAGACATTTTACATACGATTCACAATTTTAAATCTTACCACATCCAAACCATAACATGCCATAAAACAAATACCAAGATTTAACAAGCTCATAAACTAATTCATGCTTCATTTTCAAGCAATCGACCCTATTTTCCATAAATCAAGTCCTTTTCTCATAAATCTTATTAATTCATCATGCATCATTTAAGAAGACAAACTCTTATATAAGCATATAAAATTAACATTTTACAGTGTACACTAACTCACATGCTTATTCATGCTACATTTCAAAGGTAAGAATGACTTACCTAAGGCTTAGCAAAGTTTCCCACTAAAGAGGAAAAACTCAAGTTAGAAGATCTCAACTTCCAAAACCTTTAAAACAAAATAGGTTGAAACTTAGAAATCATTAAATAAATTTTACAAATCAAGAACCCAAATTTGGGAAGAAAATAGGCTTATCACTTCCAAAAGAAAAACATATAAAATTTAGCTAAAAGCAAACTCAACTTCTTCCTAAATCTATATTTGTCTTACTTAAGGATAAAACAAGAAGGAGCTAGAAAAAGGATCATAAGAATTAATTGAATTCGAATGAAATCTTAATGTGGAGAGGAATTAACAAGAGTGTTTGAGAACTCAGTATTTTAGAGGCTAAAAGAAAAGTGAGAAAAAGATATCATTAGGGTTATTTATAACCAATGAATTGGTCAAGGAATGAATAATGTTATGCAATAGATCAAAATCCCTAATTTTACTATGCAATTATGAGCTAAATGGGATAATTTATCAAGAATAAGTTAAATTCAATCTCAAAGCTCAAATGGTGATTTTCTAGAGAGTGCAGGTTGAGCTCATTAAGAAAATATTAAACACATGAAGGGAAATGGAAGATCCATGAGGGAAGAAAATTTTCTAGTAGTGCAGGGACAGTCTGAAAATCAAAGCATACTTCTAAAGGTATGCAGATGAGAAAGGAAGAAGAAGATAAGAGAGAGGTCATCATCTCCCTCATTTGTCAAAATCGAACCCTCGAATCTATTCAAGGAAGCAACTATAGCTGAATAAATGATCAAAAAGGTTAATGATCACTCGAGAGTAGCTAGGAGTTGTATTATCAAAGTTTCATTTTGATGCACCCAACAAAATAGTCAATTGGTTTAGCCAAACCAGTTGACTGCTCTATAGACCAATTGATCAGTTTAGTAAAGCGAAACCTTTAGCGGAAACGACAAACCAATCGATCAGTTCACTAAAAAACTTGTTGTATTCAATTTCCAAACTTTCCCAAATCCATTTTTACCTCAAACCCAATTATAATTCCAAATCGAAATCAAAAATTATTAAATTTTATTAAACAAAATAATTTTTTATTTTATAAATCTTAAAAAAATATATAGGTATTACAATCCCCATTGGAAAACTCATGAATATGGAAAACTCATCAAATATGGAAAGGATTCATCAAATGTTAGAATAGTGAAGAATTGGGGATAATGAGAAGAAACATCCTCCACCATAAACCTTTCTCAACTCAAGTTATGGACTAAGATCGAAGATAGATATTTTTGTCAAGCATTGTTGATATTAATTCACTCACACACCATCATTCACAAAAATATGAAGAGAAGAGAGACGGAAAACCAATGGAGCATAACCTTCATTCATTGAATTGAGTACACAATTATACCAATTCTAAAAGGTATAATAAGATAAAAGCTATACATATGATTTTTTCCAACCCTAGGTTAAACAAAATATAAAATACATCACTTTAATCATATGTAATATCAATTGCTAATGAACATTTTAGTTCATTCACCAAAATACAATACATCACTCAACTAAATAACTAAATCCAACTAAATACGCTAACATAAAAGATAAGATTGAATTTTCAATTAGCTCAACTAGTTAATAATATAATATGATATTTTGGTTGAAAACTAATTATTGCAATATTAAGCCCGGTGAATATAGAACATGCCCTATGATTCTAACTCTAATTTTTAAAATATTTGGAACAATTCTATAACCCAATCCATCATATTTCAATTAATCAAGTCCATCAAAAATTTTATAGTCAATAGCAACCCAATCCTAAACAACAGTTATGATATGAACCAATTATCACTCTAGCTTAAAACAAAGATTACATAATCGTAATTTATTTAGTTATTCATAATATAATTAGTATTATTGATCATAATACTAACTCTAATGCTTAAAATATTTGGAATAATTATATCAAAGTATATATATATATATATATAAAGATTATATCGTGAGTAAAATCCAATCAAACAAGCAAAAATATCTATCTATACCTTTTACTAGCACACGCCAATAAAAAAATTTAGCCTTAAACACTATATGTTAGCATTTATACCTTGTAATACACTATCTACAAGATCATAGGAAAGTAAAAAAAAATCTAGAATGAGAATGTTAATTACTCATTATAAAAATTAAATAGTTATGATTTTTATTACATCAAATATGTTAAATAATAAGTAGTCAATATTGGTTGGTCCTTTGTCAAGGGACAATATTTTATTTAATTTTTATCTAATTTGGATTGATACGATCTAATCACAATAAGAAAAATTGATGAGTTATTATTATTGTTACCATAAATTATATTCATTAATTATTATTATTATTATTATTATTATTATTATTATTATTATTATTATTATCATTATTATTATCATTACTTTTGTATTAATATTGTTGTTGTTGTTGTTGTTGTTATGTTTATGTTTATGTTTATTTTATTTTATTAAAATTTATGTTGATATAATGTGATCAATCTATTATAAAAATAACGTCAGAAGTATAACCTTATGATCCTTCATTCATTATCTATTAACGGTCATTAATTATAAGTTAATATTATATAAGGACCACATAAGATATGAATATAATATAAAATTAAAATAATAATCAAACTTGATATGACATATCTTATAATGGAAATGAATTATAAGTTATAAATTAACATAAAAAGGGAAAGTGATTGAATTCAAAAAGCCTGCCTTATGTAAGTGTATTGCCTTTTTGAGATGAAATAATGACAAAATTTTATAAGGCCCCAACATATTCAATATCAAAGAATAAGGTAAATTAAAATAAGTGATTTCAATATAATTAGTTTTTAATAACATCTTGGAATAAAAAAAAATGGCATGGATATTACTTAAATCTAAAATAACCCGAATCTGATCTCAACACAACCTTAAAATATAATAATATGAACTTACTCAAGCCCGACCCTAATCCCAACTAAAAATATAAAAAACCAAATTTATCTAAGTCCAAGTTCATCCGATCTCAATCTGACCTGATCCGGGAGGTTAAAATGGCCTAATATTATCCGACCATGAGTCGACTCGAATCAAACCAAACTCGACCCAAACCTGTAAAATAATCCAAGATTATTCGAAATCAAAATAATTCAATCATCACATACTCGATCTAATAATTACCCGACTTGCTTGATTGCGAGCTTTGCCCATAACTAATATGCAAGAAAACAAAACACAAAACAAGATGTAACACCCATAAAGCCATAACCACCTAGCCAAAGCAAAACTCGAATTACTACTATCTAACGCCTACACCTGATGTTGAGATCATCTTTATCAACATAAAAAAATTAAAAAAATAAAAATAGTTCCATACCTTGACCATTTCAAGTCTCCTTTTATTTACCCATCCCAAGAGAAAAAGACAACCAAAGTCTAAAGTCTGAGCACAATTGATCCAATTGCTCACTCATCGTGATTTATTATTATTATTATTATTATTATTATTATTATTATTATTATTATTATTATTATTATTATTATGTATGGAAAATAAGCACAAAAGATTCATAACTTATAGATCTATTCCTTTGGTAGAAACATAACTTAAAATCACCCTTAACTTAGTTTCACTAAGAAATAACCCCAACATCTCCCTTATTGATAAATAGTAAAATAATATTAAACAATTCACCTATACATAACATATTGCCTCTTTTCATTCAATTTAAAGTCTCATCTTCATTCCTATTTCCAATTCTCAATTTTCATTGAGACCAACTAATTCTTATAATTTCACATTATTGTGATTTGTGGGTGCTAAACTAGATAAAGCAAAAAACATTAACTTTACCATATTTCATAATGGGAAAGAGGTTTGAACTTTTTTTTCTTCTACATAAATAAGGTGTCAATTGGTAAACTAATGGATGAAATGGATATCCGATAAAAACTAGCTCTCTCAGTAAAAACTGAAAACTAGTACTCTCAGTTGAAGAAATTATCCACAATAGTTGGTAAAAAAACTATTCTTAGTAGGTAAAGAAAACTATTGTAAGTAACTCAAAAAACTATAGTATTTTAGTGTTGAAAAAAGTAGAGGAATTTTTATAGATTTGTGTATTTATGTTTTAGGTTTCAAAACTACCTACAATAGATAGTGAAAACTACTTTAAGTAGACGGAAAAAAACTACTATAAATCCCTTAGGAATCTATAGTATTTGAGTGATAAAAAGAAATAATGGCATTTTTATAAATATTAATAATTAGTATTTCATGTTTGAAATTTAGTCACAGTAGATGGTGGAAACTACCTCTATAAATGGACGAAACTACCCACTTTTAGGAAATTATAATATTTGAGCATTAAAAAAAATGGTGACTTTTTTTTATAAATATTAGATATTTATGTTTCAAATTAGAAAATTACTCATAATAAATGGTAGAAATTACCCGTAGTAAGTGGTAAAAATTACTCATAATCAAGGTTGATGATTTACCTTGTTTTATGGGCTTAACGATGGTCGTAGAGAAAAGATCACAAAGGTTATTGATAGATGTGATCCACAATTATTAAGGCATTTTACCATGAAGATTCATATGTTTGTTTGATTGGCGCCGCAGTGTTCTTCTCCCGCGTCCTTCATTTTCAATCATTATATTCTAAGATATTGCTATGTTCTAGCTTATACTCTTTTTATTTGTTGAATCAAATACTCTTTTCGATCATTATATATTCCAAAACCATTCAAAAGTGTTCAATTAGAAATAGTGAGAATCCAGTTAAATACATAGAAATATTAAGTAAAATCCCAAAATTTCCCTTTTATTAAAATACTTTCTAATGAATAAAAAATGTAAATTTTTTAATAATTTCTTGAAAATTTTAAAGCATGCCATGAAAATTCTAAATAAAAAAATGAAGAAGAAAAAGAAAGAGCTCAATATCATTAATGTAATACATAAAATTTATGCATAACTACATTAAACTTAAACATGTTTGCGCCTAATTGGACCTACATGTACATGTAATGTACTAGTCAATATAAAAAAATATTATGGATCAGTTCTAACGTAAGTTACCTCATACTTATAATTTGAAAAATAGTACATATTTTTTTATTGTATGTTAATTGTGGCAATTGGTATATTAAATTTTAATCTATTTCACATTGCACCAATTATACTCAAAATTATGTGATACATAGAATGTACTTATGGATATATTGAAACTGAGTTCTATACAACTTATTAGGTCGATATGTGTATGTAATGTACTAGTCATTATAACACTCAGCTCTCAAGTCAGTTTCAATATGGTTTACTAGTTAACCTATATATGTAATTTAGCTAATGGTATTGGTACATAAAAAGTATTACAATGTACAATTATTGTGGCCAATTGGTGCACTAAATTTTAATATGTTATTGCGCCAATTATGTTCGCCCTTATATTGAACATACAATTTACCTACACACCCATTGAAATTGAGCTCTTATTCAGCTATTTAGTGTATTTGTACAAGTAATTTTCATAAATTTGTGTTCCAAGTTGATTCCAATGAGGTTTTGGTAAGTAAATTGTATGTGTAATTTCTAAAATGGTAAATTGAAAGTGTGCCAATGGATGTGGTTAATATTTATGTGTACATAGTGTGTGCTTTTGTCTTGTATTCCTAGTGTTGTTTTGAGAAAAAAAAAGAATAATAATAATAATGTCATATATTTTAAAGGAAAATTTTAAAAACTTAGATTTTTCTCTTGTTATTATATAGGAAAGATTAATTAAAAAAAATATAACATCTTTATTTGAAATTTGGATGAGACTAAGAGATAGTAATGAATTATGATCATATATGGAGCATATTATTTAATTAAAAAGGTGGAAAATAATGATATATATGTTTTATCGATGATGAATAAAATATTAATAATAAATTTGATTGCAAATAATTCTATAAAAATGGTAAGTTTAAAATTTTAGATTTTTTTTATTGCACAGTTAATATATTATATAATTGATATACACGAAAATAAAGGATGTCTGAAAGATACTTGATTCTTAACATTTGACACCTTATTTACACTTTAATGTAATTCCAAGACTAGAATATATGGTTTCATTTTGATAAAGTATATAGTATTTTATCATGGATAAGACATTATGTGAAATATGTATGTATAGCTTCATATTGAATTTGAGTAATTAAAATATATGAGAGGAATGGGTTTGCTTCTTAAAAACTTTGACAAAAAATAAATAAAAATAATTTCTTTGTTTTTGGTTTATATAATAATTAAGATAAAAAATTTATAAAAAATGTTGAAGATTAACTATTGATTTTTCTCTTAAAATTTTGTAAAATTTTTGAAAGAACCTTTAATTATGCATATATATTTTTTGCTACTAACAACTTTTTAGGAAGCAAATAAAATCTTAATTAATTTTTTTATTAGAACTTTAATTAATCTTATTCTATATCAATAATTTTATGTTATGAATTAATTATTATAAATTCACTTGTCAATCATATTTTAATCTAGTCAATCTCTACTGCAAAATGAACTTGGGTTGGCTTGTTTTATTTTATTTTTCTAGCATGCGAGATGTGTTATTCTCATTCAAAATGACACTCCAAGAATATTCAAAAGATATTAGTTGTAAAATAAGATATTTTTGTTATATTTTTAGTTATATTTAATTGTACATTTTTTTTATTTCACTTGTTATTGAGTAGAATGATAGATCTAATAATCTCATTTAAATGACACTATAAGATTAGATGTGCAAATGAAACATTATTTTCCTGTACTTTTAGTTATATTTACATTTACATTTTACCCCACATGATCTTGATTGGGATGCGTTATACCATTCAAAATAATACTATAAAACTATGTGTACATTCAAATAATATTAGTTGTGCAAATAGTTGTTCTTTTTGTATATATAGTTATAATTACGTATATAATTTTTATTTCACTTGATAATGTAGGAAATGATATACTTACATATTATCATTTAAAATGACACTTTAAAATTAGGTGTACAAATAATATACTTTTGTTGTGCATTTAAGTATAATTACATTTATGCATATTTTTTACTTGACATGGAATTAACCAAGACAATATATGTGCCAATCTCTTTTAAAATAATACTATAAAATTAGGTGCACATTTAAGTTATATTAATTGCATAGGCAATAGATTTTATTGTACATTTAGCTATGATTACTTGTGCATTTTTTGTTTTTTATTTGATAATGAAGGGAATGTTAGGTGTAATGTTTTCATTTAAAATGAAATTATGAAATTAGATGTACAAATAATATATTTTTTTTGTACAATTAAATAAAATTAAATGTACATTTCATATTATTTTACATTTGTTTGGATGACTATCAATAATTTCGTCTAAAGTCATAATAAGCTTGACTGACTATAAATAGAGAATAATATGTGTTATTTATTACCAATGAAAATTATACAATGATTAATTTGTAGAATAAAAGGTAATGGTTTTTTAATGAAGTTTTAATAGTCAATAATGATTTGACAAATCGTCCAATCTAGAAAAGTAAAAAAAAAAGACTTATCAATTTTTTACCAACTTCTAGATTTATAGTATAATTATCTCTTCTAATATTTTTTTAATGTTCTAATAAATAAAACAACTAACCCTATAATCATATTTATAGGATAAATATACATAAAAAATAATTAAAGCTTAAAATTAAATTAAATCTCTTATTTATTTGTAAAATTTTAAACAATAGAGAATTACACGTATTTGTCATAACATTACATGTGGATACAAAATTTTCAATGTATATTTGCCTTAATTACATGTACTTTTTGTTAAGTAGTTAGGACTTGACTTGGATAATAAAATTAGGATAAATTTCACTTAGGTATTATGATATTTGATCTAATTTCACTTAGGATCGTGTATTTTAAACAATTCCATTTAAGTATTACGTGTCCAAAATTTTTGGTCCACTTAAAAACATACTTAACATTAAAAAACTTATCATTTTAGCTATATATAAATAATAAATAAATAAACATTATTAAGTTGGTATGAAAGTGAAACAAAAAATTAAAGCACATGGTATTTAAATGAGATTGTTTAAAACACATGGTACTTGAGTAAAATTAGATCAAATATCATGATACCTAAATTAAATTTATCCATAAAATTATTTTAAATCACATTATAAAATTAAATATACATATGGGTCATTACATGCACATATATGTACTTTCAATGTTTTTATACCCATGATTACATGTATCTTTCCTCTTAACATTTATATTTGACCTGGGTGTAAAGTTACTTATCATGATAGTATAAACTTGCATGTACTTATTGATAATATAACATGTATGTGTATACATTTTCAAAGTATATTTACTCATAACCAAATGCACAATTTTGGTTTCAATTAAGAAGTGACCCGGATTATAAAACTATATATAACCACACTATAAAATTTAAATTATAAAATTTTCTTTATTTTATTCATCAAAATATGAAAATATATTTTATATTATATGAATTAAAGTTTAATCATTATTAACTACATTAATAATTTGGCACAAGCACATGAGAACCATTTTCAATTTTCATGATTCTAAATTATTTCACTCTATTTTAACTTACAATATACAATTGATATTTATTCATATTAGTTGGTTTACAATCTCGTACATTACTCATGCAAGTATCTATATAAGGGGTGATATTTTTTCCTAATATATCAAAACCTAAGCTAATTACTTGTGTATCTATAACATTAATGGAAGTAGGAAAAAGATCATGTTTGATGCTCTTTAGGAGCAATCTCAGATGCTAAAGGTAAGCATTAAAAGAAGAAAGTGATTCTTGTGTGCAAAAACAGAAGAAGTGGGAATTAGTAGATTATCATAAGAGAAAATCTTCCATTACCTTATTTATTATCTCAATTCTCTATAGTCTTTTGTGATATCCAATATACATATTTAAATTTCCCTACTTATCTAAGGAATGGGTATGGAATCATGTATTTTTAGTATCATTGGATGAAACTGAATCTCTAACAATTTCATAGCTTATCTAATTAGCATGTTCCAAGTATAGACTCAAGATTGTAAATGAGATGAGCAAACTTAGTATTTGGTTCAGTTTGAATCATTAAAAGCTTAGTTTGGCTAATTCTTTTATTTATGTGAGTCGATCCTAAACCTCACTTTTGAAACCATTTATTAAATGAGCCATTTCCAAGCCTAAAAAAGTGATGTTCGACTCATTTATGTCTTCGTGTCATGACCTGACTCTTCTCGTAGAGTCTTATGCAGCACTTGTCTGAGTCATAACCCTTTTATGAGGTAAAGTCAAGCTAACCCAAACAAGGACAATCTAAGATATTTAATGCAATATAGAACATAAGTGAGAGTTGGAAAGGAAAGTTTTGTATTATTAAAGTAAAAAAGTACAAGGTAGAAAAAAATGTGGTAGCTCTTGGATGTGTTGGAGCAAATGAGGTTCCCTCCTTTTATAGTTGAGGCATCCCCTCCACCTTCTTCCCCTATATTTTATAATATTTTATATTATTTCATACTTCTCTTAGATTCTTGAGGACCTTCTAGGACTCACTAGAAAATCAAACAGTGTAGTAGACTCCTCTATTACACATACTTATATATATTGAGCCTCTCAGAAAGCTCTACCTCAATCTAGAACCTTCTAGTGGACCTTAAACCTTTCACTACGTGACATTTAGCAAGTAAGCTCGGCTCGGCTGATTCGTTTCGTTAAACAAGCTAAACTCGAGACTTATGTTAAATTCATTTATTAAATGAGTCAAGACCGATCCCGAAGGTGTTTGGCTCGGCTCATTTATACTTGTGTATTATTATTATATTCAGAAGAAATTGAATTTATAAAATATTATAAGTGCAGTTGAAATACCCTAAAAACCCTAATTTAGGAAATTATGTTAAAATAGAGATGTATTAGAAAATTTAATTAAATAAATTATTTTATTAAAATAAGGGGAGCATTTAAGACAAAAACAATAGGTAAATAATAAAGAATTTAATTAAGGAAGATTAGGATATTTTTCTAATTAAAATAGAATAGAAAAAAAAGTACCCAAATATTATAAATTAATATAAAAAGGAATTTAATTATTATTTTACTAATTTTATTATTTTGAAATATTTAAAAATAGCAAAATATTCTAAATACCCCAACTAACCTATTTTTTCTTTTTCCTTTCCTCTTTTTCTCCTTTCTCCTTTTTCTTTTCTTCCTTCTCCCTCGGATTGGGCCTGCGCCCCCTCACAACCCAACTACCCTCCTCCTTTTCTTTCCCTTGCACAACCCAGCCCGCCACATTTTTTTTTCTCCCCTCTGCTGCCTAGTTTTCCCTCATTTTTCTTTTCTTTCTTTTTTTTCCTAGACCGGCTAACCTTCCTCCCCACCCACACATTGCAGGTTGACCTGCAACTCTACACTACCGACCAGCCCAACCACTGTACCGCCAGCCTTCAACCTCCCTTCTCTCCCCCATCCCTTTCCTTGCCAATTCCAACCCCAACCTACCTGCACCTGTCCCTCATATGCCTCCTTCCCTTTCCTTTTTCTCCTCCCTGACCAAACCTACAACTGCCAAATCGCAGGCTTGTACTGGCTTGCCACTACTGGCCGGGGAGCTCTACCGCACCTGCCTCCTTTTCCTCTTCCCATTTTGTCTTATCCTCCCTCCAATGGCTTATAAATACCCCCACCCAATCCCCTTCGGCCCTTTTTCTCCTACCCATAAAATTCAGCCCTCCTTGCACCATCGTCACTTCAAACGTTGTCCCCGCCGTTGTTTCCCAACATCATCACCTGGAACACTACCCAAAACCTTCCTTGCATTACCCTCCATCAAACCATACCACTCACCACCCTTAGTTCCCCCTACACGAGCCACATCAACAGTGCAAAGTTGGCTACTTGATCCGCCACTCTACACCCATCGTCGCCGTGTGCCACCTTCTCCGCCACAACCATAGCCTCTCCTGCCACCCAATCTACTCAGCAAAGCTTCCCCTACATTCCTTTCTCCTTGTCTCCCTCTCCTTCACCCTTCCTCCTTCTCCACCACCCTTGGCCACCACAACAACTACCACTAGCGCCACCGCCTTGCTATACCACCACCACCACTCCAACCCTCTCAACTCAGAGAATCCACCACCACCACAACTACCATCTCACCCTCCCTCTTCTAGCCTAAAAATATACCTCTCCAACCCCCACTTCCTCCACCACTGTCGCCACTGCCGCCAAGTACTTCCATCACTAGGTTGTGCCCTAACCTTACTAACCCTTAAATATAATTAATACAACTATTATTTTATTTTATTAGTATTATTATTATCATCATCATCATCATCATCATCATCATCATCATCATTATTATTATTAACATTAAAGTTACCAGCACTATTATTATTATTATTATTATTATTATTATTATTATTATTATTATTATTATTATTATTATTATTATTATTATTACTACTACTACTACTACTACTACTACTACTACTACTACTACTACTACTAATATTACTACTAATACTACTACTACTACTACTACTACTACTATTTGAACTATTATTATTATTATTATTACTATTATTATTATTAACATTAATGTTACCAGCACTATTATTACTAGTATTATTATTATTATGATTATTCAAACTATTATTATTATTAGTATTGATGTTGTTGTTGTTGTTGTTGTTGTTGTTGTTGTTGTTGTTATTACTATTTTTAGTATTACTATTATTATTATTATTATTATTCGAATTGTTATTATTATTTCTATTATCATTATTAGTATTATTATTATTACTAATATTAAAGTTATTATCTTTAGTATTGTCAATATTGCTAATAATACCTTAACATGGACCAAAATAACTACCTAACCCTATTTTGACTAATAATAACATGATTAGCTACTTTAAGAATAATACCCTTATTTTTACATATAAAGATACTATTATTATTAATAACCCTAATTCTAGGTTATGGTAAAGGTAAAGTAGAAAATAATGATAAAGTTGGTAAGAGGGAAGTTAACCCTAGTATTTCCCTCTTATAGGTGAACCAAGTCCAAATCCTAAGGAGGCATAGGAGCGTGCTCCAAGCCTAGTGTCGTTTTAGGTAGGATGTAGTTAAGGCATACTATGTGTGTTATGTGATTTGTATGCCATGTGTTATGATATGTTTGTATACCTTATATGATTATGACCACTTATTTATAGTGCAGCGTGGAGCTAAGGTACGTTTATGTGTTTTCCTTAGGGCATGTGTAAAATGATATGTATGTTGCGCTTATGTGGTATGACCCTTTAGGACATACATACTATGATGCTTTAATGATATGTTGTGGGGGTGAAAGGTTGGAAAGGGAAAAATGGGAAATGTGTTGACTAAGAGGGAAGTAAAAATGACCTATGGATCTCATAACTTATGAGAGGACAAATAAAAGGATAATATGGAAAAACTAAGAGAGTGAAGTGAATCTTACATGGGGAATCTAGGGTTTGCATGGGATGGGTAGTCTTTGCATGGGGATGATCCTTACATGGTAAAAGTTAACTTGAGGTTTAAGTAAGGTGAGTAAAAAGTTGTTGGGGTGATTGGATTCCATGGGTGAAAAATAGTACGTAGGTTGACATAAGGATGCATGCAGAACTTGGCTAGGGTTTAGGAGGAAAACCCTAAGTTGAGAAATTGTGGAAGGGAAAAATAATGGAGAGAATTAGAATATGGGATAAGAGTGGAAGCATATCACATGGAGGCTGAGTGTGTGTGTCATGTGGAAGAGGGGGATGGTAAGTGAGAGTGATGAGGGAATAACATATGAGAAACGAGAAGTGATAGGGTTTGGGGTGACCAACTAGGGTTTCGTGGTCACATGTGCAAAATGGGAAGTAAAAGTGGGATGCTTGGGGATGAATCAAGTGAGGTGATTAGTTGGGGGCAAAGGAGTATGATTTGTGTGGAATAGAGGAAGGCTGAGCATATAGGCCAAATTAGGGTTTCTTGGAAAAACCCTAAAGGGCGATATTGAGTTGACTTAGAGGTATGGGAAAGTGGGCTTCGACCCACGCACATAGGAGCGAGGTATTCATGGTAAGTGAGGAGAAGGGAAAATGATGTGTAGATGTATTAGGAGGCGTAGAGGTCCCAAGATATAGGACGGGTCCCTTTCAGGGGAATAGGAGTAGTCAGGTTGTATGAGCTGGTAGTCCAAGGACATGCATGTCTAGGGTAGTATTATTTATCGAATAAGACACGAATAAGATACTAATAATTTAAAGAGAAAGATTGTTATGCCGGACCCAAACCGGTCCACCAGCGAATAATAGTGACCAGGAGTCGGGGTGCCTTAGAGATTGATCCACCGACAAATAATAGTGGTCAGGAGCATTCTGCCTTGTATGTTTCTGGTCCACCGGCTATAATAGCGGGGGATCCCGAGTTCAAAAAACAAACCTAATGATGATAAATTATGGAAAGATACTATCTACTTACAGTAAAACACCATGGGAGTCGGGGCCAAACTGGTCCACCGGCGATTAATAGTGGTCAGGTGCCTTGTGCCCTGGAGATCGTTCCATTGACGAATAATAGTGGCCAAGTGCATTTCATCCTAGGTGTTTTTTCAGTCCACCAGCTATAATAGTGGAGTTCTCGTACTCGCATGGATTGATGATAAGAATGGTGTGAAATGGGAATATTGACCGGAGATCTAATGATTAAGTTTATCCGAATTGTAACATGGCCTATACTATCTGCATTGCTTGTATGGTTTATCTGTATGATCCTGCTTGTATTATATACCTTTTTGTGTATATCCTTAGCTGCATGGTTACCTTACTCAGTATGTAGCGTACTGACCACCCGTTTTTTGGGTGCTACTCATTCTCAAGAGTAGAGGACCCTGCTGAGTTTATACAGGTAGGAGATGCCATTTTTGGTGCCTATGACACTTACGAGGCACCGAGCGAAGCTGAGACTTGACTTTCTTGGACTTGGCATGGGGGCCCAATAGTGATGTAGACTAGACTTTATTTGTATCGCTATTTAATTATTATTTTTTTATTGTATTGTATCTTTTATCCCCTCGGAGACTTTGACTATGTACTCCATTTGGGTTGTAATAACTTTTTATCACATACTCTGATTCTCTTGTTATAAACATTTTAGTTTTCTATGAATCGCTATTTTAAGTATGTTTAATGTTCTTTTGAAAATTATCCTTAGCCTTGTGATTGGTACGAGACTGGCTAGGGGTCAGGCTTGTACTAATTACGGTGGTAGCACCCCCGTACTTGTATCTGTTTAATTAAAATGAAAATTTTCAACTGTGATTTTTAGGAGTATTACAGTGGTGGTTTTCTAATGAAAAAGGGGTGAAGATGGACAAGCTTCAAAGCTATAAACTCAAAATAGTAACATAACAATCTAATAATTCAACATAATGCTTGACAAAATCTTCAACTCTTTAGCACAAACAATAATCTCAAAGGTGCTAATTAATAATTCGGTATATGCAACCACAATATCAATATAAGAGCAAAGATATAAATACCAAACACTTAATTCCATAAACCTATATAATCATACTGATCTAATTTTAATGCCAAAACATTATAAGATCAAGACGATGCACTCTCCCCACAATTAAAATAAATAAAGGATGACTAGCCCAAAATAAGATAGCAAATTACAAGATCTCAACCAAAAACAAACAAATTAATTTAGATCTCAAATCCATTTTCTAGCATCAAACTCATATAATTCCTTTGAGTCAAAGAATAGCCATCAATAAACCCAACTCTATGGCACCCCATGACAACAGTATCATCTTGCAGGCACCACCTAAGTTTATGAGGAGACATCAATTATGGTGTAGTAAGTAAAGACAAAAGCGATCACCCACACTGATTTGATCAATTTCATATAGAGATCGGGTCCCTTAGATATGGGTGAAAGTAGAAGAATACCCCATTTTTGGATGAGCAAATAGAAACTAAATCTAAGTAGATTAGCATCATGCTACCAAATTTATCAAACCCAAGCACCAAATCTAGACCCCTAACATACATCTTATTCAATTGATCCTTTCGTAGAGAATTCACGATGTTAGAGCCAAGTCAAAGGGGAAAGGACAAATCTCAACAAGAGTTCCCAAATCTAACTGTCATCGACCAACACTATCGTCGATCCAAACTTTGAAAGAGAAGTTGGATGTATCGTTCACCTTCAACTATAGCTGGAAAAAGTTGACCTGGCCCGTCCAACTCGACTTACTCAGAACCTTACCTGATATAACCTAATAAATTCATCAATCTAACCTTGACCCAAAATTAACTCGACCCAGCATTAACATAATATAATTAACCAAACACTACCCAAACTAAAACCATAACTTGGCATCAACCCCACCCCACCATCAACTTACCCGGATATCAACAGGACTCGACAAGACCAAATTTGATATTAACCAGTTATATTAATAATAAATTACACATGTCTTATAATTTATTTAAAACTTTTAAAAATATATTATTTTATAAATTTTACTCTTTTTTTTTACTTTTACTATAGACATATTTATTCACCAACAATATTTTAATTTTACTAATTTTTTTTTATAAAAACACGACATTAAAAAATATCATAATAAATAAGTAGTAGTTAATAACACATTTTTAATAACATGCTTACATGAAGTCAAACTTAATGCTTGCTTATAAGGCTAATGAGTTTGATTGATTTTGGTGGTTAATGTTCAGTTTAACCCAAACCCAAAGTAATCCAATTTGAGATTAGTTTGTCCATCAAAACCCGAAAATATCCAATCCATTAAGTTAACCCAAACCCGACCCATCAAATTAATCCAAACACAAAATCATCTAAACATGAGTTAACTTAACCCAAACCTGACCCATCAAAACTTGAAAAGACCTAATCGGTCAAGTTAATTAAAACTTGATTCGTCAAATTAACACGAACACAAAATCACTCGAACACTAGCTATCTCGGCCTAAACCCAACCCAACTTGACAAGCTAACCTAAAATGACAGAACCCACCCCAAACTCAAACCAGACTCAGCAAATTAATATGATATAACCTAAATCTATAATGATTCGAACCCAAACCCGACATGAACAATAAAATGACCTAAAATGATATAATCCGACCAACAATTGACCCAAAAATAGCCCTACCGAGGAAGACCTGACCCATCCCGATTTCCACATCTATATTTAATCAAAACTTTGGTTCTAGCTGATAAAACTAAATCAAAGTTGAAAGACGAAATCTACAAGGAACTAAATTTGGGACTCACTTCAAAGATAGTGAACACCCTTTAACTCAACGGTGTGTAATTGTGCAATGAGAAGGAGAGAGAAAATTTTACAAGCTCCAATAAAAACCAAAAGTAAGAAGAACCATCAACTAATAATCAATTGTGTGAGAAATTGACAATGAGAAACAACAAAGACAAGTATGATTGAGTAAAAGAAAAATGTGAGTTGATGAAGATGAGGAAGTTATTTATGGATTTTCATAAGATAGAGTTGAAAAAGAATCGAAGATCCCAAAGATAAGGAACACAAACAAGACAAGAGGATAGAGGGATTAAAGAGTAAAAGTGGAGATAACAAAGATGGGACAAAATTATGTTTAGTTGTTTAGATGGTGTGTCATAAAGAAGTGTAGAAGATTAAAATGGGAGGGCAATTTTGAAAGTTCAAACAAAAAAGAGTGTTCTCCGAAGAAATGTCAAATAAATCCATCCTAAAAGATTGACTTAAAACTTTGCAATAGTTGATTAGGGATTAGGAAAGAAGATTAGCCACTCACTTCTTCGTCATCAACTTGTATGTTTGTTTTACATCTTATTATTTACTTCTATAAAAATATTATATATTATAATATGAAAATATAATTATTAGAAAAATAATATTATATGAATATTTTTAATATGAATATAATAATTATATTTTTATATCATAATATATTTTAATTTAAGAAAAATTAATGGTTAAAGTTTATATTCGAAATACACGGCGACGATCTTTTAATTATGGTGGGAATATTATTTATCAATATTAACTATTATTATAATTTATTGTTGTTATTAATGAATATATCTTATTAAAATTAAATCTATAAAAATATTATAAAAGGTATTTTATTAAAATAAAGAATATCTAAAATTATTAATATATATCAATTTATTTCAAATTAAATACATTAGCAAACATCATTCTTCCTCTATACTATTACTTCATATCATATTTTAGACGACAAAACAAGGAGACACTTATTCTTTATTATGTCTTCACTTTTCAACGGATATAGAAACTTTAAAAATAAAGGTTCCTCTTTCCTTGCTTCGTATATAGAAAGGTTAGGTTAAGTGCTAGCCATTCTTTTCAGCAGGTTTCAATGTATACACATGAAGTGAATAGTATCTATTTCCTCATGCCCAGAAGCAATTGGAAAAGCGATCGGACTAAGTATATGTCCTCTTCATCGGATATTTGCTGACCATAATTTTATCTCAAATTTTGACGGATTTTCACATTTATTAATATTAGATCTAAGATAAGGCGAAGATGTCAAAGGGAGTAGACCCTATCAAATGGATCAACAAAGGCTGTACTTAAAGAGGTTCGCAAGAAATTGTGCTTTCGCCAACGTTCATACACCTAGAAAGATTATTAGGTTGTACGAGCAAAATTTCTACAATGATTTTATCCAGGAATATTTTATGATGTCACGGGACATGATAAAATTTTAGATCAAGTATAAGTTTTACACTAAATAGAGGTATTTTTTAATATCACGGGATATAATAAAAATTTAAATCAAATATAAATTTCATACTAAATATACCATTAAACTTCATATGATACTATTTAGACTTGAATTTAAGGAGTTGGGAGTCGCGCAATCAAGCCACCACATATTTTTTTTACCTTTACATCCTTTGATACCGTAATTAATGCATCATATTCTTAATATTCCTAAAATAGATGAATGATAATTCCCTTTTAATTTGCAGCTTGCAATAAAACTCATTTTTATTATATTTAATAGTGTAGCTATACTCAAAGATGGCATTCAGTTGTGTGAGTTTGTTATAATTTGTAAATCTAAATATTTGAAAGATCTTAGTTTATTTATTCTTTATATTATTTGTTGCTTAAATTTTTGGTTAATCTATTAATATATACCTCAGAAATTTTTTGTTTATAAATTTATCAAAAATAAGTTAAGAGATAGTATGATTAAATGGATGAATGAATGACATTTTGGTGAGATTTTTAGAAAACATGATTTAATATTCTTAATTATAATATAATTGTTCAGGTCTTTAAAGATTTTAACGTTGTTAATTTTTAAAAAATATTTGAAAAAACCTACAAAAATACATTTAAAATGTTCTACTTTTCCAATTCAACTAAACAAAATCAATATTATAATTTTTATCATTTTAGTTGTCTATAATAATAATAATAATAATAAGATGGTACTAAAAGTAAGAATTAAAATTAGAACACGTAATGTCTAAATAAACTTGTTTAAGACACATGATATACAAATAAATTTAGGCCAGATATCATGGTAGCTAACTAGAATTTATCATCATATATAGGGACACTAAAATTCAAGAATCTAGCTCTAGCAATGTTTCACAACATAAAGATGAAACATGGAAATAGGTAGGCATGACAAAGCTCAGGCTGAATACAAGAAACTCTGGTGCAAAAAACACAAGGATCCCAGCGAGGGTGCAGGAGGTGTATAGTGATATCTACATTCTTTCAGTAACACATATAACACCACAAAAAGTTATCTAATCAGAGGGTAAGGCGTTAGCCTCTGGCTGCAGTACCAAGATACGCAGCGATACCATATCTAAAGAATTAAAAAATGAAGCGATACAATAATATGGACAAACAACAGACAAGAAGAAGATACAACTCGACAAAACTCAAGAGGGAAACAAAATTTTCTTCAGCATGTTCATGCTCTGAAGCTTCATCTGCTAGCCCACAGATCTCTGGCAGACCCAGGAAATAGAAGAGATTAATAAGTTGTTATTAGATACAGCTAGATAAAATCAGTCTCCAATGGAGGAACAAACAAAATGCTTTGATTCTCTTACTTGATACTTGAGACCTTTCGGCTGGAGAGCGGCAGACATAGAACGCAACCTATCTGTTATCTCACTGAATGATGGTCTTGCATCTGGGTTTGTTGACCAGCACTGTTCCATCAACTTCCTCCACTCAAGATCACAACGTTCGGGAACACGAGGGCGTAAGGTGTCCTTCAGAATTCCACCTATAATTTGCATTTATGCCCAAGCGACTCAGTAAAAGAAGAGAATGAGCTAAGGACTGAAAAACACAAATGGTTCTAGTGAAGGCCATTGGGTACGGATCTTAATCCTCAGCCAAAACATGCATGAAAAGAGAAGGCTCGCTCAAGTATTGGAGTCCGTCAAAAACAGGTGGTAAAATTTCACCTAAATGTTCCATCTAGGCTGGCATCTCTATATGAGGCTAAACAACAGTTCAGTCCACAGCTCATAAAACCTGACAAAATAATTAATTGTGCTTGATGCATCATATTAATATACTAAACATGCCAACAGATAAATCATAACATGTAACCTGTTGGATCCCCTATGCAAATATCTTTCTATATGCATAAGATACTCTCAGGAATTTCGGATTCCCCTCCAAATATCAGATTGAAAGTATGTGGGGCCTGGACCATTTACATAGTCTGCAGAAGGTTTTACTATCACCTAGACATTAGCATCAGATAATGATGCAAATGATGCACTTTGCTAGAGCTTCTTTGATAGGGGTGCCCAACAGAAATCAAATGTCCATAGTCTATATAAGACCAAATGGATTTACCAATTTTTTTGGCATGTGCCAAAATCACAACTTAAACTAACCAATTCCAGTTCCTCGTTCATCATTCCTAAAGATGCAGCAAGAACATATGCTTCCCTCACTCTTAGAAGATTCTCTTTACCCTTTGCACTAGGTATGAACAACTCCCATTTAATTAAACAAAGAAAATTCACAACACAACGCAAATATGATTTAATTTTATGCCTCAGAATGCACTGCATCAAAAATCCTAATTTCCCATAATGGACTTCTTATCAACATAAACAATCAGGCATGATGATTTGATCAGCCAATCTGTCAGCAATTTTCTGAGTCTCTCCAAATACCATTTAATTTTTAGTAAAAATATCCAGTTGCTGTGATATATGCTTTATAGCATAAGAACTGAAACAATATGTTTGGAATAGCAGGTGATACTATATACTCTAATAACAACATGAGGTAGACTGATTATCAAAGCTTCCCTACTCCTTGAGCCGCCAAATACTAATTCAGTTTCTTTGAAAATTCAAAAACTGACATATGCATATTTGGGGAAATGAGTCTGTACAAAAAGATAATGAATCGATTCACATCAGAGAGAAAAGCAAGTGTTAGGAAAATTATTTACCTATGATAGCACCGCAATGCATATTTGCATAAGGCTCTTCACCAGTTAGGATCTCCCACATTGCAATGCCAAAAGAGAAAACATCAACCTGCCAAAGCACATAACATCCTGTCAAGTGTCAACAATAATGATTTCCCCTGTATCCCCATCAGGATCTGGACGAGTTTGACAGCCAGGGTTATATCAAACCTTTTCAGATACTTTGTTACTGCTACCGTTTAACAATTCTGGTGCCATCCACGGAAGAGTGCCCCGGACGCCACCAGAAACCAGAGTGTTGCGCTTGATTCTAGATAAACCAAAATCTCCAACCTGCACAAGCCTGGACTGTGAGCATGATTGATAGTTGACTAAGCATTGCACAAGCAAATATAAATTTCCAAGAGCAAGGTGCATAAAACACCAAATTATGGATCATGAAAGAAAGAAATATGGTTCATATCAAAACCGAATTTCTCGGAAAGATATATAAACATTTTAGATTTGTTCTTACAATGACATAAATGTTTTTTAATTTCTTGTAAAAGGCACAAACATTTAGACTTTGCTCCCATTAAGGCATAAATATATAAACTTTACCTAAATTTAAAGTTTTTAAAATATTATGTCTTAATGGGAACAAAGTTCAAACATTTATGCATTCATGGTAACTTATAAAACATTTATGCCTTATGGGAACTTGAAAAATATTCATACCTTTATGGGAAAAAACCCATACACTTTTTTTTTTTTTTTTTGGTGTGTGTGTGTGTGTCTATACATATATATATATAGATATATAGATATATAATTAATGGAAACCAAGTAACATACCTGTTTCCTGAAAAATGCAGCATTTAGCCTATATACAGTTCACATTCATTTTTGGCTCATGTACCATCTACAAAGCAGCGAACCAATAAATTGCCCTTGGTAAACTGATTTTCTACCTCAACCTCATAAAATCCAGCTGAAAGCAAATTGACCATTCCTTCTACTTATATCTTTGGGAACAAAGAAATAAATAAATTAATGCATCCATCTTAGGATATTTTTCTATAGAGTTTCCTGGTTGCACGATTTATCCAGAACAAAATAAATTTTCTGCTTAAGCATACAATATTTTTGCTATTTGTTTTACCTTTATACTTTTACTGTAGATATATTTATTAGAGTACTCTCTGAGTCTCTGCATTTTGATTCGAAAGTGTGCATAAATATTACTCCTAGTCAGCATTTTTGCCAAGCAAATTGACGAATCCCCAAAACTTTACCTTAGTCAGCATCTGTATACTTTCTGTATAAAAAATGTGAACGTATTACAACTGATGGCACAAGTTTCATGTACCCATCCTTTCCCCTCTCTCCCTCCATATACTTTGGCAACTACACTTCGTGCCTCCTTTTCCTTCAAAGCCCTGCCTCTTTCCATCTTCCATCAATTAGATAAAGAACATGCAGCCATCAATTAGATAACTTCAACATGCCCAAACAATATTTTTAGCCATGACATTGAATTTTTTATTTTCATATCATCTTACCCCGAATGTCAAAGTTATCTGATTACTCTCCTTTCTAATTTCAATGAATCCTCCCTTTTTCAATCAATATTGGATCTGTTTGGAACTAAGTTGTCATTTGTTACTTGCAGTCATTGATAAAAGATTATTTCTGAATTATTCATTGAGATTTTCCCTGTGCAAAATCCATTAACGAATGACGTTATTTTACAAAGTGGATAAAATATTCATTGTACTATTTCTTCTTTCCCGACTTTTCATTTAATTTTTTTTGGGGGTCAATTTGTATTCTATTTTTCCTTCTGTTAGAAAAAGGGAAAACAAAATTATCTTAATTGTTTCTATTTAGGCAGCTGAAATCACACTGTCAGATTCTATATACCTTTTTATGAGTATGGTTGGCCAAAAAAATTGATACATCATGCATTTTGTAATTTTCTTGCAGGAGTTTTTGTATTGGCACCCAACAGATTCTTATTTTATTTCTGAGTAATATGATTAATATTAATAAAATCCGTAGTTCAAATAATAGAGGTTTGTCTGGACATTCACAAGCATGCCTAAATAGACTTTGGTACAGTAATGAGGAGGATGAGACAGTAAATTTTTTATTATTTGTATTACTTGTTTGATGGTTTTATCATAAAGGTTCAGCCAGGTCTTATAACACACCCACTAATCATCTGACTTCCTTATTTTAATGGAAAAGGAGCTTATTAGAAGAATAGAAGGTACACCAGAATGACAGTACTTCCTGTGGACAAGTTGGCATAATAAAAGTATAGTCGGAAGAATAACTCCCTCTGAAAAACCTATAAGGATCTAATGCAAAACAGGTTTATACAGAAGAAGGCTCAGTCCATCATCTCTAACTGAAAACAAAAGAAAGCTACTCTCCTAACAACAGCTGCTAATACTACCTAGTATGAATCATGCCATTGGCATAGACAGATGTGTTCTGTCACTCGTCCGATTCAAATATTCACCAGACAAACACACAAATGGAAATTTGCAAAAACCTATTATCACATATACTTGACTCTTTACATTGACAGATAGATCCACGGAACACCGCTTTAGTGAATTCAACTAATGTGTATTTACATAAATCTTACCATATTTGGTATCTTTAACTTTCATTGTAATATACTTTATTAGAGAACCCAAATGCATAAAATCATTCACCGGGACAAATGTAATTCATTTCATATGCTTTGGGAACTCGGTAGAAGTAACCAACCAAACATGGTTCAACTGTCAATCACTCAGCTATCATTCATCACATTCTTCAGAGATAGCATGGAACATTTCCAAGTAGATATGAAATCCATTCATTCCCCATTTTATAAAATCATCCTCTTGACTAGACGTATCGATGCATATTGGAAGCATACAGAACAAAAAATCAGTAGTTTACACAAGCCACGCAAGAATTTCAAAACAAGAAAAAGAATTTGATGAACTTGAGGGTTAGGGCTTCAATTTGGGGGGTTTGGTTTTCATGATTACGATTACGGTTTTGATGCACGACTTTATAGTGATATTAATGATTGAATTATGGCTAATGATTGAAGGTAATTATGGCAGGTAGGATTGTGGTTAATAGGGTTATTAATGGTAGTGGAATTCATTGTTAAAGAAGAGTTAGGGTTAGGGTTTTGATGGAAAACTAAATTTTTAGAGTTTGTATGTATGGATATTGATGGATAATTATGGGAACAAATTGAAGGGTGGTTAATGGTGGATTATGGGGTTTAATTGAGGCTAAAAAAACGTGGCCTATTGGTTGTTATTAAGGTGGCAAGATTTGTTAGTATGGAAGAGAGTTAGGATTAGGGTTTCAAAAGGTTGAAGAAAAAGATGTGGTTGAGCTTGTGTATGGCTATATGTGTGGATGAATTCAATAGTGAAAGGATATGGGTTAGAGTTTCAAAAGGTTGAAGATGAAGATGAAGATGTATTCAATTGAATACAAACTAAATCTCTCATAACCACTCAAAAACTAAGAAGAAAAATTGATTATGAATTACACTAAAATCACAATCAAGAAGAAGAACTCACAAAGTAATCAATATAAAAATTCAAACTTATATTCAATTACATTTGTTGATTTCACCGTTTTTGCATGGCTGATCTAAATACATGGATTACACCTCAAATCTAAATTCTCCATAAAAGATATGTTAAAAATCTAGAATTTAATTAGACCCAAAAATGTGTCATAATTGACACACAGAGGGGGAAAAAAATCTAACAAGATCAATTTTCAATCTAAATCTTATCCAATTAGCTACTATGAAGTATGCACGACCCTCTATGCCTTGTAGACATTCTTCCTATGTGTCATGCATGTGGTTTATTAAACATTAGCTTTATGACCATTAAGTCCCTTATTGGTCCAAAATTAAACAAGTAAGCACCTTATTAGGCCAAAATGTGCTAGTCTGACCCAAATCTTTCCCCCAAGGCTGAACTAATGGGTCTAATATGAAATAAGTGAACCCATGGCTTGTAGAATCTGTAGGACATGCCCCTGCATCGCGTATTCTCTTTATTTAAATGGTGAACTGACAAAGCCTTTCAAAGGTTAGCAAGGGCTAAGGCAAGGGGATCCTCTATCTCCTTATTTGTTTGTGTTGGTGGCTAAATACCTTACAGATCTCTCAAGCTCTTGTGGAATGATAAGGATTGTAAAGGGTATCCTAAATGTAAAGACTTGAAGTATTATTAACTTAGCTTTTGCAAATGATATGCTCCTTTTCTGTAGGGGTGATTTTAAGTCAGTTAATAGTCTTATCCAAGTTATTCAAGATTTCTCTGAAAGGTCTGGTCTTATTATTCACCCTCAAAAGAGTAGCAAATTTTTTAGCGGTGTGGATACTGCTACAAAACTTCATATCCTGCACTATACTAAGTTCTCTGAGGGTACTTTTCCTTTCTCATATTATCATCTGCAAGATTAACTACCTCCCAGCTTCAAGGTTTGGTGCAGAAAATAGCAAAGAAGCTTACAAGCTAGCATTCCCATCTGCTATCTTATGCTGGAAGAACTCAGCTATTGAAGTCTGTTATTTTTAGCTTTCAGCTTTATTGGTCTCAAGTCTTTATTCTCCCGAGGAAGTTGATCCAGCAAATTGAATGTATGTGTAGGCAATTCCTCTAGACTGGAAAAACAAACTCTTCAAAGAAAGCTCTGATATCTTGGAAGCAGGTTTGCCTACCTAAAAGAGAAGGAGGTCTGGGCTTAATTGATGTGCATCAATGGAATAAAGTGGCAGTGGGGAAAATGCTTCGGAATTTATGCTGCAAAAAGGACTCCCTTTGGATTAAATGGGTTCATTCTATTTATCTAAGCTCTCAATCCCTGTGGTCCTTTACTTCAGTCCATAAATGCTCTTGGCATTTGCAGCAAATCTTTAATCTTAGACATCAATTCCATGATTTTTTCTCTGATTCTCCGTTTTTTACTAAAATCACAAAGAATGATGGATCCTACTGTATAAAAGGAATGTATGATCTTATTAGGCATCATGGTGAGGAAGTTTCGTGGTGGACTATTCCTTGGTGTGGCTTGGCTGTTCCCAAGCACCAATTCATTTCTTGGCTGGCTATTCCAAACAGATTGATGACCAAGGCAAGGCTAAAGCAGCTGAATCTTCTTGAGGATATTGAGTGCATTTTGTGCATGACCAGACAAGCGGAGGATATTCAACACCTAATGTTAGATTGCCCTTATAGTAAGGAGATTTGGATGAAGATTAGGAATTCTTTTCACAAGAGGGATCAAATCCATTCATGGGAGACAGAATTGAAGATCTTGGCCAAAAACACAAAGCAACCCAAGAGAAAGAAGGACATACTTAGAGCCCTATTTGTCACTTTTATAGGATCCATTTGGTAGGAAAGGAATACTAGAATCTTTAGTAATAAATCTCGACACTCTAATCTGCTTCTTAAAGATATTTGCTTCAGTGTGAAGTAGGATTTTTGCTTCTCATCGTGGAAATAAGTATGACCAATGGAAGGATTGTATAAATGCTTTGGTGGACTAAATTAGCTTTGTACATATCTTCATTTTGGTAGTAATAAACTTTACTTACTTACCAAAAAAAAAAAAACTTTAAACTGGCTGATGGGCAAAGCATATCTAGCTCTCTTCTTGTCTCATATACAAAACAATATATTTGATTTTCCACTGCGTACCTTACATATTGGCCTTTGTGGGTCTCTCATATTGACAAGCAGATTGTCACATTTCAGATCAAAATGGACTATATTTTTTAAGTGCAAGTATTCCATGCCAAAAGCTGCATCCATAGCAATAATAAGCTTCTTACGCCGATCAAGTGATCTGCAACACATGGAAATGAAATATTAAGCCTTTTGCAACATAAAGGTATTGAACAAAAAAATTCCAAGGAAAACATGCATATTACCTATCCTTCTTGATAAGGACATTCCTAAGAGAACCATTCACCATAAACTCTGTCACAGTTGCTAGGGTACCATCTGCGCCATCTGGTACCACACCATAAAATGCTACCACATTTGGGTGATGTAATTTTGAAAGGATCTGCGCCTCTCTCCAAAAGTCCCTAGTCTGTTGTAGACAAAAGAGTTATACAATTTTAAAAGAAGCAATGCTTCAATCTAATGAAAGATTTGAACATACAGTATGGCATTCAAAACCCAAATTCAGGGCGTCATATCAGCAAAATGCTTTCAGTGACAATTTCTTCCTTGCATATCACCAGAAAAGAACAACTCCATATCACCAGTTGTTGGCATGTATCTTAGGTGTGTTCTTACAGAGAAGGGAGGGGGATATGTGGGAAAGGATGAGAGCTAGTGGAAATTTGAGAGAAGCATAAGAGCAAGATGTGAAATAGGGTACAGTTGGCTAGATCACAGATAACTTGAAGGGAAGAGGAGAGACTGCTGAAAACCCAGAAAGGTTGAAATGGCAAGTAGTTCTCATATCTTCATAATAATCTCCTAAGGAAGAAAAGAGTTAAGCCCCTCCCTATAAACAACCTAAAATAAAGCAGCACATGGGGAGACAACCACGTAATAGTATTTATGATTGATGCTCAATATTGCAGCACTGGAATCACAACCTTGGTTTTATTGCATAGGAAAACTATAAAACCTAGCTAATTCTTGGGGAAAAAGAAAAATTATCCATTACGAAGGCCCAAACATTATCTTAATCAATTCTGACTCACATAACAAACCTAGAAGGTATGATACATTCACCCCAATTATAGACCTATGGCCACTCAAGAAAATAAGATAAACTAAATCTAGAAATACACTACTATAATACTTTCCTAGTATCTCCTTGTAGAATAGATATCTCTCATTGCATAGTAGCCTAATATCAATGTTCTCTATGTTTGTAATCATCTTTAGCCACCCTATGCCAACTTATCTCGAGCAAAAGCTGTTCTCTACATTATGAATGTATAGAAAAGCATACAGTATAGGTCTCATCCTTTCTGGAATAGCAGTAAATGTATTTTATCATTTTAATACAAGAACACATTTTGTGAAACTATTTCAAATTGATTGACCAACATTTACTTCCTTTTATTACAGTATAAACTGTGCAACTTGTATCTTGCACAAATTTCCTTTCCAATAAGATGGAAAATGGAGGGCATACATGTGCAAAATGTGCGTGCCTACTTGCATTATCCATTAAACAACGCCAAAAAGGCGATGATTTGGAGAAAATTTACCAGCCGCTCTTGCTCTGATGATCTCCCAGAAAAGCAACTTTTTTTTATTCTTTTGATAGCAACATCTGATCCCCGCCATTTTCCATGGTACACAGTTCCATATGTACCAGATCCTAATTCTCGAAGCTCTTCAAGGTCAGCATTCTTAATTATCTGTGGATCAGCAACTGAAACAGTTAGGGGATTTAACCTTTTCCATAAAGAAACTAAGAGCGAAAAAACATCAGTTTAACGCATATTAACAAATTGAATTCTCCCTGTGCAGTAGAAAGAAAAATAAGTGTATTTAAATAAGTCATTAAGAATATGCCAAGAACACTTTACATTCAGTCAAATATATATCATGTTTGCAAAGAAAACTGCATGATATCGCATTGTATGTATAGTTAAAGCATGTAAGGAGGATATACAAAAGAAGCAAAGAGCTGATATCTTGATATATATTAACATATGACCAACAATATTCACTTTTATCTTCCACAGGGAATAATATAGACACAGTGAAATAAGATATGTCTAACTGCTTCAGGTAAAAAATTGCATGGATCAGAAAGATGAAAATACACAAACCTGCAAACCGTAGATGCTAGCTTCTATTTCAGCTATCACAGCATCATTGATAGATTCATGCGTATCGCCCTCATTAGCTTTAGCATCCTTTTGTGAAGTTTAGACAAAAAATCAGATGGTTAGCCTGATAAATGATAAAAAATTTACAAGTGCAAACATTAACCACAAAATGGGAAGGGATAGATAAATAATTGAATAAAGAGGAACACCTCAGAGTCAGCTTCAGTAGTAATCCCAACTCCATCTACAAAACTTGGTCCTAGCATTCCATCACCAGCCATGGCCACAAAAAGAGGGTCATTTGTGGAGGAAGAATCCACTCCATTAGTCATACAAGTGGTCTCATCTTCAACAGAAAACAATGGCTCAGGCTGACTCTGACCTCCATAGATCTTCAAGGGTTCTCCATGCCCGTTACATTCTGATGGTTTATGATTATCACGTCCAACTGGCAATTTCTCTATCTTCTGGTCAGGTTGATTTATAAGCGTGCCAGCTTCTGGAAGAACTACTCTCCTGTCAGCAACATCTCTGCTTGAATACTGAGCTGAACAAGAGACATTATCCTGAAGCTGATATCTTGGAGCAGTGTCATCACAAAGTGCATATGGGAATAGCGTTGGTTCTACAGGGGTCAAATCTTTCTGTAATTCAACGGCTTGTGGTCCAACAGAAACCAGGAAATCTAGGTTATCAGATATTTCAGAATGCGTATCAATCAGCAAACTTTCACCATGAGACATCACTTTGGTGCTTGGAGGTCCCAATACCTGGATGCCTGGTGATCCATTCATTATTGGCTGACCAATCATTTGCCCAAGCAAATCACATTGCTGACCTGCAGCATTCATGACATTCTTCACAAGATTCTGAGAAAAGGGATTTTCTTGATGGCACTGATGTTGATGATTGGCCGGACTGACTGCAAACTGTTCTCTTTCAGAAGCAGGTGCGTTAGATGCCACACCCCAAAGTAATGATGATTCTTGCACTTGAGCAGGACTATTACACTGATCACTCTTTCCATTTATCAAGTTACAGTCCACAGCAATGCTACCTGTATTGTTTTGATCAAGCTGTTGCTGGTATAGTTCAGAAGCTGATCCAACAAACCTGTGAGTTGTTTCAGAAGATTGAGGATTCAGCTCATAAGGTACAGAAACCTTGAAATATGATTCGTCTGGACCATCTTCAGCAACATGAAATCTCCCATCCAGGCCTCTGTTGCTGCTCTCAGATCTTTGATTGCAGCCTAATCGTTCTGAAGAAAGAAGATTTGGAAACTCATTTCTTTGAGATGGAACAGATTCAGTGTTCACCAGCTGATGTTGAATGGTAGGTTTGACATTATTAGTACTCCCTAATACTTGCATCAGACTTTCTTTTGAGGGCATTGAGACTCTCAGAGTAGATATTCCTGGCTTTGCAGAATTCAAGGGAGGAGTTATCCCTTCCTGGGAACAATAGAAAGACCTTTCTGCATGGTACTGCAGTTGTGAATCAGAAAATGCATGGCTCATACCTTGATGAGAGCCCCCAGATCCCAAAACCCAACCTTGATCATCAGCTTGGGACATATGCTTCTCATTATACATGGTCCTACACTCAAAGACTGGCATTTCTGTGGAGCCACTATGACAATGATTGTGATTACAATCACTCTCTGGAGTAGCAGAAAAGTCTCTGCTTGAATGACCAGTATGGAAGTGTGCTTTGAAGGCCTGTGGATTTGTCTTATTAAAGGATTGATCAGATGGCTGCTGAGCACTGATCATGGAACTATTGCTTTCATTACTTTCCCGGTGGGCCTTATCCTCATACCACTGCACAACAGAGCCCCTTGTATTTGCCTGTTGAAGAGGTTTTGGAGTGAAGCAAAGAGATATATCAGGAGACCAAACAGAACTAGGGGAAAACTGACTGGGCTGTGAGGTACCTAGACCATCTTTAATCTCCAAACGAGAGAGAGTAGGAGACTCCACATGAAAGCTTGGGTCCTTCTCAAACCTACGACTAGACTTGATCACTTCACTAGCCGTAAGTTGTTCATTGGAGTTCTTTCGTGGGCTAGGATCCAGTATACCATTAACAGCAACAACATATTCATAATCGGGACTTACCTGTGGCAAAGTGCTTCCCTCTAAGGAACGACAATTTTCACTTTCATTGGCAGGGATTAGAAAAATTCTCAGTCTTTGTGAGCCTGCTTGCCTTTCAAGGCCATGATATTCCTCCATCATATTTTGAAGATCCTCATCAGAAGACACAGATATCAGAGCATCAAGATCTTCACCAGGCAGTTGATACTTTATGGTGTGAGGCTGATTGCAAATATCTGAAGTCTTATTCAAAAGATCTTCCCACGAAACGTTCTTCCGGATGGAAATAATGCGTGTCTCACCCCCTACATATCTGAGTTTCCCATCAGATGGCCTTGGCAAGATTTTACCACCAAAGCTGCAAAGAATCCTCAGTTTTTCAGATTCTGCACCAACAGATGCCAGTGGTTCATAAGGGTTGCCAGAGTGAGGTGCGTGTAGTGCATTAACAGGGGCAGTTCCTGACAGATTAAAAGAAGTTTCCTTATCAGCCTCTCTAATACCAAATCTACTGCCCCCATCATCTATATTTATATTGCCTCGTCTCATTCGGTCAACATGTGCCTCATGATCGGCATCTGAAGCACAACCTCGAGCAGAAGTGAACTCAGTTATATCAGATCCTGATTCAGAATCTGTTCTACTCAACCCAAGAATTCTTGCAAGATCCTCGTACGCCATCTGACGGTTATGTTCGTTATTGAAACCAGCCCTCATTTGTAGATCCTGAACCACTGATGGTGCAGTAGGAGGCAACATTGGAGTAAGACGATCGCGAAGAAATTCTGATGAAAATTCCTCTCCAGTCTGTACAGATATATAATTATTATTTACAATACTATCCACCAGCAATCTACCATTGGGAATACCTCTATTAGACTCTTTCCGGGACCCTTGATCAATGGGAACTTCACCTGCCATAGATTCCACTCTGTCTGCCATCATCAGGCCAAGCTGCATCAGAATTTTCCTTCGCACCTCCAGCCCATACGAAATCTCCTCCTCACAAATTATCTAAATGGCGATAAACGAACCTCTACCTGTTCCACTTAATACCAGTCCTGAGTTCGGTTACTATGATACAACTCGATTGCCAAAAAACCCATAGAACTCTACCTTGTACCTACAAAACTGATATACGTCCTACACACAACTATCCCGCCAATATCAGACAACCATAAATACTCAGGGCAACAAAAATCCTAAACCACAGGATCATACGCTTCAAGTGACTATACAGACACGAGAATATGTACAGATGGCATAGTTGCACAATAGGTACACACACAAATCCGAGAAGCTATCGTCCTCTAAGAGATTGAAGAATGCACAAAAGTGAACCACAGAATCCTTTCCCAAAACACACCATTATATCATTGATCTAAATGTGACAACACCATAAGAGATCGATTATGACGACCGTCGCCAATCAAACAAATTCCTAATCGACCAAATTGAAAAATATTCATCATCAAACGTCCAGAAACAGAAACCCAGCCGATCGTACCATCGAACCCTACATATTAAACCAAATTTCGGGGTCGGTATGATCGAATCCAAGCTAGATATGAAAAATAAAATAAAAAAGGTACAAATCAAGTTAAGCAAAACAAAACCGTACCTCAATCATAACTAGCTCTGCTTTCTTCCCCCTTTTTTGAGCTCCTAGCCGCGGCTGATCGTCGTCAGAAACCTCAATTGGGCCAAAATCACAATCAAGGAGTGGACAAACCCAGAGGATCAGCTTGAATTCCGGTCCCTCTCGAATTAATTTCGGGGCTGACGTCGAGGGGCACGCAAACAATTCAAAGATTGGGCCCGGTTACTTGAATTTTGGAAATGATGATCAAATGAGCGAAACGAGAGCATCAAGAGAAAAGTTCCGCTTACGCCCCCAACAACTTCAATCGTGGGCATCATCGGAGGCCGACATTGCCGATAACTGGGCTGTATAAACAATGAAATGAGGAAGACGAATGACAAGAGACGAGGTGCCCATAAACTGAAGCTAAATGACGCGATTTTATTTGTATTTTTTTTTTTTGGCTTTCTCCTTTGTCGCTCTCTTTCCGATCGTATACTAAAAAAATCTCTCTTTTTAATGGATCCTTTAAATTTTCACTCCCACTATATTTTTCTCTCTCTTACCTGGACCGGTTTTAGGGGGTTTTTAGTGCTAGTGTGTGGGGACACGAAGGGAAGGATCGAAAACAGAAGGAGGAAATGATGTCAAAGAAAGATATGGACCTCCAGTCCACCTCCCGCCATGTATTCTAAGGGCAATGGTCATACTTATTGGCCGAAGGGCCACGATTTGTTAGTGGCTTTTATAAGTTTGTCTATAACAAAATTTAAACAAAGATATTTTGAATAATCTTCTTTCTTTTCTTTTAAATTTTATGCAAAATGGGCAATAAAAATAAAAATGATAATTCTCTAAGCAAGTTCGAATTTTTACCGAAAATTTTTTGTTTGAATTTGAATTCAAAGATTCTTATTAAAGATAAAACAAAAATGTGTTTTGATTTAGAATTTTTATTCTCAAACTCATCCCGAATATATTTATTTATATAATTATAAATACATTTTTATATATACTATATATTATAAATATATTGTAAAAAATTAGGATGAGATCAAAGTTTGGATATTATATTATATCAGGTTTCAAAGTCAAAAATTAAATCTAAAATGAAAAATAAATTGAATTAGATATAGAAATTTGATCCTCGAAAAAAATCAAATTAATAAATTTTTAATAAAAAATAAAAAGTAGATATAAGTTTAAAATTTATTTTATAGATATACAAATAGAATCTTCATCGTTAACTTGCTCCATTGTCATCTTTGGATGAAACTCGATATAAATACGAGTCTATATAGATGCTCTATTGCTTATTTGTCTATTACTGTATGGAAAAAAAACAATCACTTCATTGAGTAATCCAAAAAAAGATACAAGATAAAAGTTAGTCATGATCATATATAAATTGACCACCGTATGGATGGTCAAGTTAAAAATCTTGAGTTAAAAATCTTGAAAAGATTTTCATGTGGGCCTACTTTAATGTTTCAAACCCATTATTTATTTCAAAAGGTAATATATTTGCCTTAGGCACCACCGATAAGTCGATAACCCTACCCTATGCTAACATATTAGAAGTAAACCGCGACATAAGTCTCAATAGTGCATAGAACATGTGTTTGTGACCGTATGTGCTAACAAAGAGCCGACCCCCCAATGGATGACTTTAGTACTACTAAAAATCGAACTCTCATACTGTGACCTTTTGAATTACTATAGTTATTTTATCTCAATAACCCCACATGTCCTTTCACACTTGGAATATGCATCGGACACGGTGTGATTCGAACTCATAACCTCATGAAAAAGAGCAAAATTCCTTTCCACTAGACCAATAAAAGAACCACCCAAACCCATTATTTGAATCTACCAAATTAGTTCTTATCGGTTTTGTAAGTTGCAAATTCGTATCATAAATTTTTTTATTTATTTATATCCACAACTAGATTAGTTAAATAATTGAATAATATTTAAATATCTTTAAATTTTAATACATACTATAATATTATATAGAATTCATGTATCCTTGGTATTTGTATTTAACTTTGACATATTTATCAAACTAGTGGTTCAATCAATTGAACATCTAGTCAAACCGATAAACTAATAACAAACCTTGTTGATGAATGGTTATATAATATAAATGCACGTGTATGTGTGTATCAATCGTGTCTATCAGTCAAGGAGCAGAGTAGAGTTAGCTAGAGCGGTAACAATTTGTGTGTTTGGATTGATTCACCTTATGTTTTGATGACACAAGTGATTGTGCTTTGCATAATACTATCATGCCCAATCAACATGCATGTGATTGTTGAAGTCTTCAATTTCTTTTATTGTTTATGGCTTTAATGTTTGTGATGTTTCGCCTTTCTAGCAACTCTATAAATTGGTCTTCCCTTATTAGACCATTGTTATGTTTTTTTTAATTGTTTTTCCCCTTCAACTAATAATTTATCTTCTTCCTCGTGCTCACATTTGTCTTCAAATTCATCCTTAATTTTATCAACCCATTCATCCTCTAGTTCATCTTCCAATGTTCATCAAATTCATACAAAAGTTTCACTCATTCCTCGTTTTCAATCAAGTGCAGGTGTTGGGTATTTTCTAGGTGAATCATGACAATAAATTTTTTTTTAAAAACATTGGAAAAATTGCTAGTATTGTTAGTTATTTTTCATGAGGGAGTTAAGAGCATCCATCCACCTTTATTAAGTAGTCCAAATGTCACTTTTAGAGAAACCGCTACCTCACCATTAGTGACATTGAAGACGAGTTCATCCAATGTCACACTTGATTTAGAGTTTGCATTGTCATATCCTCTATCTCTAATGATGATATTTACTTCCCTTATGTTGCCTTGTTAATTGCCCATTTAAGTATTTAACCATTCCTCTTTTGATTGAATGTAGTAGGAAAAGAGGGTCTAATGAGTATGGTGCTGTAATACTCTCAAAATTCACTACTAAAAAATTTTGTTTTATTAAAATAATCAACGGAAGCGAAATGACAAACTGTGAATTCTGGGGATATTACCGCCACACTTAGTACCAGACCGGTTCACTCCTACCATTTCAGTACCAAGTGCTAAGGCTAAAAGAAAAAAGTACAACTTACGAAAAACTCAAACATATTTAAATCAGAGTAGCATACTCAACACTTTATAATAATAAAATCCACCAGTGGTAATTGTAAATCAACAAATACACTAAAACCATGAATTTTAAAGGAGGAAGAATACAACCCTAGAACTTTTTGGGTAGTTATTTACGCTCTTTCCAGAGGGTCTACTTGAATAGCCCCTAAAAAGGACCTACAAGGAACACTGCCCATTGAATAGGCAGGGGCCCCACGAATGGAACCCTTTAGTACTAGGATACTGAGTAACCCTTTAAAACACACTTAACAATAGGCCCGCAATGCAACACATGATACTACATTCATACATAATGAAAGGTAAATACTTAATGTCCACATTCATACATTCACATATTTAACAAATCAATCAGATATTAATAGGCCATAAAGAACAATCGATACTTTTGGACCTTAAGCCCTTAGTCCATCATTATCAATCATATCGGATTATAAATATCCGTGTAAGTGCGGGAACCCCACTATTATAGTCGATGGACCAGAATACATACAAGGCAGAACGCTCCTGACCACTATTATTGCCGGTGGATCGGTCTCTAGGGCAGAACACTCATGGCCACTATTATTCGCCGGTGGACTGGTCTGGCCCCGACTCACAGGGTGTTCTACTATAAGTTATTAGTATTTTTCCATAATTTATTCACAACCAAATCAAATTTATTGAGCTCGGGACCTCCACTATTATAGCCGATGGATCGGAATACAAATATACATCATCCACGACAACATGCACCTGGGCCACTATTATATCCGATGGATCAGTACTCATAAAATAATTCAACTGGGTCTGACTCCTTAGTCTTTCACTTTCACGCTTAGTGTTTTCCCTTTTTAATCAGTACAACAATTCTATTTATTTGCCTAGATAGGGAGATCAAGATCCCGGGATACAAGGGTACACCGGTCGCACTGGTGCATATGAACTACTCATTACCCTTCAACTATCAACCCAGGGACGCAAAGTTACCCTGGTTGTACTAGTACATAAAGCTAACTCAGTACCCTACTGACAAGGACACCTAATCCATAAATATGCATACCCCCTAAATAAGTCCGTAGAGCTAGATAGAGTAAGATATAGGGCTTGGCTGGGGCACAAAGGCATACCAGCAAATACCAGAATAACCGTAGGCTAAACCACGTCTTTAGGGTAGCGACCCCTAAAGAGCCACCATTCTTGATCTCGAGGTCTTTCACTTTAAGTATTAGTATCTTAATTAAGGTGATCACAAAAGCACAACAATCAGATACTTATTCACTTTCAACCATTTTAATATCATTAGATATTTCTTATTCAAACGGTTATCCAAGGTAACACAGAGGAATCATTAAGGCCATCATAATCTCATATAATTCCGAATTAGGATTCGTTCTCGTGATACTTATTAATTATCAAATACTCTTATTTTGCTATTCAGCGTTATTTGAGTCATATTACGAAATTCCACTATCACAACGATATGTTAGATACAAATTACTCATTTACCTCTTACTTATATAATTGTTGAGTCATCCCTTCCTTACTTGACAAATTACCATATTACCCTCCTTGTTGCATAATTACCAATTTACCCCTTACTCGATTTAGGTTACCAAGTTATCTCCCATACTTATTAGGTCACCACTACCCTTCATAATTGTTACACTTAACATATTTTCCATTTGATTGGTTAGATTACCCATTTTCCCTTTTCCTTTATTATAATTAACAAATTTCCCTTTTGTTGGTTAAATTACCAAATTACCCTTCACCATTATTATAATTACCAAACTACCCTTCTCCATAATCAAAATCACCAATTTGCTCTTGAGTTGGTTAAATTACTAAATTGCCCTTCTCTATTATCATAATTACCAAATTACTCTTTAGTTGGTTAAATTACCAATTTGTCCTTCTCTATTATTGAAATTACCAAATTACCCTTTAGTCGATTAAATTACCAAATTACCCTTCTCTATTATCATAATTACCAAACTACCCTTCTCCATTATCAAAATTATCAAATTACCCTTTAGTTAGTTAAATTACCAAATTGCCCTTCTCTATTATCATAATTACCAAACTACACTTCTCCATTATCAAAATTATCAAATTACCCTTAGTTCGTTAAATTACCAAATTGTCCTTCTCTATTATCATAATTACCATTTTACCCTTCTCTGTTATTAAATTATCATTTTACTTTCGTTTACACTAAATTACCATTTTACCCTTCTCTTTTATTAAATTATCTTTTTACCCTTCTCTTTTATTAAATTATCATTTTACCCTTCTTAATTATTATAATTACCACTTTGCCCTTCTCCATTATTATAATTACCAAGTTACCCATTTCCAATTTTCACTTTATCCTTTTATTTACAAAATTACCATTTTACCCTTTACTTTTAAATTTACCATTTTACCCCTTAACTTTCAAAAAGTACCAATTTACCCTTTTCACTTACAATTTACCATTTTTCCCTTGCCTCCAAAATTACCAATTTATCATTTTCACAATTTACCCTTTTCACTTACAAATTACCATTTTGCCTTTGCCTCCAGAATTACCATTTTATCCCTTACTTCCAAAATTGTCAATTTACCCGTTTCACTCATAAATTACCATTTTCCCCTTATCACTCCACTTATATTAAATTATCATCACCACATGAAATATTAGTATTAATACCCCATTCTCATTATCCAACTCCTTAACTATTATATTTAATATAATACTCATTAGCACCCACATATATTAGGTCACATTCTTGCACAAGACATATTACTAAAATACCCCTAGTGTTCTCAATAATATTAATCATGCATTAAAGATCACAATAGCATAATACAACATGGATAAATACTTAACATTTTCATTAATAACCAAACTCTTACCTTAAGCAATATTTCCATACATAGCATATAATCTAACATGCTTCCTTTTTGTCAATCAACATAGGAAACTACATATATTATATTAAACAATATATATCAAGCATAATAACATATTAAAAAGCCTAATGTGCTAACATACGTTTATCCATACATTTAAGTGGGGCTTAACGATTACCTTTATTCCCAAAAAAATGAACCTTACCAGTATTCCCGTTAAGGATTCAAGCTTTAATTAGCAAAACCAATACCTAAAAATAATATCAATATTTATTATATTAAAAATAAGAAAAACCAAGCATAAGACTTTATAACACTTAATTAATCAAATACTTGACTTAAAATATTATCAAACCTTAAAATTTATTAAACAAAACATACCAAAGCATGCAGCAGCTCATACTACTTATTCATGCATGAGCTGCATGCAAAACAAGAGGGGGAGGGGTCGAAAATGGCATAAGGAGAATAAGAGGAAATCAATTTCGGGTTAGGGTTTTTGGGCTAGGAAAGAGGGCATGTGGGGGAGGATTTAAGGCAAAGGAAAGGTGCAGAGGTGGAGAGGGGGTGTAGGTGGTGCTCGAGAATAGGTTGCCACGGCCAAGGGCGGCAGTGGCGGTGACAGCGAGGCTATGAAGGTGGCCGCCGAGATCAGCCGAGATGGAGGGGGATGAAGAGGAAGGAAAAGGGAGGAGGAAAATGAAGGGCTATAGGTGGTTGTTTTGGCCAAAGGAGATTTGAGGATGGTAGGAGAGGTTGCAGGGAGTGGTTGGTGGCTTAGGTGGCGGTAAAGGCTGCGGAACGGCGGCGAAAGGAGGAGGCGCAGGGTGGTTGCCAAGAAAGGAGAGAAAGAAGAGAAAAAGAAGAGGGGAGGAAGGAGGTTATAGGGTTACTAGAGGGGTGGTGTGGTGGTGCAGGGGTGAGGTAGAGGGTGGTAAGGGGTGGTGCAAGTGGCTAGTGCGGCGGTGGCAGCGGCGGAACAGAGAGGCAGAGCAAAAACAAGGAGGGAGATGGGAGGAGAAGAAAGGAGAGAAAGAAGGTTGGGGAAGGGCATGGGAGGCTCAAAAATGGCACAATGAGGCAGGGAAGGAAGAAGAAAAAGTAGAGGAAGAGAAAGGAGGGGATAGGGGGCTTAGTAGGGCAGTGGCATGGTGGTAGGGGCATAGGAATAGAAGGGAGAAGGAGGGGAAAAGAGGGGCATGGGCAAGGAGAGGAAGAGGAGGTGGGGCAGAAAAAAGCTAAGAGAGAGAGAGGGATAGGAAGATCAGTTGGGGAGGAGGATTGCAGGTAGGGCAGCCAGAGATGGCGGAGGTGGTCAGGTATGGCGTTGGGGAAAAGGAAGAAGAAGAAAGAAAGAAGGGGGTGGTGCATGTGTGCAGGTCGGCGAAGGGGAAGAGGGGAGTGGGATGGCCCGGTAGGGGGAGAAAGGAAAGAAAAGAAAGAAGGGAGGACGGGCCAGGTGAAACACGAGAGAGAAGGAGAGGGAGGAGAGGGAGCGGGCCTGCGGCCCAAGCGCAAGGGCGAGAGGCAGGTCGGGGTACCGGCGACCCAAGGGAAGGAAAAAGGAAAAAGAAAGAAAGGAGAAAAAGGAGAAGGAAAAGAAGAAAAAAAAAAAGGGAAAAGAAAAGGGAAAATGGGACAAAATAAAATAATTTAATTTATAAAATAATAAAATGCAATATTTTTGGGTAATAAATCTATTTAATAATTTAATTTAATATAATTAAATATATGGGTTTAAAAAGGATAATTTTAGTAAAATAATGGTTTGAAAAAATTATTTAAATAAAAAGTGTATGATAAAACAACAAAATATTTATTTTAATATATTAAATATTTATATCCAATTTTATGTACTCAAAAATCCATAAAATAATTAAATTAAATAGATTTAAAGGCTAATTTATCCTAAATAAAAGTTATTTATTAAATTATAGGCTTTTTAAAATTTCGGGGGATTACAGGTGCCACATCCGAAATAGGAGTTAGTAAAAAAAAAGGAGTGTGGAGAAATGATTAAGGCCTTTTGAGATTCTAAGTGTTCTAGATTGATAGTTAACTTTCCTTTATTGAATCAAGGTATTACATTCCTACTGACTATGAATTAGTATTACTGAGTTATTTTGATATAGTTTATTGTCATATAAAAGGATATATTTTCCTACACAGCAATCGCCTGTGGAGAGGTTACACTTGACATTACATCCATTGTTACGAGGGGTTGTATCATTCACAAAGCTAATCATAACTCATTTTCCTTCATGTATGTTTTCCATGGCTTACATGTATGTCTAGGATTATGTCTTCAACACATGGATGGAAAGAAAAATTATTTTCAATACAAACAACCAAAGAGATAAAGTGGGATTTCCTAAGGGAGGTGCATTAGATCCAAGACCTTTGAGATACAAGAATTTTCTTGGCTCATTGGATATGGAGAAATGAACAATTAAGAAACTTAGGATAAGGCTTGGAAAAACGAAGGTGAAATATATAAGGTTAGTATTACTTTAGAGAAGAAGCCTGCCTAATTGCATCAAGTTAGCCTAGTTACTAGAAAAGGTAGTGTTACATTCATCTTTAGTTACCGACTTCATTATTTTCTTATATATCACTTTAATATATGGTTCCTACTTATATAGAAATCCAAGATTGGCACAAGGACTCCATCTTTGATATTTTAAAAGGCAAGGATAAATAACTGTGTAACGCCCCAAGATATGTGATATTTGGTCAAAACTCCAAAAAAAATTGATGTAGATACCTATATTAGTATGGTACACATTCATTTTTAAAAGCTCATAATTGAAAATCTCCACAATAAACACGTTTGGTTTAGAGTAATCAAATTATTGGCAACTTTCTATAAAGTTTATCGAGAAGTATGAATGAGGATAAAATACGATGGAAATGGCCTTTTTTATTTACAACAATAGCATTTTTATTTTTTTATAATACTACAACTATATGAAATGCCCCAAAAATCCTAATTTTCATAATTATAGTTAAATAAGGTTTTATTAGGAAAGTTAATTAAATAAATTATTTTTATTAAAATAAAATGGAATTAATTAGTATAAATTAAGAAGAAATTAATAAATATTTTAGTTAGGAAAAATTTGGGTATTTTAGCTAATTAAGGATTTGATTTTGAAATTTAATTAAATAAATTAGTTTATTTAAATAAGAGGGAATAAATAGGGCCAAATTAATAGGAATGTTATAAATAATTTTATTGGAGAAAATTAGAGTGATTTGCTAATTAAAATGAAATTTATGAGAAACCTTTCAAAAACCCTAAATTAGCCTAAAAAAGGAATTAAATATTATTATTTTAAATATCCCAAATATCCTAATTAATTTAATTAACCTAACCCATTATTTTTTTCCTTTTCCTTTTTCCTTTTCTTTCTTTCTTTTCCTTTCCTTTTTTCTTTCTTCTTCTTTTCTTTTTCTTACCCTTTTCCCCCGAACTGGGCCAGCCCAACGGCCCAGACCCCTCTCTCCTTTCTTCCTTCTTTTTCTTCTTCAACGACCTGGGCCTACCTTCCCACGGCCTAAAATTTCCCTTCGTTTCTCCTTCGACACGGCCTGTCCCCCTAAACGCCACGTTTTGTCAAGTTTCATCCCTCGTCGCCGCTCGATCGGCTCTCTCTTCTTTTTCTTTTCTCCTCTCGGCCGACCGGTCCAACCCTTCCTTTCTTCTTCTTCCTTCCTCCCTTCCTCAGCCGTTCGCACCTGCAACTCTGTCAACCTACAACTCCGAGAAATCCGCCGCCGATCACTCCTGTTTGACCGGCCATTTCTCCCTTCTTTTCCCCTGATTCGGCGACCACTTTTACCTAACCCACCTTCCTTCCTTTTTTGTGCATTACCCCTTCTTTTATTGCGCAACTACTTCTGCCCGTTTTGAATTTCGCCGGCCAACGGTCGTCGGTCGATGCCCTCTCCCCACTACCATATATTCCCGACACTTCTATGATTTCATCCGCTTCATTTGCTCTATAAATACCCCCATAATCAACAAGGGTTGAGTTTGATTTTCCTACCCAGAAACCCACCTCATGTGCCACCTCCACTTCAAACGTCGTTGTCGCCACCTTTAGCCAACGCAGCCGCCCATTCTAGCCACCCGAGTACTCCCTGTACCACCCTCTAACTAACTACACTACCCATCTCCCTCAATTTTCCCTGCACAAGCCACCCCAGTTGTGCAAAGTTTCCTCCCCAATCAGCCTTCCATTTCACCTCCGCTGCACTTCGCATCATCGTCCGCCACCACTTCCGCCACTACCATTGCCCCTTTCACTTTCCCAAAACCCCTGCAAACCCTCCTCTATCTTCCCCTACCTTTCTTTTCCTCTTTCTCCCTCTCCTCCTCTCTTTCTCTTCTTCTTCCATTTTCGGCCACCACCGTCGCCGCCGTGCGCTGCCACCTTTATTCTACTCCTCTCCACCTAGGAAACCCTAAACACCCCAACTCCGACCTTCATTCTACCTCTCCTATTCCCAGCCCTCAACTTTTTTCCCTTTTCTTCTCTTTTTTCGGCCACTGCCATAGCCTCCATGCACCACTGCAAGCGCCGCTTGTCACCACAACCTAAGGTGAAACCCTAAATCCTCACAACCCTTTTCACTATTTATACAAGCTTTATTTTATTTTATTTCATTTATTCGAGTGTGTGTGTGTGTGTGTGTGTGTGTGTATATATAGAGATGTACATATACATACATATATATATATATATATATATATATATATATATATACATACATACTATTATTATTATTATTATTACTATTCTTATTGTTGTTGTTGTTGTTGTTATTATTATTATTATTATTATTAATGTTTTTATTAATATTTCTACTGAGGGTCAAAGCCCTATTATATTTGTATTTCAGATATATTATTATTATTATTATTATTATGCGATTATTATCATCATCGTCATCATCATCATCATTTTCAATGTTAGTATTATTATTATTATTCTATATAGAGTTGAAATCCTATTATGCCTATTTCAAATTTTAGTAGTAGTATTATAAATATCATGTCTTATTATTATTAGTATTATTAATATTTTTATTATCATTAGTATTTATTATTATTATTATTATTATTATTCAATGTAGGGTTGAAACCCTACTTCATTTTATCTTCGATTATTATCATTATTACCATTATGATTATTATTATTATTTTGCAATATTATTATTGTTTTTATCATTATTACTATTATTATTATTATTATTATTATTATTATTATTATTATTATTATTATTATTATTATTATTATTATTATTATTATTATTATTATTATTATTATTTTGGTGAAGGGTCGAAGCCCTTATTTCACTTTCATTTCGAATTATGTCATTTTCATTATTATTAGTATTAACGATATTTTTATTATAGTTATTATTGTTATTATTATTGTTGTTGTTATTATTATTGTTATTGTTATTATTTTTAGTATTATTTCTAATATCATTATTCTTATTATTAGAATTAAATCTTCAAACCTTATATTACTATTATATCTTATATCTTTAGCAAAATTTGTAATTAGTTAATGTTACTATTACTATTATTTTATTATTTTATCAAAAACCTAGTTTTAGAATAAATTAGGAATAACAGTATTTTTGGTAGGAGGAAATATAATCTTTAGATTTTTCCTTATATAGGTGAGACCAATTAAAGCCTTAAGGAGGCGTAGGAGCGTGCTCTAAGACCGGTGTCGTTTTAGGTAAAGGTGTTACTAAGGCCTTATGTGTGTTGATGTGCATTATATGCTTTTTATGTTATGCATCTTATGTTTGTCATTGTAATTATTTTGTGTGTGGCATGGCGCAGAGTTGAAGTATGTTCATATGTTATTATATGGCATGTGTATTATTTATATGTGATGAAATATTGCGGTATGTGACAATTGGTTTGTGACCCTTTAGACATGCATGTGAAAATGTATAAAATTGGTATTGTGTGGGAAAAAGGTTGAAAATGGAAAATGGGAAATAAGTTTACCAAAGGGGAGTAAGTTAACCAAAAAGAAATGAGTTGACCAAGGGATGTAAGTTGACCTAAAAATGTTAATGATCCATCAGTGGAGGAAGAATATGGGTGAAAGTAAAATGAAGGAATGGGAGAGTCTATGGTTTTGCATGAGAGAATCTAGGGTTTCGTATGGTAGAATCTAGGGTTCTGCATGGGAGAGTTTACGGTTTCGCATGAGAGAATCTAGGGTTTCAAATGGTAGAATCTAGGGTTCTGCATGGGAGAGTTTACGGTTTTGCATGAGAGAATCTAGGGTTTCGTATGGGAGAATTTATAGTGCTGCATGGGAGAATCTAAACTATGGTTTGGTATAGATGGACTTAGGGTTTTGCATGGCAGATTTTATGGTGTTGCATGGGAGAATCTAAACTAGGGTTTGGTATGGATGGACTTAGGGTTTTGCATGGCAGATTCTATGGTATTGCATGGAAGAATCTAATCTAGGGTTTTGTATGGATTGAATCTAGGGTTTGGTATGGATGAATCTAGGGTTTTTCATGGAGGAATCTAGGATTTTGTATGGTGGAATCTAGGGTTTTACATGGATGGATCTAGGGTTTGCATGGTTGAATCTAGGGTTTCACGTAGGAGTTTTAGGGTTTGCATGAAAAGTTTAAAAGGTTTCATGCAGGGGAGGAGCCAGGGCTTTCGCATGGTATCCCAGGACACCACGGAGCCCTGGGCGGGAAGTAAAAAATATGCTTGATTTTTAGGTATTAGATATATATTATATTTGTGGGACACCATAGCAAAGAATCAAAATGGATGAATGGTCAGGCAAGTTAGGTTCCCCGTGTGTCGACGCCAAAGGTTGCAGGATCAAGTCCCATGGTTGACTTGTTTTGAATTTTTTTTACATCATCAAAATGACGTTATTTTGATAATTCCCCCTCAAACCCTTACCCTCCTCTTCAACTCCCTGGCCCCTAATTCTGGTTGGATGGCTGCTACTGCTTTCAACCCTCGAACCTCAACGCACGCGGGCACACTGCACACAGATCTCAGCGACTCAGCTGTCCACCCAGCACCACCAGAGCTCGTCGTTTCTACCGCCGACCACCGCTATTTCTTCTTCTTCCAGCCTGTTGTGGTGCGGCTGCCTCCTGGTCCAACCGTTTAACCGATGGTCTGAGCCTACTATGGTGCACAGTGCACTAGTGCTGCCTGCTGGTCGGTGCTACCACCTGCCGCTGCCTATCGATCTCAACCCTCGACCGACGTGCGCCACCGGAGCCAAGACCCAAGAGTAGAAGCTGCAAATGCAACTGTTGCCTTCAACCGAGCCACAAGGCCCACAACTCACAAGTCGATTAGGTAAGATTTAAGTTAATTTTTAGTTTGTTAAATTATTTATCATAAATTTATAAATTTGTGAAATTAGAATGTAGTTAATTTATTTATATTTATTATATTAATTGATTATATTTTTTAGTTTATAGAAATTCTAATTTATCTTATTAATGTAGAAAATAGAAAGTGGCTTATTAATTAGGTAGAAATCAAAATTAGTTTGTAGAAATCAATTTTTTTAGATTTAAAGATTGAATTGTTTAATTTATTAGTTAGTTTTTGAATTAGTTCGTTATAAAATTATATTATCAATTAAGTTTTAGTAAATTCCTTAGTTAATTTATTAATTTGTTTAATATCTTAATTTAGGATGCAACGATACTTTTTAATCCAGCCTAAACATAGATGCCACGAATCTAATTATGTTAATCAAGTTGTATTACCAACTTCCGAAAACCAAGCACTCTGATTTTCAAGCCAACCACAAGAATCAAGATTCACTAATGAAGGTAAAGTTGATTTTGAAACTTTAGAAGCAGATTTTGGGTTAAGAAAAAAGATTTCAGATTTTCATCCCAATATTCAAGATGAATTAAGAAGAGCGTATCTTTTAAAAAGTCCTTGTCAACCTTGTACTCATAGCTTTCCTACAAGGGTTATGGGTGGAAAAAATCGTCGATTTGTTTCATATTGGTTTGATGAATATGATTGGTTGGAATATAGTATAGTTAAAGATGCTGCATTTTGTCTACCTTGTTACTTGTTTAAAAGTGAATCTAAAGTTGGCGATGATCATTTTGTGGGAAAATGATTTGTACACTAGAATAAAAAACAAAGGTTTGAGGTTCATGTTGGTAGTTCTAATAGTCCTCATTTTAACACTACTAAAAATGTGAATATCTTATCAAACAGAAGCAAAGCATTGAAGCCTCTTTCATAAAGCAATCAAAACAAGTCAAATCAGATTATCTTATCCATTTAGATGCGTCTATTCAAGCTGTAAGATTTCTTTTTGAGGGGGGAATGGCATTTAGAGGACATGATGAGTCAGAAGATTCTCTAAATCAAGGTAACTTTCTTCATTTTCTGGAGGCTTTAAGGCATAACAATGAAGCTATAGCTAAATTTGTGTTAGGAAATGCTCCAAAGAATAATCAGATGACTTCACTTGAGATTCAGAAGGATATTAGTTATGCATTTGCATATGAAATAATTAATGAGATTGTTAATGAAATTAGAGATGATTTTTTTGGCATATTAGTGGATGAAACAGGAGACATAGCAAAGAAAGAACAAATAGCCGTTGTTTTGCGTTATGTTGATGATAGGGGTTTTGTTATGGAAAGGTTTGTTGGGATTGTACATGTCAAAGATACAACTACTTTATCACTTAAGGCTGCACTTGAATCAATGTTGATTCAGTATGGATTATGTTTATCAAAAGTATGAGGACAAGGGTACGATGGATCTAGTAATATACGAGGTGAACTTGGTGGTTTGAAAATATTGATTCAGAATGAAAATCCTTGTGCCTATTATGTTCATTGTTTTGCTCATCAACTTCAATTGGCTCTTATTTCTGTGGTAAAATGTCACAATGATGTTAGTTTTTTTTCTTAGCAATGTTACATGAGTTGTGAATGTTATTGGATCCTCCAATAAGCATCAATATTATTTTCGAGATACACAAGCTGCTTACATAGCAAATGCATTAAAAGAAGGCTTGATAGAATCTGGTTGGGGATTGAACCAAGAATATGTTCTTGCAAGGGTCGGTGATACTCATTGGGGTTCTCATTTAAGGACAATTTTGAGTCTCAAAAATTTGTTCTCTCCTGTAATCAAGGTACTTGAAGACTTGGAAGCTGATAGGATATTTGATAAAAACGGAGATGCTACATTCTTATTATAACACCCCCAAAATTTACTATTGAAAATTTTCGTTTTATTAAAAGATTAGCAAAAGCAAAATAACAAAATGTGAATTTCAGGGATATTACAGCCACATTTAGTACCAGACAAGTTCACTCATACCATTCCAATACCAAGTGCTAAGGCTAAAGAATAAAATATCAATTGTTAAAAATTCAAACCATTTTTAAATCAGAGTAGCGTAAGTAAACATTTTATAGAATAGATTCTACCAATGGTGGTTACAAGAACAAAATTACATTTAAACCATACATTAGAAGAAGAAGAATAAAATCCTAAAGGCCGGATAATCCTTACACTCTTTCCCGTTGTCCACTTGAATAGCACCTGAAAAGGACGTGCAAGGGACACTGCCCATTGAATAGGCAGGGGCCCCACGAATGGAACCCTTCAATACTATGGTACTGAGTAACCCTTTAAAATACACTTAAAAGTAGGCACGCAATGCAACACATGAAACAAAGCTATATACTTATATAATATGAAATACATGCACCACAATCACATACTTAACAAGACCATCAATTATTAATAAGTCATAATGTAAAATCAATACGTTCAGGCCTTAAGCCATTAGTCAATCATTATTCCATCATCTTTCAGATTTTATACCCATGTGAGTGCGGAAACCCACTATTATAGCCGGTGGACCGGTCATACAGGGAAAAACACTCCTAGCCACTATTATTTGCTGGTGGACCAGTCATGCAAGGCAAAATGCTCCTGGCCATTATTATTCGCCAGTGGACTAGTTTGGCCCTGACTCACATGGTGTTCCACTATAAATGATTAGTATTCTTCCATAAATTTATTCACATCCATGACTGGTTTTATTGAGCTCGGGACCCCCACTATTATTGCCGGTGGATCGGAATATATATCAACATTATCCAGGTCAACACACTCCTGGGCCACTATTATAACCGGTGGATCGGTACTCAATATCATAATTCAACTGGGCTCGGCTCATTAATCTTTCAATTTTATGATTAGTGTTTTTCCTTTTTTAATCAGCACAACAATTCCATTTATTTGCCTCGGACGGGAGATTAAGAACTCGGGACACAAAGGTGCACCAATCGTACTAGTGCATACAAGCTACTCGGTACCCTTCAACCACCAACCTAGGGACGCAAAGGTACCCTGGTCGTACTAGTGCATAAAGCTACTTAGTACCCTACCAACAAGGACACCTAATTCATAAGTATGCATATCCTTTAAATAGGTCCGTAGAGCTAGATAGAGTAAGATATAGGGCATGACTGGGTCACAAAGGCACACCAGCAAATACCAGAATAATCATGGGCTAAACCACGTCTTTAGGGTAGCGACCCCTAAAGAGCCACCATTCCCGATCTCGAAGTCTTTCACTTCAAGTATTAGTATCTTAATCAAGGTGATCACGAAAAGTACAACAATTAGATGCTTATTCACTTTTGATCATTCAGATATCATTAGTCATTTCTTATTCATACGGTTATCCAAGATAACACAGAAAAATCATTAGGGCCATCATAATCTCATCCAATTCTTATTTAGGATTTGTTCTCGTGATACTTACTAATTGTTAAATACTCTTACCTTACTATACCTCTAGTATCCCATCAACATGTTAGATATGAATTACTGATATAACCCTTACTTGTATAGTTATTAAGCCATCCCTTCCTTACTTGCCAATTTACCATATCACCCTTCAAGTTGCATAATTACCAAATTACTCCTTGCTCGGTTTAGGTTACCAAGTTATCTCCTACGCTTTTTAGATCACCATTCACCCTTCATAATTGTTACACTTATCATATTTCCCATTTGGTTGGTTAGATTATCGAATTGTCCTTCTCCTTTGTTATAATTACTAAATTGCCCTTAAGTTAGATAAATTACCAAATTACCCTTCTTCATTATCATGGTTATCAATTTGCCCCTTTAGTTGGTTAAATAATTACCATTTTACCATTTAGTTAGTTAAATTACCAATCTTCCCTTCTTCATTATCATAATTACCATTTTACCCTTCTCAATTATTATAACTGCTATTTTACCCTTTTCAATTATTATAATTTCCATTTTACCCTTCTCCATTATTATAATTATTAATTTACTCTTCTCCATAATTGTAATTATCAATTTACCCTTCTCCATAATTATATTTATTAATTTACCCTTCTCCATTATTAAAATTACCATAATGCCCTTTTATTGGTTAATTTACCAAGTTACCCTTCTCTATTATCATAAGTATCCAATTTCCCTTCTATAATCATAATTTAATTATCAAATTATCCTTCGCCATTATTATAATTACCAAGTTACCCCTTACTCCCAAATTTACCATAATATTATTTTATTTACAAGCTTATCATTCTACCCCTTACTTTCCCTTTACTTCCACAGTTACCATAATGTCCTTTTATTTATAAAATTACCACGATACCCTTTTACTTATAAATTACTATTTTACCCTTTTACATCCAAATTTACCATTTTGATCTTTTCTTAAAAAATTATCATTTTTCCCTTCTGTTCTAAAATTACCATATTACCCTTTACTCCCCAAATTACCATAATACCCCTTATAAATTTACCATTTTATCATTTACTTATAAAATTACCATATTGCCCTTTTTACCTCCAAAATTAACACTTTACCCCCTTTATTACACCACTTTTATTAAATTAACATTACCACATGGAATAATAATATTAATTCTCTATTAACAATATCCAACTCCACCAACTATTATATTTTAATATAATAGTTATTAGCACCCACACATATTATGCCATATTCTTGCACAAGAAATATTACTAAAATGCCCCTAGGGCTCACAATAATATTATTCATGCATAAATGGTCACAATAACATAATATGACATGGATAAGTACTTAAAACTTTCATTAATAATCAAAATTTTCCCTTGAGAAACATTTCCACACATGGCATATAAACTAGCATACTTTCCTTTTTATCAATCAATATAAGCAAATGTATAAATTATATTAAACCACAAATATCAAGCATAATAACATATTAAAAATCCTAATATGCTAACATACATTTATTCATGCATTTAAGTGGGGTTTAACGATTACCTTAATTCCCGCAAATTGAACCTTAGCGGTATTCCGGTTAAAGATTCAAACTTTGATTAGCAAAACCAATACCTAAAAATAATATCAATATTTATTATATTAGAAATAAGAAAATCAAAACATAATACTTTATAAATTTTACTTAATGAAATAATTAACCTAAATATTATTATACCTTAACATTATTAACAACAATGGGCCAAGAAATGCAGCAACTCATCCTACTTATGCAGCATGAGCTGCATGCAAAAATGAGGGTGGAAGGGTCGAAGGTGGCATGGAGAAGAGGGAGGAAGGGGTGCTTTCAGGTTGGGGTCTTTAGGCTAGGAAAGAAGGTAGATGGGGGAGGATTTAGGGCAAGGGAAGGGTGCAAGAGTGAAGAGGGGGTGTAGATGGTGGTCGGGGGTAGGTTGTTGGTGGCCAAGGGCGGCGGCGGTGGCGAGGCCGCGAAGTGGGCTGTAGGAGTGGACCGGGTCGAGAAGGAAGGAAATGATAGGGGAAAAATGGAGGGGTGAGGGGGCTTGTTTCGGCCAAACGAGGTATAGGGGTGGTAGAGGAGGTTGCAGGGAGTTAACTAGTGGTTTGGGAGACGACAGAGGCGGCCAGACGGAGGGAAAAGGAAAAGAAAAGAAAGAAGAAAAAGGAGAAAAGGGAGAAAGAAAAAGGAAATAGGGAAAAAAAGGGAAATAGGAAAATAGGGAAAATAAAATAATTTAATTTATGAAATAATAAAATGTAATATTTTTGATAAATTATTTAATTTAATAATTTAATTTAATATAAAAATAGGATAATTTTAGTAAAATATTAGTTTGAAAAATTATTTAAATAAAAAGAATATGATAAAATAACAAAATGTTTATTTTTAATTTATTAAATATTCCTATCCAAATTTATATACTCAAAAATCCATAAAATAGTTAAACTAAATAATTTTAAAAGCTAATTTATTTCAAATAAAAGATATTTATTAAGTTATAGGTTTTCTAAAATTTTGGGGAATTACACTTATTATATGGATTACAAACTTTTTGACTTCATTTTCATGTTACATTTGATGATAAATGTTATGGGAGTTACAGGTGATTTATCTCAGGCATTGCAAAAGAATGATCACGACATTTTGAATGCCTTAGCACTTGTTAAAATTGCTAAGGAGTGTTTGCAAGAGATGAGAGATGATGGATGGGAAGGTATTTTGAATGAAGTTGTTTTATTTTGTAACAAGAGAGACATTGCTGTGCCCAACATGAATGAGTAATATGTTAAGGGGAAGAGATCAGTATGCCAAGCTCCAATCATCACAAATCTACATCATTATAAATATGATTGTCTCTATAGTGTTATAGACTCACAACTGAATGAGCTTAATTGCAGGTTTGATGTGGTGAGCACTGAATTGTTGAGTTGTGTTGCATGCTTGCATCCTTCATCATCATTTGAATTTTGAAGCTTTTAACAAGAAATCTTTAATTAGATTGACCATTTTTTATCCTAATGATTTCTCTAATGTTGAAGTTTTGGTGTTAGACAATCAATTGAAGAATTGTATTAGAAATGTTCAATCAAATAGCAGGTTTCATAGCTTGAAATGGCTTGTTGATCTTTCAAGAAAATTAGTGCAAACCAAGAAGCATAAGACATATCCTTTCATCTATAGGCTTGTGAAATTGGCTTTAATTTTACCGGTAGCAATTGCAAGCATCAAACTAGTATTTTCTGCAATGAATTTCATCAAGACTACATCAAGGTATAAAATATGTGATCAATGGCTTCAAGATTGTTTAGTAAAATTTATAGAGAGAGATGTATTTAATTCTATTAGCAATGATGTTATTGTAGATCAATTTCAAAGTATGAAAACTTGACAAATACTATTGTAAAACTATGTAAAATTTTATATTTAAGCGCAATATATTGATATTACTTAAGAGTATTATTTTACATGAGGACACCATGAAATTTTTATCCTGGCTCCGCCATTGGTTGCATGAGATGTGTAAAGTCTGCATGGGAGTGACATTTACATATAGAACATTGATTTGGGATGTGAGGAAGGTAATGTAAGTGTTTTTTAGGTGTTTGAATACTTTGGATGGAAAATAGTACGTGGATCAATATAATGGTACGTAAGAGACTAAGCTAGGGTTTGGTGTGGTTACTAAGGTTTTTGTAGTAATACGTATACTTGGTGATGAAGGTGTGATGATGAGGGTGGAATCTATGGGTTATGACATATAGAGTATTAAAAATGATTTGAGTTTTGTGAGGTGGAGTAGAATGGGCCACTTAGGCCTAAATTAGGGTTTCTAGAGAAAGACCCTAGAGTAAGAAAATAAGTGGACTTAGAGGTGTGTAGTAGTGGGCCTTGACCCACATATATTGGGAATGGAATTTTAGTGTGAGTTAGAGTATAGAGGAAAGGCTGTTTAGCAAGTTAGGAGGTGTAGGGTCTCATGATATGGTACGGGTCTTTTGGAAGATAAGTGTAGAGGGAGTGAGTCATGCATGTCTAGGGTAAAGTTTTTGAATAAGACATCGTAATACATTAATCATTTAAAGTGGAAGATTGTTAAGTCGGGCCTAGACCAATCCACTAGTGAATAATAGTGGTTAGGATATGATGTCCTATATTTGACCGGTCCACCGGTGAATAATAGTGGTCAGGCTTTGTACCTGTGCGTTTTCGGTCCACTGGCTTAGTGGGGGATTCTGTGCTCAACAAAACCGAACATATTTGTGCTAAGACATGGGAAAGACACTAATACTTACAGTGGAACACCATGCGAGCAGGAGCCAGACCGATCCACTAGTGGTAGGGTATGTTACCCTAAGTAACCGATCCATAGGCTAGAATAGTGGCCAGGCGCTGGAGTGCCTTGGAGACCAATCCACTGACTAAAATAGTGGGGTTCCCGTACTCATGTGGACTTGATAAAGAGCATGGTGCGAAAAAAATTCCGATAAGAGATTAATTAAGTAATTAATCCAGACTATAATTGGACCTTTGTATATTCACCTGAATGTTCATATGCCTTTATGCTATTATGTTGGACTTTATACTCTTTTTATTATTCTGCATGGTTTATGTGATTTTATGTGTTGGCCTTAGTGCACCTGTTACCTTACTCAGTATGTAGCGTACTAATCATCCTTTTTATGGGTGCTACTCATTCCCACGAGTAGTAGACCCTTTTGACTTGTGTAGGTGGGTAAGGCATCAGGCCGTGCTTTGGCTCCAAGTTTGAGAGTAGCGTGGCCGGGTTCACTCTTTATATGATGTTATTTCCTTATGTTATTTCTTTTGTATCGGATTTACCCTTTTATAATTCATTACTTGTATTGAGTATTTTAAATGAACATTTTATCGGTTGTAAGCTTACTTCTCTTTTGGATATGAATTACAATTCTTTATGCGTACTCTGATCTTTGGATGTTATGATCTTTCTAGTTCTTTCATAAACTCTTGGTTTGAATTTAATGTTAATCTTTTCTTAGCCCTAGCACTTGGTACTAAAACGGTCGGACAGAATGGGTTTGGTACTAAGTGTGGCAATAACATCCCCAAAATTCACAGGTTTTCAATTTTAAATTCTTCTGCTTTCAAAATATATATTTATATATATAGAATTTTGGGGTGTTACACTATATGTATGGTTAATCTGACCAATGTGGTGAAGATGACATGGTTAAAGATACTAGGGGTTGCATGTGCCCTTATAAATTAGGTGAAATAACAAATAATTAATTGATAAGTAAAATAATTAGAAAGTACAAACTAAATTGAGAAGAAATAAAAGGAGTCATGGGAGAAATAGTCTGAGAATAAATAATACAATAGGTATTAATAGAGGTGGAGGCATCAAATGCAAAGATGGTAATAAAAGTAGTCATTTATAGTAGTTTGAGGATTTTTGTCTAAAACGATATCTAAGGCATTAAAAAACAATTGTTGGATTATTTTTTGGGCTTAGATGGATATTTGGTGCAAGCAGTATATATTTTTATTCATAGTTTTGTAACACCCCTATTTTTACTATTAAAATATTTTATTTTTAATCAAAAATATGTGAATGCATATTACAAAAGTGGGGTCCCATTGCTGCATCCAGTGTGCAATAAATGTTTACTAACTGACTCATACTAGATACAAAGCTACGGCTTTAACTTCAATGAATTCAACAAGTAAATATAGCCCTTTCGATATAATGAAAATGTATGCAGTATAAAGGAAATGTTGGTACAGATCCAAGAATTTCATACATATGATAAAAGACAAAAAGTTCTTAAGCATGGAAAAAATAATAGCTTTACACTAGATAAACTAACTCCTAGACCAACCACACCAAGCAATGTCATCTATTGGCCCACATCAATGTACAACTAGCCATCGTCTTCCTACAAAACATCATATGTTTTCCCAAGTAAAAGTCATAGTCATCACAACAACCAAACAATCAAATGTAGCATTAATATGACCAAGTACTAGTTAAATAGGCATAGTCTACTATATGTAAGGATTACCGGATGAGGTTTGGTTTGGTGGTAAAGACCGGATTTTGGGTACTATAGGTCCCAGGTTTGAATCTCCCTCCCCCTTCTCTTAGTATTATAACAACTTTATGATATTGCCACCGATATGGTGATTTGTACTTGGTACTTGCCTTTACAGACCCCTATGAATTTATGTATGTATGTATGTATGTATGTATATAAGGGCTCATGTTTCATATAGAATCATGATATAACACATTATAATATAATGCATTTGAGAAAAAAAGTATATAAAGCATAACATAACATTGAATAATTCATGCATCCCATAATAAATGACATTGGAAAACAAACAGCATGCTCGTAATGAAATAAGATAAATAAGGCATATCTCATACTCAATCACTCATTTACCAAGACATATGTCACCCATACACATAATCATCTAATCAAGGGCAAATTAAATCACTAGGGAAAGCTCCTTACCATAGATGAACACTGATACCAAGGGGTGTACAAGGATTTTCAATATCCACTACGCTTGAACATCAATGCCATAGGACACTTGTAACACCCCTATTTTCACCACCTAAAAATGTTGTTTTGGAAGAAGTTTTGCATAAGCAAAATAGGAAATGTAGAATGTTGCCACTACATCCAACATGGAAAAGATACAATTAATACCTAACTTTTATCTAATGTAAGGCTCAAAGTAACCTCATATCCCAATGATCAAGTATGGCTGATACCAAATCTAGGGCTCGTATAAGATTTATTGAATGATGAATCAAAGTATGATAAAAATCTTTAAAAGAGATATATAAAAATATATACAAAGCATCAAAGTAATGATTATGTAATAACCATAACCAAAATGCAATGGTAGAGACAAGAGTATAAATAATCGACAAGCATAAACGTGCCCATGAAAGGGTAAAAGAAGTTAAACACTGGTTAGCTTAACTTTTAGACACAATAAATCCCCCTCCCAAACAATAACAGTGTAAGGGGCACAATAAGTTGGTCAAACCTAAAAATCAAAATTATTTTCTCATTGAATAAGTAATGACCATGAAGCGAACACATCAATACATAATATGCTGATTAAGTTCTACTATTGCACATACGCATAAATCACATGGAACATAATATGGGACATCGTGTATTAGCATGCTAGCATTACGTGATAATAACCACATTAGGCACATAAGGCCATCATATGAATTATAGGCATAAATACCAAGTTATAATGCATTTAATCACGTGTAAATTCAATCAAAGGTAAACGTGTAATCTGGTACACTCATCCAAAAGATCTTGTATTATATCAAATTAGGAAACATACATATCTCAAAATAGTATAATAATAAATAAATAAGACTATATAGGCCATCACAACCTATGGTCATTAGGTCTAAAAAAGTGAAGCCACAACTTTCTTGGTGTCATCTAACACTATGGTGGGTTGGGTTGTGATGGTGGCTACACCACTATCTAAAGGCATCCTACTCTTGAAGTGTGCATAATTCCTATAAGATATGTAGAGCTTAGTTAAAGTAGAATAGATACTAAACCACTAGCCATCTAGGGTCCCTTATGTTTTATGATTACATAAAAAGATAGAGGAGAGTCTATTGACTCTTGCATTTTGTGCAATTATACTTAAATTAGACGTAGGTGGTATATATACTAACACCAAACATAATACAATGTTTATAGGTAATACCAAACTACTAGTATATCATACACAAGTGTTGATGGATGATACTAACTTATATTAAGTGTTTAAAGATAACACAAAACCTAACATAAAATGCACTAGTTAAAATCTCAAAAATACCCATTTTAATCTTAAAACAACACGTAAGGGTCAATAGATGAAAATATTAGATATATTTAGGTTAAAGATCACAAAAAAAGTTCAAATACCCTTTTCTATAAATTAATTATTTATGTTTAAAATCAATGGTTAATGACCAACCATTAATTCCTAATACAATACTTAAAACATGATTAACAAGTGGTGTTAACAGATGAAAATATTAAATAACTTTAATGGTCCTTTTACCTTTAATTTATTACCAGGCATAAAATATGATTAGTTTCATTTAAAGCATGCATATGATGTAGGCAATTAGTGAATAAGACTTTGACCATATGATATAACTCTTTGAATATGTAAAGAGCGCTTTGAATATATAGAGAACAATTTGAATATTCCTAAGCATCATAAATTTATTTCACTTATAAAACATACTAAACATGCTCAAATCATGGTAAGTTATGTATCAAAATTCATCTATGAAACTCCAAAGATTAATATGGTAAGCTTTGAATAAATTAAAAAGATAAAGAACACAAAGAATTTGGATAAAATGCAACTATGCATAATGATTACAAAAATTTTACTGAAACATGCTCAAATTTTTGTCCTTTATAAATCAATTCATACTAGCCCAAAAGAAGAAATATTATATATCAAATTTGAAGTAACACACCTAAAAAAACCACAGGTATTCTTTATAATCCCCCAAAATTTTAAAAACCTATAATTTAATAAATAACTTTTATTTGGGATAAATTATTTTTTAAAATAATTTAATTTAATTATTTTATGGATTTTTGAGTGTATAAAATTAGATAGAAATATTTAATAAATTAAAATAAATATTTTTTTTTATTTTATCATACTCATTTTATTTAAATAAATTTCCAAACCAATATTTTTCTAAAATTAATTTTTTTAACCCCATATATTAAATTAAATTATTAAATTTATTTATCTACCAAAAATATTATATTCTATTATTTTATAAATTAAACAATTTTATTTTCCCTATTTTCCCTTTTCCCTTTTTGTTTCCTATTTCTTTCTCCTTTTTATCCTTCTTCTCCTTTCTTTCTTTTTCCTTGTTCCTTCTCTTCAGGCCCCAGCATGCTCGGCCCCATACGTGTTGGCTATTGGCCCATCTCCCCCTCTCCCCTTCTTCCTTCTTCACCTGCATGTCATCGATCCAGCACCTCTTTTTCTTTCCTTCCTTCTCCCCCCGGGACCGGACCAACCCACTTTTCTTTCTCCCCCTCTCGCGCAGCCTGCACCTCCCTCTTCTTCTTCTTCTTCCTTTCCTCGACGCCATGCCCGACCAATTGCGCCACACCCTGCAGCTACCACCCCAGCCTGTAATGAACCTGCCCCTACCTTCCTCTCTCTCCCCCGCTGTTTTCTTGCCCCTTTTAGACCTGACCAACCCTCTCTCTCCTCACGCATGCCCCCTCTCTTTCTCTTCTTCCCTTCCCTCTCCCTGCCACCTGACCGACCGTCTACCACCTTACAACCTGCCTCGACTGGCCACCACTCCTCTCTCCTCACTCTTCTTTTTCTTATCCTCATCGGTCTCTCCTCTGCCCATTTTCGAACCCTCTTTCCCTCTCCTGATTCCTTTCTCCCCCTTTCTTCTTTTCATCCCTTCCCCTTGTTTTGCACTATCGCCCAACTCTACTGCTTCCACCGCCGCACCAACCACTTGTGCGGCCTCCTGCCACCTTCTACTTCAACCCTGCTCCACCACACCACCCCATGAGCCACCCTACAACCCCCTTCTTCCTCCCCTCTTCTTTTTATCCCTTCTCCGCAACCGCCCTACACCTCTTCCGTCTGTCGCCATCCCGCTGTCTCTGCCGCCTCCTAAGCCACCAACCCACTCCTTGCAACCTCCCCTACCACCCCCTCACCTCCTTTGGTCGAAACCAACCCTTGCAACCCCTCATTTTTTTCGTCCCTTTTCCTTCCTTCTCAGCCACCTTCACCTCGACAACCACCTTCGCAGCCTCACCGTCGCCACTGCTGCTGTCCTTAGCGGCCAACAATCCATCCCGGACCACCACCTACACCCCTATCCACCCCTACACCCTTTCCTTGCCCTAAATCCTCCCCCACCTGCATTCTTTCCTAGCCCCCAAACCCTAACCCGAAAACACCACTCCCTCCTCCCTTTCATGCCATTTCGAGCCCTTACCCCTTTATTTTGCATGCAGCTCATGTTGCATGAGTAGTATGAGTTGCTCCATGCCTTGATATATTTTGGTTAATAAATTTTAAGGTATAATAATATTTAAGCTAAGTATTTTATTCATTAAGTTTTATAAAGTCTTATGCTTTGGTTTTCTTATTTCTAATATGATAAGTATTGATATTATCTTTAGGTATTGGTTTTGCTAATCAAAGCTTGAATCTTTAACTGGGATACCGGTAAGGTTCAATTTTTGCGAAAATTAAAGTAATTGTTAAACCCCACTTAAACGCATGGATAAACGTATTCTAGTACATTAGGGTTTTAATATGTTATTTTTCATGATATATATTGTTTAATATATTATATGTAGTTGCTTATAGTTGATAAAAAGGAAAGCATGTTAGTTTATATGCTATGTGTGGAAATATTTCTTAAGGAAATAGTTTGGTTATTAATGAAAATGTTAAGTACTTATCCATGTTGTATTATGTTATTGTGACCATTAATGCATGAAAAATATTATTGTGAGCCCTAGGGGCATTTTAGTAATATGTCTTGTGCAAGAGCGTGGCCTAGTATATGTGGATGGTAATGAGTATTATGTTGTTTTATAATAATTGGTGGAATTGGATGATGAGAATGGAATATTAATATTAATATTCATGTGGTGATGATACTTTAATAAAAGTGGTGTAATAAGGGGCAAAATGGTAATTTTATAAGTAGAAGGGTATTAGGGTATTTTTGGAAGTAGAGGGAAAAATGGTAATTTTGTAGGTAAAAAGATATTATGGTAATTTTAGAAGTAAAGGGAAAAATGGTAGTTTGGAAATAAAGGGTATTATGGTAATTTTGGAGACAAGGGGCAAAATGGTAAATTGTAAGTAAAAGGGTATTATGGTAATTTTAGAAGTAAAGGGAAAATGGTAATTTTGTAAGTAAAAGGATAAAATGGTAACTTGTAAGTAAAAGGGGAAAATGATAATTATAATAATGGAGAAGGATAGTTTGGTAATTATGATAATGGAGAAGGGTAATTTGGTAATTTAACCAACTAAAGGGTAATTTGATAATTATGATAATGGAGAAGGGTAAAATGGTAATTTAATAAAGGAGAAGGGTAAAATGGTAATTTGGTGTGAAGGAAGGGTAAAATGGTAATATAATAATGGTGAAGGGTAAATTTGGTAATTATGATAATGGAGAAGGGTAATTTCATAATTTAACCAACTAAAGGGCAAATTGGTAATTATGATAATGAAGAAGGGCAATTTGTAATCTGGTAATTATAATAAATGAGAATGGCAATTTGGTAATCTAACCAACCAAATGGGAAATATAATAAGTGTAACAATTATGAAGGGTGATTGGTGACCTAATAAGTATAGGCAATAACTTGGTAACCTAAACCGAGTAAGGATGTGGCTAAGAACAACTACATGTGTATTATGTGCTTTATGTACCATGTGTTATGCCATGTTGTGTGATTTATGCTTAATGACTAATTATTGTAGCGCAGTTTGGAGTTGAGGTATGCTTATGTGAATTCCTTATGGCATATGTATAATGATTATATACGTCGTGCTTATGATATTATATGACGTGACCCTCTGGGATATGCAAGCTATAAAATTTAATAATATGATATGAGATGAAAAAATAAAAAGGGAAAGAGGGGATGTAAGTTGACCAAGGGGAAGTAAGTTGACTAGGGAATGTGGGATTGACCTGAATATCCCATGATCCACAAGAGGAAAAAAATAAAGGGGGACTATGAACAAAATAAAAGAGTGGGTGATCCTTGCATGGGAGAATCTAGGGTTTTGCATGAGAATGCTAGGGTTTTGCATGAAAACTTTGAGGGTCTGTATGGGGGTGATCCTTATGTAAGAAAGGTGCTAGGGTTTTGAGTGGCCAACTAGGGTTTCATGGTCACATGTATAATTGGTGAGTAAAGTGATAGGATTTGTGTTAAATCTAAATGAAATGAGGTGTGGACGATAAAAGAAAGGTTGTGCCACATAGGTCCAACTAGGGTTTCAAGGGAAAACACTAGAGAGTGGTAGTGAGAAAATTTGGAGGTCATAAGGTGATGGGCCTTAACCAACACCCTTAAGAGTTGGGTTTTTGTTATAAGTAAATGGAATGAGAAATGAATGTCCGGGTATGATAAGAGGTGCAGAAATCTCAAGATATAGGATGAGCCTTCTCGGGAGGATAGAAGTAGAGGTCGGTGACATGCATGTCAAGGGTGAAATACTTTCGAATAAGATAAAAATAATATACTAATCATTTAAAGAGGAAGATTGTTGAGCCGGACCCAGACCGGTCCACCAGCAAATAATAATGGCCAGGAGCGTTTTGCCCTACATGATTTACGGTCCACCGGCTATAATAGTGGGGGATTCCGCACTCAACAAACCGAACTTAATGACGATAAGACATATGAAAGATGCTAAGTAATTACAGCGGAACACCATATGAGTTGGGGGTAGACTGGTCCATCAACGAATAATAGTGGCCAGGAGTGTTCTGCCTTGAAGACCGGTTCACCAACAATAATAATGGTCAGGAGCGTTCTGCCCTGTATGTATTCCGGTCCATTGGCTATAATAGTGGAATTCTCGCAGTCACATGGATTTATAAAATCCGAGAGATGATTGAATAATGATGGACAAATGGCTTAAGGCCTAGAAGTATTGATTGTACATTATGACCAATTAATATCTAATTGACTTGTTAAGTATGTGAATGTATGAATGTGAATATTATGTATGCACCTTCCACTATGTATGTATGTAGTGTTGTATCATGTGTTGCATTGTGGGTCTGCTGTTAAGTATGTTTTAAAGGGATACCCAGTACCATAGTACTGAAGGGTTCCATTCGTGGGGCTCTTGCCTATTTAATAGGCAGTGTCCCTTGCAAGTCTTTTTCAGCTGCTATTCAAGTGGGCAACGGAAAAGAGCTTAGAGAATTATCCAGAACTGTTAAGGTTTCACTCTTTCTCTTTTAAATTCCTAGTTTCAATGTAATCGCTGTTTTGTAGCCACCATTGGTGGGTTCTATTCTTGTAAATTGTTTATTTATGCTACTCTGATTTAAATATGGTTTGAGTTTCTCGTACATTGTATTTTACTCTTTTAGCCTTAGCACTTGGTACTAGAACGGTAGGAGTGAACCGGTCTGATACTAAGTGTGGTGGTAATATCCCAAAAATTCACAGGTTTATTGTTTCGTTTCCGCTAATTCTTTTAATAAAACGAAATTTTTTAGTAGTGAATTTTGGGGGTGTTACATCCTTAAATTAACTTAAAAAACAACAAAAGCAAAGCAAAAATTCAAAAAGGAGAGCCTTATATGTAAATTTTAGAATTTGACAAATTTCATGGTTTTGATCATAACACTTTATTTACTTATTATTTTTGCATTCTATGAAAATTTTGGTAAACTAGACATTATAATATTTCCTTTGATACCTCAATTGCCCCATAACTCTCTATAAATGAAAGCATTTTATTACATCATCATACGATAAATTTAGTGGTCACTATTACACCCGTGTTACACCAACAATCTTACAACTATGTTAAACTAACAACATTTTCCCCATATTTCACCAACCACCATTAGGAAATTTTGTCGAACCATTACACTCATACTACACCAGTGAACTTATGCCAATGTAATGCTTACAGTTTGACGCCAATGTTACAACACTCTCATTTTTACTAATAATTTTTTTAATTAAAACTATACGTTGAGGAAGTAAAATATAAGATGGGGGGATGAAACAACTACATTGAATGATAAATACATTTTATGCCATATTTTTGCAGTGTTAAACCTCTCATTATACATCACATTTTTGCTTAAAAGTCTAAGTTAGCCTCCTTTAAGCCATTGGTACTCATTTAGGATCAATTATGAAGAAAAATAGATAAAATGAAGTGTTTTGGATAATTTTATTAGCAAAAAGGTCAACCGGAATATTCATATAAAATAGCAAAAGTAGTCTTAGGTATTTGAAGCAATCATACAATATTTGAGTGAAAAGATTCAAATTGCATTGGAAAACTAAGAGAAATATATAAAATTTTATGTTTATCACTTTTTCTTAATCATGCTAGAGTATGGCCAAAATTTATCTAAAAGTTGAAGCTATCAATTGGAAGTTGTTGAAATTTGTTCAGGATCCAATGGTTGACCACCAATCGCACAATGGTCGTCTAGAGCCCTTAAGACAGCCATGGCATTCTTAACCTTCACACACACAAAAAAATCAAATATTTCCTAGTCTCTATCTTATCTTCCCATTAACCTTATGCACAACCTTTAACCCTCTTGGCATCTATATAAATATTATTAAATCAAATCTCAATTGAATTTTATGAATCATATCCTCCATCTTTGAGTTTCAAGTGTTAAGGTTTTATTTTATCTTCAACCTTTGCCCAGTCTTTCTTCATCAATTTTCCCAATTCATATTCCCATACCATTAATTAATTATTAAGTTGTTAGTTTCATCCATCATCTATCCCTAATTTGTGATTCTTATCCATCAATTTAGCATCCATCGAAGGATTTCAATTTAAGATTCCACAATTTTTTTTACCTTCATCTATCTTCATAATACCTTCAATTCATGAGTTAATTCTCTTAATTGATTTATAAAATTATAGATTCCATATTCATACACCCCTAATTTTTTAATCTCATGCCTAAAGGTACATAGTTGATCATTTAATTTTGGAGGTCACTAAAGAGAAGGATAATACTAGCTTGTGCGAGGAATGAGATGAAGCCTGCGGCTGGGCTTTCAACCATCCATTATGCACCTACCCTACTTCTTTTGTTTTTGTTTTTTTTTTTAGTCTTTTCTTTTCCTACACTTATATATGCCTTAATGTAATTAACTTTTACATAATGAATATTTAATTTCCTTGTCATTAGGAGTAATATTGAGACCCTACACTATGGTTGGATATATTAATAATAATTTCTTTGTTAACCTATATGCCATAAGATTATCATTTGATTATGATTTAATTGCTATTTTTCATACATGTAATTTTATCAAATATGAGTTGTATGGTGCATGCCTCATTTTAAATTCCTTATAGTAACAATATGTAGAATTATATGATTGTTAGGTATCTATATAAATATGCTAGAATTCATGTGCATAATTTGAAACTATGTTAGATAGCAATCCACCTAATAATTTTATAATTCTAACCGGAGTAGTGAAGCATTTAAATATAAGTCAGTCAAAGATGAGGAATACAACTAATGTAACACCCCAATATTTATAACTAAAATGTTTTGTTTAAGTAGAAACATAAATCAAACATGAGCAGGTGTTACCATCATAATTGGCATGAGTCTATCCTATGTACTATTCTCATATCAATTACAAAGCAATAATAATTTAGAATGTAAGACATAATAAACATAGAACAATGATACTTTCATAAATATAAGCAAGATTTTTGGAGGTTAACTTTGAATATGAATCCAAATATATAAAGTAAATATTTTGAGAGGAAATGTCAAAAGGGGTAACTTGTTTAAAATAATAACTAGATAACCTAACTCTTTGATTTCCTAAGCCCCATATATGATACATAATTACTCCACCCTAATTATAGCATCATAAGCAAACATAATCATCTAGCGGGGCCTCATTAACCTACACAAGCTTATAAGGGTCTTCTACTCGTAAGAATGAGCAACACTCATAAAAAGGATGCTACTGAGTAAGGTAACAATATAGTTGATAAAGGTCACACAAGTCCATCAGATTAAAATAAGAGAAAACATGCATATGGAATAATATTATTGATACCAATTTATTTATTCATTCCCAATTCATACAGTAATAGTATTATGATCAATACCCATACTTTTATTCACGTTGAGTTCAGAGACGCCACTATTCTCGGTCAGTGGAACGACATCATAATACGATCCCAAGACATAAGCTTCTAACCACAATTCTCATCTTGTGGAATGGATAGGTACAACTGAACTTAGCCTACGAGTTATTTTACTTTAAGTAGTTCATATCTTATTAATGCCTTAGATCATTCAATCTAATTTATTTTATTTTAATTCAAGGACCCCATTATTATTAATCAATGAAATGATATAAATAATATGACCCTATGGAATATGGCTCTTAGCCACTATTCTTGATCGGTGGAATGATATTAAAAATACAATCCCAGGGCATAAGCTCCTAGCTACTATTCTGAGTTGGTAGAACAAATAAGTACAACTAATATTAACTCATGGGATATTTCACTGTAAATAATTAGTATCTTATTCTTATTTTATTTATTTAAAGTTCATCACATAGTCACATACACATACCCACGCAAGGCACCGATCCCAACAAATATTCTTAGGACATATCTTATTTCTTTTAGAAGCCCTAATTTCACAAACCTCGCATAACCCCTCCCTAGTACTCATTTAGTCCTCGATTTCCATACTCATACTTAAAATGTTGTTATTAACAACATACTCAAAAATAATGGTCCAACTCCCACATCTTACACATGCAATAATAATCTACCCCTAGAATTATTGTTCATATCTCCTATAAAACCCTAATTTCATCATTTAGTCATAATATTTTATTAGAACCTATATAGCTACCAAATCTAATATACATATCTAAAATATTATTGTTGACATAATATCCCAAGATCAAAGTCCAAATCCCCATCTTACACATGAAATAATAGCCTACCTTTTGGGTTATTATTCATATCTTCTATAAAACCCTAACTTCACCATCTAGTCATAATTTTTTTCCTAGAACTCATATGGATATAATATTTTATATGCATACCTAAATACACCATCATTAACGTCATATCCAAATATTAAGGTCAATCTCCAGCCTTTTGTATATATGATCACAATTACACCCCATAGGTTTCACTATTCACACTTAGTCTTTTTCCTCATTTATTAGACAAAAACCTTTTATTTTTACTCCAAGCATTTCATATAGTGTCCTTAATCTATTTTGAACAATATAACATCCCAAGGTACCCAATATGACATTTTAATCATGTTGACCAAAATGTCCCTAAGGCCACTAAAATACCAAATTTCCATATGAATCTCACAATTCCCAACATAAATGATTTTTCGACCTCCCACATACACCATCATCATGAAAATGCATAACCATGATTATATATAGATATTTTGTATTTAACGTAACTCATACTTTTATAACTTTCTTAAATTTTCTTCCAACATGCAATACCACATAACTTACAGTACCAATCTCAATATAACATTATACAATAATATCAGGCATATTAACACAATTTTTTTTACATCAAGGCCCTAATTATGACATGTATCCTTATTGAAGTGACTTTAGTCTTTGAGCAAACAAGACTTACGCTTCCTCCTCCACTACCACTGGAATATCACATAGAAATAATAATATACAAAGTTTAGACTTAAGATTAATAATTTTTAACCTAGAAGAATACTAAGGAAAAGGAGAGGAAAGAAAATAGAGGTAACTAAAAGTGGAAAACTTGGGCAAGGTGGTGCATGGAAGCGGTCACGATAGTCATGGAAGCAGCGACCGTGATGGTTTAAGGATGGGTAATGGTTGGTAGCAAGGGTTGATGTGATGGTGGTGTTAGGACCGAAGGGAGTTGGAGGTATCAAGTGTGGTGGTGATGGTGGCCAGTAGTAGAGGTGGCATGGATGGTGGTGATGGCAGCTTGGGGGGCGGGTGGTTAATGGTTAAGGGTTGTTGCTAGTAAGGGAGTGGTGTGGAGCTGTTAGGGAAATGGCAGGTTAATGGTAGTGGCTTTTCAATAGAGACCAAAGCTAGAAGTGGTGTGTAACACCTCCAAAATTTACAGTTGAAAAATAGTGGAGTGCTACTACCATTATCAGTACAAAATTGACCTCTGGCCAATCTCATACTAACCACAAGGTTAAAGTTATAAAAATTATTAACACGAATGATTAAAAACCATAAAAAAAATTAAAAAAATCAAAGTACACAAATGTTAAGGTTAATACATGAACGAAATAAAGTATAGTAATGCCCAATACGAAGAAATAAAAAGGGTAGAAAAAATAGAAAACAACAAGTCCGGAGAACACCCTCTCGCGCTCCACACCAGATACATCAAATTATCACTCTACCCTAACCAATGCATCATACACATCAAAATTGATAAAGGCATCATCTCTTACCTGTACAGACTTTGGAAAGGCCACTGCTCGTGGAAATGAGCAGCACCCATAATAGGGGTAATCAGTGTGCTACGTACTGAGTAAGGTAACCATATAGATAAGATATGACATAATATATAAAAAGGCAGATAATGCTAGTAGTAAGTTAATCAAATTAATCACCATTATTAGAATTTAGGCCATTAACTCCGTTTTACACATCTCTCAAATCATATCCATGTGAGTATGGGAACCCCACTATTGTGGCTTGTGGATAAAAATAACTACTCTAGGGCAGAACACACCTAACCACTATTATAGCTGTGGAATGATCTCCAAGGTAAAATGCTCCTAAGCACTATTATAGCCAATAGATCGAATATCATCCTAACTTGGCCCCAACGCACGTGGAAAGGAACCCCCACAATTATAGTCGGTGGAAAGAAAATACTATTCCAAGGTAGAATGCACTTGGCCACTATTATTTGCCCGTGGACTAGTCTCCAAGGCAAGAGTACTCCTGGCTACTATCATAGCTAGTGGAACAGAAATCATCCTAAACCTAGGCCTGACTTAATAATCTTTTACTTTAAGTAATTAGTGTTTAATCCATGTCTTATTTCAATAGTAACCCCTGACTAGACATGCACTCCCCCGATGAACTTCCCCAAATCATTATCACTCTTCCACCCTAGACTACCTAAATGACCCTGTCCCATAACTTGAGACATCTACACTCCCCAGGACTCCAGGACCCCTTTTTCTCCTTCCACTCTGTTCACCATGAATCTATAATCCCTCCTATATGTGGGTCAAGGCCCACTTTCCCATTTCTCTGCCTAAGCTCAGCATTGCCTACTAGGGTTTCCCCTTGAAACCCTAGTCTAGCCTATGTGGCCTTAGCCTCTCCTTTTCCTATACAGCCTATACCCCCCTTGATTCCAACACCATCACCCCAATCAACCCACTCCAAACATCACAACACTACTCTCCAACTTTCACATGTGATAAATAATCCTAGTTGGTTACCTCAAAACCCTAATACACCTCTTTTCTTTTACACCGTCCTCTCTTACATAACTCCACCCTCCATTTAACTTGACTCCCACCCTCCGTATGACACACTCCTAAAATCCAACCCACCTCTTTAAACTCTTTCATAATACCCCTATACTTAGGGTTTTCCCCTAAAAACCCTAGTTAGGCTCCTATGCATACTTCCACCAACCCACATACTATCTCTTCCCCAATCACTTTAATTACCCAAAATACTCTTTCCTCCCTATGTTTAACCCTCAAACTAAATTTTTCCATGTAAGATTTTCCCATATGTAAAGACTAACACTCCATGCAAGCCTTATATTCCCCATGTAAGATTCTACCCTAGCCCTTCATTTTATTACTTTCTTCCTTTATTTTATCACCCATATATCACAATACACTTAGTCTTTTTCCCACTTCTTCTTACTCACTCCACCCTCTTTATTTTTTTTTAGATCCCCATAACCACTCAAATGTACCTAAGGCCTCTAAGCATGCATGCCATACCATAACAACCATACATAAGATCATGACGTACATAACAGGTCATACCACCCATATTACACATAATATAAATCACACAGAACATACCTTAACTCCTTACAAGCCAAGCTACACTTCACACATATTTAGTTCACATTCATATATAAGTACACAACACATACCATCACACCCATAAGTACACAAATCATAACAAACCCAAGCCTTAACTATATCCTTACCTAATAGGACACCGAGATTGGAGTACGAATCCTATGCATCTTTATGGGAAGGGTTTTTCTCACAACCTATGAAAATAGCATACTAGTCATTTAACCTTCTTATTAATCCTTTTTCCCTTTTTCTTTATCTTCCTAATTAAATAGTAGTAGTAGTAGTAATAAGGTTAATAATAATAAAACATTTAAAATAAAATATACTAAGTAAGTAAAAGGGATAAGAGCACAACCAAAAGGGATAGCAGGTAAGGGGAAACGGCGACGACGACGATGGTGATTGAAAAGGAAAGGTTTTAGGGTAGGAAAAGAGGAGATGAGCTAAGATTTCTAGGGTGGTAGGGTTTTGGGGTCAGAGGGGGTTGTGGTGGTGGTGGTGGTATCTCACGACGACGGCATAGGGCGGCAACTATGGTGGTGGTCGAGGGGAAAGGTGAGAAAATGAGGAGAAAGGAGGGGAAAGAAAGGGAAAATGGTGGTGTGGAAAGGTAGGAGAAGGTTTTTTTAGTAGGAAGGGAGGCAATGAGCGTGGTGGTTGCTATAATAGTGGCGGTGCAGGCAATGGAGATGGGTGCAAAAGGGCATCTTAAGTTGCCCACTATGCACAAGTGGGGAAAGAAGAGGAAGGTGAGTTAGGGGCAAAGGAAGGTCTCATTGGGTGGAGGGTGATGCAAGGAAGAGGAAGGGAGGGTGTGGCGATGGTGGCACGATGAGACATCGATGGTGGTGGTGACTGAAGGGGTTAGGTGGGGGTGCTGGGGTCGTCGAAGGGAGGGGACCAATGCAGGGCATTGCCATCTATACACCCTGTAGGTTCGAACGAGGAGTGGGGAGGGGAGAAAGAGCGACAAAGCAGCGAAGCAGCCATGCCTGCAGCTCCAATTGGCAGGGAGGTTGAAAATAGGGGCGGAAAGGGAAGAAAGGAAAGAACGAAGGGAGAAAAGGGGAAAAGAGGGGGAAACGGGTATGGGTGGGGGCGCTAGGCTACGTGGAGGAAAAGAAAAAAAGAAAGGAAGAGTGGGTCAGTGAAGGGAAGGGGAAAGGAGGGACTGGGGCTACATTGGCGAAGGAGGGAAAAAAGGAAAAGGAAGAAAAGGAGAAAGAAAATGAAGAAAAAATGGGAAGAAAAACTAAAAATGGGGTTGGTAGAGTGGTTTGGGATTTTTTTGAATTTTTAGGAATAATAAAAATTAGTGATAATAATAAAATATGTTTTTTATTAATTAGAAATTATTACTTTAATTAACTTATAATATATTTTAGTTTAGCAAATAATTCTAGCCTCCACTAATTAGATCCCTACATCATTTTTTCTCCTTTTATGTCCATAATAATAATAATAATAATATGATTATTTTATTAGAAATGGTATATTTAATTAAACCTTATCTAATAATTCTTATTTTATTTTTAATTCCTAAAATAGGGTTTTGGGGTATTACATGGTGGGCAGCAGTGGTGAAGGTAAAGGTGGTGGCCGAGAAAGGGGGAAAAGGAGGGAAAAGAGAGGTCTAGGTGTGGTGGTGATGTTGGGCCAAGGTGGGTGAAGTGGTTCTACCAAGATAGTCATGGCAAGGAGAGGGGAAAGGAGGAGGCTGGTAGTGGTGGTGCAGCACTGGAGTAGCGGGGTATGACAGGCCAAGGTTGTAGACGCAGGGGAGGAAAGAAAAAAGGAGGCCATGATAGGGGTGATTGGCAACATGCAACCACAAGAAGGGAGGTGGTAGGGAGGTCAACTAGGGTGTTGATGGACGATGAGGGTGCTTTGGCCGACAAAGATGGGCAGCGGTGTTGATGAATTGAATCAAACAAGAAGAAAAGAAGAAAAAAACAGAGCAAGAAGGGAAGGGGAGACCTACAAGGGCATATATAGGTGACATGGCCGAGAGAGGGAAGATGACAAGGGGTATATAGGGGGTGCTGAAATACTCAAAAAATCCTAATTTAGGAATTATGGCAAAATAATGATTTATTAGGAAAATTTAGAAAATAAATTATTTTATTAAATAAAGAGGAAATTAATTGAGGAAAGTAAAGAGAAAATAATAAATAAATTATTTAGAAAATTTTGGACATTTTACTAATTAAAATGGAAGTTAAGGAAATTTATCCAAAATAGCCCAATTAATCAAAAAATAAATTTAACTATTATAATTAAAATAATAATTATTAAAATTAAATATCTAAATTAAATATTAAAAAAATACCAAAATATCCAATCCACATATTTTCCCTTTTTTCTTTCTTTTCTTTCTTTTTCTTTTTCTTTTTCCTTTTTCTTTTCTCCTCCCCCCCTCGACCTAGGCCAGCCCGTCGTGCGGCCCAACTCCCCTGCGCAGCCCAGGCCCGCGTCGTTCCCCCCTTTCTTTTTTCTTTCCTTCCCCGGCCGATTCGGTCCCTTTTTCCTTTTCTTCCTTTTTCTCCCTGAGCCGCCCAATCCCGAGCCCTCATTCTTCCCCGAGGCGTGGCGGCGACCGAGGAGCTACAACCCATCACTCCGCCGGCCGCTATCGCTGCCACCATCCTCTCCCTCCCCCTCCCATCGCTTTCTTTCACACTTTTAGCCCCAACTGACCCTTTTCCCCTCTCCCGAGCACCTGCCCCTTTCCTTTTCCTTCTTCCCTCGAGCTTGTCGCCCCTGCCATGGCAGTGCCACCTCGACTGCCGCCACCGACCGACATGCCTAGAACCTGCACACCCTTGTCTTCTTCCCCTTGTCCTTGCCCAGCCAATCGACCTATATATATACCCCATAGCCTACCTTAATTTGAAATTTTGGACCTCGAAACCCTAGAGTCAGCCATCCTCACCGCCGCCTAGTTAGACGAGCCATCCACCACCGCCGCCTATCGCCGACGATCAAAACACCCCCAGAACCGACCCTTGCACCACCCTCTACTTAAGACCCTCCTTGCTCCTCGATTTGCCCTGCACGAGCCACCCCGGCCGTGCAAAACCGCCAACCCAATTAACACACTTCTAGCCCCTACTGTCCTTTGCACCGCCTCCCGCCACCGATTCTGCCACCACCAGCGCCACCTCTACCCTCCAAAACAACCAGGGGAGCCTCCTCTACCTCCCCACACCTCCCTTCCTTATCATCCTCCCTCCTTTCTTCTTCTTCTACCACCTGAAACCTCCACAACCGCCGCCGCTGCCTCCACCGTGCGCCGCCGCCGGTGCCACCACTACCTTATGTGGTCCTCCAACTTTCCCCAAACCTTAAACTCATTTTGTACAAATATTAATTATTTTATAATATTAATGGTATTATCTATATCATCATCATCATCATCATCATCATCATCATCATCATCATCATCATCATCATCATTATTATTATTATTATTATTATTATTATTATTATTATTATTATCCTTATTGTTACTATTATTATTATTTCATTTATTATCTTGTTAAAATTGTTAATATTAACTTTACCCATTATCACTTTCATTATTAATATAGATACTTGGACCCTTATATTACTATTATCATTTTGATTACTATATTATGGTTATTATCATTATTATTACTATGCTTAACGTTATTATTTTTATTATTATTAATATTATTATTATCATTATTATTACTATTAGTATTATTGTTGTTGTGGTTGTTGGTGGCATTGTTAATAATATTACCATTATTTCTATTATTATTAATGTTATTGAAACCAAAATTAGCATGTTTCCATTTGGTCACTATAGAAGAAGAATACCCAACCTTAGTATTATTACAATTATTATTATTCAAACCTTTCTAATACTGTTCCTAATTCCCTTGTTACTAACATTATTACTTTGGTATCATTGTTAGTTATTACTAGTACTATTGTTATTATTTTGCTAATATTATTATAATAAAAACATTCAAACCATTATATTATTATTATCCCAAATACTACTAATATCATTATTATCTTTAATAATATTAGCGCCTTGTTATTAATACTATTATTATAATATTATCTTACCCTAGAACCATTATTAGCCTTAACCTTAAAAAATAATAGGGATTCTATTTCTAAGAGCATGGGTATTACTACTACTATTATTATTAGCACTATTTTATTTTAACAAGTATTATTACTATCATTAGAAGGAATAAAGCTATTAGGTTGATAATATAAATATAGTTATGAATAATAACATAAGTACATTTTAACTAGTAATAACTAGTAGGCTAGCTTGATGGAAAGAAAACCCTAGTTTTCACTTATAAAACTCCGTGTAATAATAGAAACCTAATCTTAGACTAAAATAAGAAATAATAGTATTTTCGGGTAGAAGGGAACTAACCATTAGTCTTATCCTCCTATAGGTGAATCGAGCCAAAGTCCCAAGAAGTTGTAGGAGTGTGCTCCAAGCCCCGCGTCGCTTTAGGTAAGGACGTAACTAAGGCCTTTTGTGTGTCTATATGTATTATGTGCTTCGCATTCTACGTACCCTATGTTTATCATTATTAATTATGTTGTGTGTGGCATGACATGGAGTTGAAGTATGTGTGGTGTGTTTGCATAGCATGTGTATTATGTATATGTGATGATATGTGTCGTGATCCTGTAAGACGTGCATGTGAGGGAGTTGATGTGTTTTGTGTGGGAGAAGGATTAAAAAGGAGGATGGGGAAAGAGATTGACCAAGGGAGGTGAGTTGACCCAATTATTTTAATGATTTATGAGTGGAAGAATAAAATGGAGAATTCTAGGGTTCGTGTGGGAGAATCTGATTTATGATTTTTATGGTTTTGTGTGGGAGAGTTTAACTTATGGTTTTGTATGAGAGAATGTAATTTACGGTTTGGATGATTTTGTATGGGAGAATGTAATATACGATGTTACATGGGATAATCTAATTTATGGTTTATATGGGAGATTCTAATTTATGATTTTATGTGGAAGAATCTATCTCATGATCGTGTATGGAAGAATCTAATTTGTGGTTATGAATGGGGGAATCTAATCAATTGTATTATATGGACAAATCTTTGGGTTTTATATGGTTTGAATCTAGGGTTTGGTATGGATGGATCTTTGGTTTTGTGTGACGAAATCTAGGGTTTGCATGGTGGTATTAGGGTTTGTATGGTGGTATTAATGGTTGCATGGTGGTATTAATGGCGGTATGGTGGTATTAGGGTTTGCATGGTGGTATTATGGTTTGTATGGTGGTATTAATGGTTGCATGGTGGTATTAATAGCGGTATGGTGGTATTAGGGTTTACATGGCGATATTATGGTTTGTATGGTGGTATTAATGGTTGCATGGTGGTATTAATGGCGGTATGGTGGTATTAGGGTTTGTATGGTGGTATTAATGGTTGTATGGTGGTATTAGGGTTTGTATGGTGGAGTTAGGGTTTTGCATGGGAGTTAATGATTGTATGGGATTTAGGGTTTGTGTCAAAAGTTTGAGAGGTTGCATGGGATGTGTAAAGTTTGCATGGGAATGAAATTTACGTATGAAAGGTTGATTTGGGAGGTAAGGAAGGTAATGCAAGTATTATTTGGGTGTTTGAACTGTTGGACGGAAAATAGTGCGTGAAGTATTATAAGGGTATGGAGGAGCCAGAATTAGTGGGAGATTCTGTGCTCAACAAACCAATCATAATAATGATAAGACATGGGAAAGATACGAATATTTATAGTGGAACGCCTTGTGAGTCGGGGCCAGACCGGTCCACCAGCAAATAATAGTGGCAGGGTATGTTACCCTCGTGACCGATCCACCAGCTATAATAGTGGCAGGGCATGGCCCTCGTGACCGTTCCACCAGCTATAATAGTGGGGTTCCCGCACTCAAATGGACTGATAAAGACTATGATGTGAATTGATTATAATTATCAGAGATCAGATGAAAAAAATTATCTAATTCATAACAAGTATTGTTTATCTATGTTATTGCATGCTATCTACGCAATTATGCTATGTCTGCCATGTCATGTATCTCTGTGTATGTGGGCCTTAGTAAGTTTGTTACCTTACTCAGTACGTAGCGTAATGATCACCCGTTTCATGGGTGCTGCTCATTCCCACGAGTAGAAGACCCATTTGAGCTTGCGCAGGTAGGGGATGATGTCTTCGATGCCTACGACACTTACGAGGCATCGGATGGGGCTGAGCGATGCGCCTAAACTTGACTTGCGGATCGAGAGCGACTCGGTCAGACTCTGTTTCTTTTATTGGACCTCGTATTATCATATTTAGTTGTGCTATCGTACTATGCTTTATGTTTTAAAAAAAACTCTAGTCACGTACTCTTTGGTTTGTAACCCTAAATTGCACTCTGATTTCTGTATGACTTGTGTTTTATTAATGATTCGTGTTTAATGTTAACTTTATTTAGCCTTAGCACTTAGTACTGGAACGGTAGGAGTGAACCGATCTGGTACTAAGTGTGGCGGTAATACCCCCAAGTTTACGATTTTATCTTTTCACTTCCGCTAAACCCTTTTAATTAAACGAAATTTTTCAGTAGTAAATTTGGAGGTGTTACAGGTGCCTAGGCATGCAGGGTAGGTAAGGAAAGGCACTGGGGTTCAGGAGGTGATGTAAGCAATAAGGCAATGGGCGAAGCAACTGCATGGATAAGAGAGGTAAGGGGAAAGTGTGTAGGGTGCAAGTAAGTCCCTGTTTGGGATAGAAGAGGAAAGGGGAAGCAGTTAATGAGGGAGATGCAAGTGGGAGAGAAAGAAAAAAGAAAAAAAAGAGAGAATAAGGGAGGTTTGGCTTAGACGTCGCCTAGGGGGAAAGGAAGGGAAAAAATTTGGGCTGGGCAAGGTGTTCTAGCACAACCTGGGGGAGAATAAGGGAAAAGAGAAATAAAAGGAAGAAAAAAGGAAAAAGGAAAAAAGAAAAGGAAAAAGAATAAGAAAAATCTTTTTTATTGTAGAATTTGAGTTTAGGTTTAGGTTTAAATTTTTAGCTAAGTTAATATAAAATTTTATCTATAAATTATCTTATTTATTTATTTTTCAATGTTTTGGGTTAGGATAAAATAAAATAAAATAAATTTGATAATTAGAAATTAAATTAGGTTAAAATGTTGATAAATTGTGATTAAAATTTTATAAGATTTTAGGATATTATAACTAGACACACTTAAGCTACTAGTTTTGGTACTTAGATTAACATCATTTCACTTATTCTTAATGCTTTGAATCTAATTAAATATAAGAACCACTTGGTCTGACTATATTACTAGAATTCGATAGGATTTAATATTAGTACTTTGTTATATTAATCACTTAAGAGAAGTAATATAAGGTGTATAAACCTACTTCTAGCTTGCAACTTGATCAATATTTTTCTCATGACTAATAGGTTTCAAATGAATTGTTTCTTATTTCTTGACTTAATCTAGTGGTAGAAATTAACTGTAATATCCTGAAATATTGCTAAAACTAGTTCCATATAATTAATATCTTAATCTAATTCTTATATCGAGAAAATTTTATTTTATCCTTACCTTAATTCCTTAATCCCAAAATCTTAACCTAATCCTAATATTTGATTGGAAAATTTATATTTCTTAACCTAACCTTTAATCCCAGTAGATTTACATCATTAATCGCACTTATTTTAGCTAATTAAAGTTTAGCCTAAATCTAATCCTAACCTTAAGCTTTTTTTTCTTTTCTTTTCTTTATCCTTTGCTGTTTCCTTTCTTCACTCATTTTTCTTGCATGAAAATCTCCTTATCACTTGTAACAAACAACCATCATCTCCCATCTCACCTTGTTGAAAATTTGCCTTGCCGCCCTCATGTACCATGACACCAATAACAATCACCCTCTATAGCTCCCTTGTTCCCCTACCATGCTGATCACCATCATCCATCATCCTCTACCACTTTTCCTGTCACATGCCACCACATATACCTATATATATATATCCTCCATATATTTTCCTCCCTCATTTGTTTTGCCTCATTTTTGCCATTTTCTGTCGAGCACATCCTTGCCCGAGCCTTCTCCTCCTCCTCCTCCTCCTTCTTCTTCTTCTTCTTCTTTCGTGCTTGGTGGATCAACCCCCTCAACCACCCTATCATCCCCTCACTGTTGCATGCACAACCTCAATGCTAACCTTACCCTACCTCCCCACACCATATCTCCTGACTCCCTCCTCACATGAATTCCTTACCATTACCTACATCCCTACTTATTCCTTTGCCTACACCATTACCCCTCTAAAATTCCACCTATCCCATCGCATGCATAAGCCATTCTGTCACCTCCTCTTCTTCTTCTTAATCTTCTTCTCTTATTCCCGCTCCCTCGTGCCCTACCTCTTCTTCTCCCATCCTTCTTCCCTTGTTTCTCCTTCTCTCCCTTGCCTCTAGATTTCTTTTCATCCCCACCATTGAAGCCAATGCACCACTACACTGCCACCATCGTCCCAACATCCACTACCACCTTCTTTTTTGTTATTCCCTTCTTCTTCCTTCTCTTCTGGTGCCATGCTTTCCTTCCTCCTTGTTCCTATGGTGACTTCTACTAATCCTTTTCCCTATCACCAATCACAACTCTTACAACAACACCCTGGGCAATAACATTTTTTTCCTTCCACTCAACACCACCATTGCCTCCACCCTTGCAACCTCCCTACATTAATGACCTCCAACCACAACCTCACCGCCACCCAACCACTTTTAACCTACATTCTTCCCCTACATTGTGCCTCCCTGACACCACCTCTACAACCCTCCATTCAACTACAGCTCCTCCCAGCCGAGCCTGCTCATGGCCTCCCTTCCACCAGTCCGTGCAACCCTCTATCGCTAACTCTTCCATCTTCGTACTCTACCTTTCTCTTCTCCTTTGTCCCTCCTCTATATCGCCACCTTCTCCTGCATCCTTCCATCCCCACTTGTCATAGTGCGTCACCCCTCCTACACTAGCCCACTATAGCCTTTACCACTGATCGGTCAAACCAGCAGCACCTCTAACCATCAACCGGCAAACCACCAAACCCCCTATATGCATGGCTCATATTGCATATATAGTGTGAGTTGTGTTTTGTATTTTAATTGTTTTGGTAATTTTTAATATATAAGGGTAGTTTTATGATTTTATATTTAATAAAAATATTATTTTATTGATCAAATATTAATATGGCATTTGTAATATTATTTTTAGGTATAAAAGTTTCATTAACAAAGACTAATAATTTTTAGGAGGTTACTAATAATTATGTTTTTACTGGAATCATGTAACCTTTATACCCTGCTAAAATATTTGGATATCGTATAATAACCCATTAGGGTTTTGACATGTAAATTGTATTAATCATGATTCATTACGTATAATTATGTGTTTATTATTGATAGCATGAAAATCGAAAACGGAATCATGTTATCCTATGTAAAATAATATGTGAACAAAAGTGGGATTAAAATGGTTCAAATGTTGGGAAAATATTTTGTATGAAATGTGCATGTGAAAATTTTAGGTTAAGTATATTTAGATACACTTGTAGACTTATTACTACTACTACTACTATTCATGTGACTTAGGAAAAACTTGGTCATTTAAGCATATTATGATATTAAATCTTAACCAAGATGCCTAATATGTTCTAACTATTGTTAACTATGATAGGTGTGTTGTTGTATTAGAAACACATGTTTCAGCATGATTATTATTATTATATAACCTAGGAGTACTTTGGTAATTTTGATTGTACCATGATGATTATTCTAATAAATATGTCTGATATGTATTATTTATCATTAAGCATTAGAACAGGTGTTTTTCTATTGTAAAAAAGCATTTTTTAACATAATTATTACTATTATATGGCCTAGAGGTATTTTGGAGTGTACCATGATGATTAACCTAATAAACATGTTTGATATGTATCATTTATTATTAAGCATGAGAGTAGGTGTTTTGCTATTTTAGAAACACATGTTTCAGCATGATTATTATTATTATTATATGATCTAGAGGTATTTTATTAATTTTGAGTGTACCATGATGATTATTCTATTAAACATGTTTAATATGTAGTATTGGTTATTAAACATGAGAATACATGTTTTGATGTGTTAGAAATTCATATTAGAGTTTTACATGCAAAGTTGTGTATAAGGACAAAATAGTCATTTGGTGTACTTGATGATTTAGTTACACAATAAATACTTTAATTATGGTATGTTATCCTTTTTATGATAAGTTGATAAATAATATGAAATATGTAATGGAAATAGATGATAACGTGGTAACTTTAGCCTTAGGGGTAGTTTGGTTATTTTTAGCCTAAAGTGCCTAAGTGTGAATAATTGAGTCTAGGATGGCCTTAGTAGACTTCTAATGTTGACACTAGTGATGACCTTGATTATAGTTGTCTTAGAATGTTTGGAAATGGATAAAAATGGTTAAGTATGAAGAAATGGATATATGTGATTAATATGTAGTTGCATGACCACCGTTATAAAATACTAACACTTGAAGTGAATGACCTCGAGATTAGTAATGGCGGCTTTTAGGGGTCGCTACCCTAAAGACGTAGTTTAACCCAAGATTATATATGGATTTTGCTGATATACCTTAGTGTCCCAATCAGGCCCTATATCTTATTCTATTTAGCTCTATAGACCTAATAGGGAGTATGCATACTTATGAATTGTGTGTCCTTGTCGGTAGGGTATTTGTATGCTTTCATGTACCAATACAACCAAGGTATCTTTGCATCCCTAGGTTAATAGTCGGTAGGATATTGTGTTGCCTTTGTGCACGAGTATGGCCGGAGTACCTTAGCGTCTCCGAGTTGATATGATCTCCCCTTGAGTAAATAAAATGGAAATGATTGATATTTGATTTGAAATGATTATTAGATTTGTTGGTATTATTCTTTGTGCCCACCGTAGTTTGGTAGTAGCCTTTATGCCTACCTATGGTTTGGTAGTAGACTTTGTGCCTACCTGTAGTTTGGTAGTAGTCTTTATGCCTACCTATGATTTGGTAGCAGCCTTTGTGCCTACCTATGGATCAGTAGTTGCCTTAGTGCCTAATTGTGGTTTGGTAGTAGCCTTTCTACCTACTTGTGATGTCCTGAGTTGTTATTAGTTTTTGTTGGTGAGCTTACATATGTTATGAGAGTTGTTGGTTTTGATAATGAAAATTGTGATTATGGTTATGACTTAATAATAATGTTGTATTCTAATTATACTACAAAGAACATCTCTTAAATGGTCCATTAGTAGGTTTCTATTTATCCCAGATGAACAAGCATTGGTAGTATATGCCCTTGATTTTATGTGGTTATATGAATGATTATATTATTTCAATTAATATATATATATAATTAAATGTTCATGTATTGTTGTGATACATTTTATGTGTTCCATGTGAACCTTTATATTAGTTTTGTATAATTGGTTACTTAGTACCTTTGTATTGAATGATTGCTTTTTATGAGCCCCTAATTATTCAATGGGTAGTAGCCTTTGTAGTTTAGCTTGCAAGATCGTTGAAGGCTATCATTTAGTTTGAGAGTGTAGGGTTATTCTCTGTTTTGCTCGGTATATTTTGATCTAAAAGATTCTATAATTCTTACTATCTTTATGTATTTCCTTTCACTGATATTTTGTAACCACTGATAGTTGGTTCTATTTAAAATGATGTTAAATTACTTTAACTCTCTCACTACGTTGATTTACAATTGTGTTATTAATTTAAGTGGAACAACATTTTTAGCCTTAGCACTTGGTAATAGAATGGTAGAGAAAATCGGACTTGTAATAAGTGTGGTAGTAACACCCCTCAATTTACTATTTTAGCTTCTACAATTAACTTTTAAAAACAAAATTTTTTGTTCGTAAATTTAGATGTATTACACAATGAGTTCTAGTCATGTGTAATGCTTATCTTTTGGTTATTAACTTATATTTTGTTTCATTAGTGTTTTTTCTCTATTAATGTTGATGTATGAAAATAAATAAATAGTGGGATAGTATGTGATTCAAGTGGGCCTTTGTTACATTGTTCTGTGGGTTGACCTTGAGTAAAATATTTATTAATAAAGTGGAAAATAAACGTTTACGTTGTGTTGGCATTTATATTTGGGCTAGGTTGATGTTGCAATCTATCATTGTTTGAGTTGTGTTGCAAGCTATACTTAGGTCAATTGATGCTTTAGTAGTCCACCATATATAACATTAGGATGAAATCTAAGGCACTGATTATGTGTTGTATGCCTTTCTTATATGTGATATTGTGTGGTTTTCCTTTGTGCACTAGTTAAAGCCCCACATCTACTCTATTTAAATCTAAAAACTTTTTAGAGGGTATTAATATTTAAATACTAGGTGACTAAAGGGGAAGAGTTGTGCGGAAAACTATATTTCAGTCGATTGGGAGTTGTATTTGAGTTGTGCTGACATTTATATTCGGTTCAATCGGTGGTTGTATATAGTCCACCTTTGTTGAAAATTGTGTGGTGTTCTATTTAATTATCAAGTATAGACTAAGTATTACATGATGTATGCCTTTGATCATTGTAGATTAAAGTGGATTAATGTCAAGTGGGTTATTATAATTGATTACATATGGATAATTTTTTATGTCGTTTATTGGTATGTGTAACCCATAATACCATATTATAATATATATCACATGTTTTACTACTTTTAGACCATACCTTATGTCTTGCATGTTGCCATCATATAGGATGCCTTACTTGTATTGATACTATTATTATGTAGATATATGTTATAGATAATCTAAGATGATGAGGTTGTTTGTCATGATGTGCTAATTTTGGAGTGATGATTATGGGTTAGGACTTAGAGTAAGAGCTATCCGTCATTATCATTGCTAAATATTTTATCTAGATATTTTTGGGTTCTCATGTCCCTTTTACCCTATTTTGTTGTTATTTATAACTTCACCTCCATAATAATTCTATCTTATTATTAATATTAGTGTTACTACTGCTATTGCTCCACTTTTTTTTATTATATTTTGTTTTTTATTTGAGAAATGTTTTAGCCTTATCCTCGGTATGAGAATAATACAGTATCCATACTTATACTAAGAGAAACAATAACATCCATGTTTTAGCATTTTCCTTCCACAAATCTATGTTTCAAACGAAAAATTTTAGTTTATAAAAATTAAGGTGTTATAAGTTAGTACCATATCTTTAGTTTGAAAATCCTTTATTTGTTTTCGAAAGAGTTGCCCTACATGTTTTGAAACCTATGTTCTCTTTTGAGGAATTATGGGCAGCCTAGGTAGCCTTTTATGTGATTATATATTGCTAATCTTATGCAATAGTAATATAAATTTATTATTTTAACATGATTTCTATTTTGTAGCTCACATTCACCCAGAACACTCATGTATCATGCCTTAAGGATGGTTTTGTGTCGTTCTCTGAGTTCCTACAATGTCAAGCTCAACAACTACAACCCCACCACTGCCTATATATTTGTCACAATAGGCATTATATAAGGATTGTGTTATTAGTGTTGTTAATCATAAGCCTACTACATATAGTGGGTAACAGGATCTGATAGTTTTTGAGAGTTAGATCTAAGAATTCAACAAGATCTTCAAGATGGTGGATTGCTCAAAGATGAAGAGAGATATCACTGTAACTTATTGCTTATGTGTCATGACAAAGACCTGGTGGACAAGTTGTCATGCCTAGGGAGGCCCACCTATATCTTGTGAGGACTTCAAGTTGGGGCTTTACACCCATTTCTATCTTGAGAGTGTCGGGTAGGATAAGCTACAAGAGTTTATGTTGCTTTCTCATAAAGAAACACAATACCCTCTTAACCATAGGTCACTTAATCATTAAGTATTAATGCCTTATATAGGGCTTTTAAGTCACCTATAGAATTTATATAGGTTTTATCGAGGAACTAAGGCACACTAGTAAAACCAATCTAAAATAAGGTAGGAGTCTTTAGGGTAGTTAGCCCTCGAGAGTAAACTATTATCAATATCGAGGCCTTCTATATTAAATATTAGTACTTTATGAGGTGATCACAAATATCACATATTTTATAATAATTCTATTTCCAAACTTAACCACTTTCTCTTTATTTATATGTATTCAAGTCAACCATAAGGTTAATAGTCCAAGCCAAAGTCAACACTAGCACCAACCTATCGATATACTAAAATTATCTCATGCCTAATTATTCACATTAGACGCATTAGATGAAAAATGATTAAAATGCCCTTATAACCCTAATTACACCATTATTATCTAATTTTGTACCAGATATTATTATAATATTAATTTGTCATGAAAAGGGTAAAAGATAATAATTTACAACATTTTAGCACGTATGTAATATCTAAGGCTTAGTGATTCACTATATTTTTCGTTATGCATGTATTCATAACTTGTGTATATAAAACCCTAGGCATTCATTTCTAACTTATCATATATTCCATGCAACACATGCCTATATATTTATAGCATAATTCGACATTTAAGATATCAATTAATATTATGGTGTATGCAATAAAACATTTCTAACCCTAGAGCATACAAATAATAATTATCCCAATTTAACCCTAATCATGATTGTATATTATTATGTTATATATATCAACCTTAACTATAACATACACTGATAATCATGTGACACTTAACATGGCATAAACATAATAACTTGATAAGACTTCATACTGTAAAAAATCCCTAATATGCATATGTTAATATTTTCACATATTCCACATGCATGTATCTCATAATTAGTAGCAAATTGAACGTACAAGCTAACTACTAAAGGTTATGCTTTCGGCATTCACACATTTTCGCAGCACTGCATAAAATAAAATACTATCATGATTCTTGTAATACCCCCAAAATTTATTATTGAATTTTTTTTAAGTTATACCCGAAAGCAAATACAGTAAAGTTTGGGGTACTACCGCTACACTTAATATCGAAATGGTGATTAGTACTAGACCAACTTCCTCCACATTTCTAATACTAAGTGTTAAGGCTAAAAGTTCCTTTACACGAATACAAATTACAATTATAAAACAGAATGGTACAATAGTCACAAAAAATACAAGACACTAACTATAGTTACAAAATAAAGTCAATGAAAAGATAACATAAGAGATTATGAGGGAAAATACATAAATTTTTTATGAATAGTCTTATACTCTTAACCCGATGAATAATTCTTGAATAGCGATTGTGAGCTAATTTGCAAAGACTACTGCCCATTAAATAAGTAGGGACCTAAGAGATGAACCCTTTAGTAGTATGATATTGAGTAACCCATCATACGAGACTAATATATAAGGCCCACATGCAACACATCAGATTTATCACATCAATCACATGAATATGGAAGTATACATACATTAACTGAAATGTAATAATAATTTAGATAGCCACATGCATCAAGATTATATGCCTAATGCTCATTCACTTAGAAATAATATAACTTACTAATGGGGCATTTAAGTGATGCTCTTTGTAGTATAATTATGAAGCTACACCATTTCCAACACAACCCACTCAATTCGTAGGTAGGCCCATCAATACAATACCATACACGATCCATCATGGTAGGCACAAAGGCTGCTATCAAATCACAGGTAGGCTCAAAGGCTAATATCGAAACTCAAGTAGGCTTAAAAGCTGCTACCGATACACATGTAGGCTTAAAGACTGCTACCAAAACTTAGGTAGGCTTAAAGATTGCTACTGATACATAGGTAAGCTCAAAGGCTAATGCCGAAACTTAGGTAGATTCAAAGGCTACTACTGAAACTCAAGTAGGCTCAAAGGTTACTACTAAAACTCAGTAAGCTCAAAGGCTACTACCAAAATATTTCAATAATCAATTCCATTTAATTATCGCATAATTCCATTTTTATTTACTCGATGGGGAGATTATGAACCCATAGACACTAAGGTACCTTAGTCATACTAGCATATAAGAGCAGCACAATATCCTACTGACTATCAACCTAGGAACAAAAAGGTATCCTAGTTGTACTGGTACACGAAGGCGCAATATTTTGCCAACAAAGACACCTAATCCATAAGTATGCATACCCCCTAATTAGGTTCGTATAGCCAAATAGAATAAGATGTAGGACATGGCTGGGGCACTAAGGCACATCAACAAAATCTATACTAATCATGGGCTAAACCAAGTCTTTAGGGTAGCAAGCCCTAAAGAGCTCCATTCCCAATCTCGAGGTCTTTCACTTTAAGTATTAGTATTTTAATTAAGGTAACCACGAGAAGCACATCTTAATTACACATTTAACCATTTTTATTTGTTTCCAACATTTTGAAGTAACCAGAATTAGGATTATTGTCAATGTCAACATAAGTTGTCCACTAAAGCCATCCTAGGTTCCAATACTCACACTTAGACACCTTAGGTCAAAATGACCAAAATACCCCTTAAGGCTAAGGCTACCTCCTTACCATCCACTTCCATCACATAATTCATTTTTATTTATCAAAATGTCATAAAAAGAGTAATACACCATAATTAGACTATTGATCATGAAGTTAAGTTACCCAATATGCCAAATGACCATTTTGTACATAAAACCCTAATACATGCTTCTAGAATAACCAAACACACATTTTTATGCTTAATCAACAATTAATGCACTTCTTGCATGTTTACAAAAAGAAAAACATAGCATACTCCAATTCACCAAGTTACCCTAATCCATGCATATTCATTAGCACATTCACCATGGTACACTTCAAATTACCAAAATACCCTTAGGCCTATGTGATATTCATAATCGTGCTTGAATAGGTGATACAAAGGCGAAAAACCCTTATTGTCATATTTAAAATCAATTAATGCTTATCATGCAGGTTTATTAGGCTAATCACTATATTACATGCAAAATTACCAAAATGCCTTTAGATTATATTTTATCGATTATCATGCTCAAATAAGTGATACTAAGATAATAAACCCCTATTATCATATTTATTATCAATTTATACTTGTCATGCATATTTATTAAACTAATCACCATATCACATGCAAAATTATCAAAATGTCCCTAGACCATATAATATTACTATTCATGCCCAAACATATGTTACTAATATCACAAACCCCTATTTTCATACTTAGCATCAATATTTACTTATCATGCTTATTTATTAAGATAAATCCTGTTGCACATGTAAAATTATAAAAATGTTCCTAGGTCATATAATATTCATAATCATGCCCAACATGCATTATTAACACCAAAAACCTCTATTATCATTCTCAATACTACATAAAATTTAGCATACATATTTATTAGGATGATCACCACCATACATTAAAATTTACCAAAATACCCTAAGGCCACAAAATATTAATATTCCTACTAACACATGTAATTATAATACATCCAACTCCTATCTCCATTTTTGGTAACTTTTATAACACATTAGGCATCTCGTTTAAGGTTAAACATGATGATATATCCAGATAACCAAATTGTCCCTAGGCCTTATAGTAGTAATATACTTTTACTACAAGTGTCCCTACCTACTTAGCATAGCATTTACATGCACACAACACCCATCATCAAATATTAGACCCCTTCTTAATCACCCTTTCACACACATCACAACATGCACAAGATACATGCATTCTTTTTTCCATTTTCAAATAAAAGATTGATAATCATGGGATTATTTATAACACATCATATTTACACAAATTACATGCCAAAAACCCTAATGTTGTAACATACAATAATCCAAATATTTTAGTGGGGTATAACGGTTACCTTATTTTTAGCAAAAAACAAACTTTACTGATATTCAGTTAAACTGCTTAGGCTATGTTTAATAAAAAATTTTACTGAAAAATAATATCACAATTTCAATATTAATATTAGATAAATAAAATAATGATTCTTATTAAAAATATTTGTTAAATATAACATTACCAAATTACCTTTTACCTTATACCTTAATATTATAATATATATATAACTCAAATTGCATGTACATTGTGAGCCATGCAAAATAGGCAAAGTGGACGAGAGAAATGGGATGGGGGAAAGGAATGGTGGTGGATGGTGTTTGGAGGTTGTGGTGCGGTGGCTCAAAGACAGTGGGGATGGCGACATGGGCTGCAGGAGAAAGGTGTAGTGAAGGGAGGGAGAAGAGGAAGAAAGGAGAATAAGAAAAAGAGAAGGGGGAGGAAGAGTGGCTCACATAAGGTGGTGCAGAATGGAGGTCAAGGTGGTGGCAAACGGCCGAGGAGGAAGTTGCAGTGGTAGAGGAAAGGGAGGAGGAAGAGGTGGCTAAGGGTGGCAGGTGTAAGGGTGTTGTAGGAGAAAAAAGAGTGGTAGGCTGCAGGGATGGTTGGTGCTGACTGCCCGAGGGAGTGCAGGGAGGAGGTAGGGTGGAGGAGATGGCGGTGTGGAGGTTGGGTTGTTGGCGGAGATGGTAAAGGCGGCTGTAGGGGGCATTGAAGGAAAAATAGGGCAGGAAAAGAAGGGAGAAAAAGAGAAGAGAGGATCGGGAGAGAGCTGATCACGAGGAAGAATGAGGCAAAGAAGAAGAGAAAAAGGAGAAGAAAAAGACGAGGAGGAGAGGAGACATTTGGCATGCAGGGTTAGGTGGTGTAGGGGGCATTGAAGGCATGGCAGAATATGAGTGACATTGATAGGGATGGAATGGAAGGAAGAGGGACACATAGGGAAAGGAACCAGGGGCTTGTAGGGTCAAAATAGTAAATAAAAGAACAATAGGGGGAGGTGGTGGTGCAGGTTTTCCGGTCAGGAGGGGCAGAGGTACATTCTAACAGGTCAGGCTAGAGGAAGCAGGGGAAGAAGGTGTGCGAGTGGGGTTGTTGGCACGGGGGCGCATAAGGGGGAAGAAGGAGAGGCTAGGATGGCCTAAGGGGAGAAGAAGAGAAAAGAAAAAAAAAGTCTGGGCTGGATCGTGCGGGAGAAAAAGAAAAAAGAAACAAAAGGGGATGGCTCGATCTGGCTGGCCAAAGGAAGAATGAAGAAGAAAAGAAAGGAAAGAAAGGAAAAAGAAATAAAAGGAAGAAAAGGGAGAAAGGAAAAAGAAAAGGAGAAAAAAGAAAAGAAAAATATTTGTAGAGTTAGGATTAGAAATTAGGTTAAAATTAGCTTTTGAAAAAATATTAAATTAATTTATCCAAAAATTAAGGTATTAATTTAAGAAAATAATTTTGGTAAAATTATGGGTTTGGGATTTATTTAAATAAAAAGAATAAGATAAAATGATAAAAATAATCACATTAATTTATTAAATAATTTTTTTATAAGTTAATGGACCACAAAATAATTAAATCAATAATTTAAAGGTTATATTATTCTGGACAAAAGGTTAAATATTTAAATTTTGGGTTTCAAAAATTTAGGGTGTTACAATTCTAGATCTAAATAACCCATCAAGATCGCATAAAATTTCTATCATCTTATAAGTAATTGGACTTACCTAAATCTAAACTACACAAAAGCACAAAAGTTTGTCTTTTCCATGATACATCAAGGATTACCTTAGTAAGCAACACCCAACAACATATATTAGCATCTAATACAATGCAACAATGAATTTTTTTTTACTAAAACCAAATTGGAAAAAAGGAGATAGAACAATTGACGCAAATGATAGCCATGCAATACAACAATGCAACAAGGGTGCAACAACGGGCGAAGCTAACACTACAAGGCCTTATCGGCATGATTTCTTCATGCCACAAGGGGAGAGCAATGTCAAGAGGTCACGTAGAATGAGTTGTGCAACATGCATATTGCACTCACCAAGGAGGGAGGTAGCGTGCAAGACTCGTGCATAAAAGGCTTGACAATGTGAGTTTGTCATGCAAAAAGGAGGAGGTAGAGGTAGAGGTTCACAAGACAAATGGAGGCGGAGAAGAATTAAGGCATCAAAATGAGGTTTAGGCACGATGAAGGACCATCAATGTAAGTTGCACACGTTGCCAAGGGTGTGCAATGTAAGTTGCTTATGTAAGGGAGAAGGATGAATGTGAGGTTGTACAGATATGGCATAGATGAATTCAACGGAAATGGTGAAACGACGAAGGAGAAGGTAGGGGATGTTGCTAATGGAAGCTCTATAAGATGAGGATGACTAGAAAAACCAAAGGCTTTGATTTTGGTAGGATAAAATTGAGGAAGGAAGGATGGATTAAATAGGCGAGGGTATGCCAATGGCTGGGACAACAAGGAATAAAACAAGGGAGAAAAGGCTTAGTTCAAGGTAGGAAGTGAACAAAAGATAATGGCGTGAAGGAGGGAAATGTAACACCCCAAAATTCACTACTTTTTTTTGAAAAAAAGCTGAAGAATTTAAATTAAAACCCGTGAATTATGGGGATGTTACAGCCACACTTAGTACCAAACCGGTTCTCTCCGACCGTTTCAGTACCAAGTGCTAAGGCTAAGAAAAGATTTACATTAAACTCAACCAACAACTCATAAAAGAACTCGAAAGATCATACATTAAAAATCAGAGTACGCATAAACGTTTATGAATCATAATAAAATAGAAGTCAGAGTGCGAAATCAAAGAGGATAAATACTTAATACAAGGTAATAAATCAAAGAGGATAACTCCAATACAAAATAAATAATAAAAGGAAATATAATTGCATAAAGACTGAAATACGGCCACGACATTCTCGAACTTGAGCCAAACATGCTCAACACACAGCCCCGACTGATGTCTCGCCCACCTGCACAAGTCATAAGGGCATGCTACTCGTGGGAATGAGCAACACCCATGAAAAGGGTGATCAGTACGCTACGTACTGAGTAAGGTAACCGAGCACTAAGGCCAACACGTAAGCATATAAACCATGCATAAGAATAAAAGAGCATAATCATGATAGCATAACTCATGTGATCATCCAAGTAAAAGTATAAAAGCCCATATATATAATTCGATTCAATTACTTCGTTTATCTCTGATCAGGAATCATTTCACACCATACTTTCATTCAAATCCATACGATTACGGGAACCCCACTATTTTTGCCGGTGGATCGGTCGCGAGGATACATGCCCTACCACTATTTTAGCCGGTGGATCGGTCGCGAGGATAACATACCCTGCCACTATTATATGCCGGTGGATCGGTCTGGCCCCTTCTCGTACGGTGTTCCACTATAAGTGATTAGTGTCTTCCCATATCTTTCAACATATAACGTTTTGTTTTGTTGAGCTCGGAATCCCCCACTATTATAGCCGGTGGATCGGTCGCGAGGGTACATGCCCTGCCACTATTTTAACCGGTGGATCGGTAGCGAGGGAAAACATTCCCTGCCACTATTATGCCGGTGGATCGGTCTGGGCCCGTCTCAACATCTTCCACTTTACGTGATTAATGTCTTAAGTATCTTATTCAAAGGCTTTCACCATGCACATGCACGAATCATAAATCATAAATTCCATATTTATCATCATACTTTATTCACCAATTACACACGTGCTACCACCAAACCTTAGACATGCATGGATCGCTCCCTTCACACTTATCCTCCAATTCTACTTCACATCTCACTCTAGGGTTTTATCCCGAAACCCTAATTTAGGCCTTAATATCCCCTCTTACTCCACCTCACATCACCCAAATCATTTTAACACTCCACACATCACAAATCATCAATTCCATTCTCATAATTACACCTTAATCACCAAAAACACATGCTACAACAAAAACCTTAAGCAGCCACATCAAACCCTAATCAACCACCACAAACCATAATTAACCACTCCAAACCTTATTTAACCATAACAACCATAATTAGCCATTCCAAACCTTAATTAACCATGACAATTCACAATTAGCCACTCCAAACCCTAGCTTCATCTCCTATGTACCCAGATAATGTTCCACGTATTATTTTACATCCAAAGTGTTTAACTACCCAAAAAATGCTTACATTACCTTCCTTACATCCCAAATTAACTTTTCATACGTAAATTTTACTCCCATGCAGACTTTACACATCCCATGAAACCATTCGAACTTTTCATATAAACCTTAAATTCCATGCAATCATTAACCCCCATGCAAAACCCTAACTCCATCACGCAACCCTAATACCACCACACAAAACCCAAGATTCTGTCATACAATACCCTAAATTCAATCCATACCAACCAAATATTCATCCTTACCAAACCCTAGATTCGAATCCCATAAAACCGAAGATTCATCCTTACAAAACCCTAAAATCAACCATATTAAACCCAAAGATTCAAATCATATAAAACCCAAAGATTTGTCCACATAATGCAATTGATTAGATTCTCCCCTTTCATAACCACAAATTAGATTCTCCCATACAAGACCATAAGTTAGATTCTTCCACATAAAATCATAATTTAGAATCTCCCAAGCAAAACCATAAATTGGATTCTCCCAAACAAATCATAAATTAGATTCTCCCAATCAAAACCATAAATTAAATTCTTCCATACAAAACCATAGATTAAATTCTCTCACACGAAATCATACAAAACCATAAATTAAACTTCCCCATATAAGACCATAAATTATATTCTCCATATAAAACCTCAAAAATCGTAAATCAGATTATCCTACACGAAACCCTAAAATTCTCCATTTTATTCCTCTACTCATGAATCAATGGAATACTTAGGTCAACTCACATCCCTTAATCAACTTCTTTCTCCATCATCCTTTTTCCTTTTTTTCTCCCACACAAGCCACATCAACATCCTCATATGCATGTCTTACAAGGTCACAACACATATCATCACATACATGTAGTACACATGCCATATAACAACACAAAAGCATGCTTGAGCTCCATGCCATACCAAATATGCAATAATTACAATAATAACATAGGATGCATAACATACGAGGCACACAATGCACATTAGCACATAAAAGGCCTTAGTGAACCCTTACCTAAAATGTCACCGGTCTTGGAGCACGCTCCTATGCTTCCTTAGGGCTTTGACCAAATAATAACATATTAATAAAATAACCTTAACAAAATTCTAACTTTGCTAAAGACATAAAACTAATAGAGATATTATAAACCTTGATAATATAGGGTTAAAGACTTTACCCTAATAATAATAATGATACTAATATAATAATATCAAAGATAATAAAAATAATATAAATGAGAATATAAATAATAATAACAATAATAATAATAATCATCATCATAATACTAACAATAGTAATAACAATAATAACATTATTAACAATACTGATGGCAAAATATTTGCATTAATAATAATGGAATAAGAATAATAGAAATTCGAAATAGAAAATAATAATAATAATTATACTTATAACATATTAATATTAATAATAGTAATAAAAAAATAATAAAGGGAATAAAAATAAAATCGAATTAAAATACAATAAGGCTTCAGCCCTCAACATAAATAATAATAAACATAATAATAATACATATTAAGAATAATAATAATGGTATTTATATGCAAATAATTGAAATAATTCAAATCAAGGCTTATAATAATATGGAAAATGGTTGAGAGGGTCTAGGGTTCAACCTTAGGCTGGTGGGAATATGCGGCACCGGAGGTGGTGCGCGGCGACGGCGGCGGTGGCCGAAAAAATAGAAGAAAAGAGGGAAAGATGGATGTTGGGAAAAAGATAGGGAGAATTGAGGTGAGATAAGAGGTGTTTATGGTTGCTCAGGAGGAGAGGAACAAAATGACAGTGGTGGTGTAGCCAAAGGTGGCGGCTCACGGCGGCGGACGGGGGTTTAAGGTTTCGGGGTGAAAATTCTGGAGAAACGAGCAGCCAACTTTGCATGGTTATGGAGGCCTGTGCAAGAAGAATCGAATGTTGAAAATTTTGGTTAACTAGAGGGAGTTGCAGGGAAGAATTTGGGATGCTGTAGTGGTGCTGAGGTTGGCTATCGGCGGTGGAAACGGCGTCTGAAGTTACGGTGGCGGCAGCCTGCACTTAGGGTTTCGGGTAAGAAAAAAAATCCAAAACTCCTACCATTAGGCTATTTATAGATGGTAGATGAGATAATAGGGTGTTGAAGCTCGACAGGGAGGTATTAAGTGCAAGAATTTGGGTGGCCGGTGGCAGTAATGGCTCGATGTCCGTTTTGGGGTGGTTCGAATTTCGCACGCCAGGAGAGAGAAAACAACCGAGATTTAACGTCCAATAATTATGCCAATTTATTCCTGGAGTTAAGAGGAAGACAATGAGGCAAGAAACAGTCGGTTTTAATCACCATAGCCGGAGAAGCCATTGACGGGGTCAAGAGGTTGCAGCGCAGCGATAGAGGAGGACGGAGGAAGAAGGAAGAAGGAAAGGAGGCGGACCGGTCGGCCGGGAAAAAGAAAAGAAAAGGGAAGAACCGGGCGGTTCGGCGACGCAGGAGGAGTCATTAAATCGAACGACGAGTTTCGGTGGAAACGGAAGCAAAACGCGGCGCTGGAAGGGGGACGAAGGGTGACGGGCGCGCGGGCTGGGCCGAAGAGGAAGAAGAAAAGGAAGACTGGGCCGCAACTGGCCCAGTTCGGGGAAAAAGAAGAGGAAAAAGAAAAAGAAGAAAAAGGAAGAAAGAAAAAGAAAAAGGGGGAAAAGGAAAGGAGAAAATTAATTAGATTATGGCCAATTAAATTAATCTAAAAATTTAGGATATTTAAAAATAATAATATTTAAATAAAATAATATTTAAATCCCCTTTTAGGATAAATTAGGATGTTTAAAAGAGTTTCCATAAATTCCATTTTAATTAGCAAAACACCCTAATTTTCTTCCATTAAATTATTTATAAAAAAATATTAATTTGGAACTTTTTTTCCTTCTTATTTTAAATAAAATAATTTATTTAATTAATTTTCAAAATAAAATCCTTAATTAGTTAAAATACCAAAATTGCACCTAATTAAAACACTTATAAATTTATTCTTGATTTGCCCTAATTAATTTCCCTTTATTTTAATAAAGTAATATACTTAATTAACTTTTATAATAAAACCTCATTTAAATATAATATTTAAAATTAGAAATTTTCGGGGCATTTCAGTAACGAGCACTAAGGCCAACACATAAGCACATAATCCATACAGAATAATAACAGAGCATAATCACCAACACAATAACATAAAGGCAAATGAACGATCAGGTGAAATGCCAAGATCCAATATAGTTTAGATTAATTACTTCATTAATCCTTTATCGAAATATTTTCACACCATGCTCGTTATCAAGTCCATACGAGTACAGGAACCCCTACATGCCTTACCACTATTATATGCCAGTGGATCGGTCTGGCCCCTTCTCGCACGGTGTTCCATTGTAAGTCATTAGTGTATTCCCACATCTTAACAACATATATAGTTTGGTTCGTTGAGCTCGGGATCCCTCACTATTTTAGCCGGTGGATCGGTCTCCAGGATACAGCAGTACCTGGCCACTATTATGCCGGTGGTTCGGTTTGGGCCTGGCTCAACATCTTCCACTTTATGTGATTAATGTTTTAAGTATCTTATTTAAAAGCTTTAATCTTGGACATGCATGAATCATTCCTTTTACACTTCACACATCACAAATCATAAATTTCACAATCATAATTACACTTTAATCACCAAATACACATGATATCACAAAAACTCTAAGCAGCTACAACAAACCCTAATTGTCCACACAAACCCTAGCTCGGTCTCCTATACACCCTTACATTGCTCCACGTACTATTTTTCACCCAAAGTGTTTAAACACCCAAACAACACTTATATTACCTTCCTTACATCCCAAATCAACTTTCCACACGTAAATTTCATACCCATGCAGACATTAACCTCCTCATGCAAACCTTCGAACTTTTTCATGCAAACCCAAAAATCCCACGTGAAACCCTAAATTCAACCATGCAACCCTAGATTCCTCGATACAGAACCTTATATCGAATCCATACACAACCAAATATTCATCCTTACCAAGCCCTAAATTCAAACCATATAAAACCAAGGATTCATCCATACCAAACCCTAAATTCAAACCATATAAAATCAAAGATTCATCTATACAAAACCCTTCATTAAATCCTCCCATACAAAACCATAAATTAGATTCTCTCATAGAATACCATAAATTAGATTCTTCCACACAAAACCATAAATTAGATTCTCCCATATAAAACCATAAATTATATTCTCTCACACAAAACCATGCAAAACTATAAATTAGATTCTTCCATACAAAACCTTCAATTATATTCTCCCATATAAAACTATAAATTATATTCTCCCACACAAAACCATAAATTATATTCTCCCATATAAAACCATAAATTGTATTCTTCCACACAAAACTATAAGTTAGATTCTTCCACACGAAACCCTAAATTAGATTCTTCCACTTATGAATCATTAAAATACTTAGGTCAACTCACATTCCTTGGTCAACTTATTTTCCCCATTCTCCTTTTTCATCCTTTCTCCCACACAAACCACATTAACGTCCTCACATGCATGTTTTACAGGGTCACAACACATATCATCACATAAAAATAAAACACATGCCATATGACAACCCAAGATTATACGTGAGCTCCACATTATATCATATACGACATAATTAATAATGATAATATAGAATACATGGCATATGAAGCACATAATGCATATAAACACACAAATGGCCTTAGTAACACCCTTACCTGAAACGACACCGGTCTTGGAGCATGCTCCTACGCCTCTTTAAGGCTTTGACCAAATAATAACATATTAATAAAAATAACATTAACAAATTTATAACTTTGCTAAAGATATAAAAATAATAGAAATATTATAAAAGTTGATAATATAGGGTTAAATACTTTACCCTAATAATAATAATGATACTAAAAATAATATCATTGAGAATATAAATAAGAATAATAATAATAGTAATAATAATAATAATAAAAAGGACATTATTCAAAAACAAAGTAAAATAAAGGCTTAGGCCCCTTTACCAAAATAATACTAATAATAATATTAGTAAGATAAATAACAAAATTTAGTAATAATAATAATAATAATAATAATAATAATAATAATAATAATAATAATAACAACAACAAAACTAATAGTAAAGTAATTTTAATATTGATAATGAACTAATAATAATATAAATTCAAAATAGTAATAATAAAAATAATAATTATAATAATAAACACATAATAATAATAGTAATAGTAATAATGGAAATAATAAGAGTAATAATGACAAAATCGAAATAAAAATACTACAGGGCTTCACCCCTCAAAAGAAATAATAATAAAAACATTAATACTACTACTAATAATAATACATATTAAAAATAGAAATAATAATAATAGTATTTATATTCAAATAAATGAAATAAAATAAATTTAAGGCTTATAAAAATAGGGAGAAGGGTTGAGAGGGTCTAGGGTTCAACCTTAGGCTGGTGGTGATAGGCGGCACCGGTGGTGGTGCATGGAGGCGGCGGCGGCTGGAAAAAGAGAAGAAAAGAGGAAAAGTTGCATACTGGGAAAAAGATAGAGAGAATTAAGGTGGGAGTAGAGGTGTTTAGAGTTGCCCAGGAGGAGAGGAACAAAATAAGGGTGGTGGCGCAGCCAAAGATGGCGGCGCACAGCGGCGGCGGCTGGAAAAAGAGAAGAAAAGAGGAAAAGTTGCATACTGGGAAAAAGATAGAGAGAATTAAGGTGGGAGTAGAGGTGTTTAGAGTTGCCCAGGAGGAGAGGAACAAAATAAGGGTGGTGGCGCAGCCAAAGATGGCGGCGCACAGCGGCGGCGGTGGTGGCCAAATGGAGGAGAAGAAAAGAAAGAGAGGAGGAGAGGGAGAAAGAGGAAAAGAAAGGTAGGGAAAGGTAGGGGAGGGTCTGCAATACAGTTTGGGAGGTGAAAGAAGCGGCAGAAGATGTGGCTAAGGGTGGCGGAGGCAAAAAACAGGGTTGATCGGGAAGGCTACTTCGCATAGCCAGGGTGGCTTGTAAAGGAAGAGTCGAGGGAGATGGATGATTTGGTTAGCTATAGGGCGGTGCAAGTATGAGTTTGGTGGCCAGATATGGCGGCGAAGTTGGCTAGAGGCGGCGGACGAGGCGTTTGAAGAGGCGGCGGTGCCAAGGTCGGGCATTTCTGGGTTAGGGATCAAGAGTTCGATACAGGGCCATTGTAGGGGTATTTATAGGGTTAGAAGGAAGGCTAGGGTTCTGTGGGTTGGCGTGGGATTAGGCAAGTAGGGTTTTGGTTCCGCGGTAGCGAGGTTGGCCGGTGGGACTCAATTTGGGGTAGGGGTTGCACAGGAAATAGGGAGGGAAAATCATGCGATAATAAAGGATTGATTGGGTCGAAATGATTGGCCGATCAGCGAGGAAAGAGAGGGGAAAGCTAGCTGATCAAATCGGGCGTAACCGGCGGCGAAAAACCAGGGCGGGCGGCGGTGCAGGTGCAGGTCGGTGGGGCTAGGCAGGTGCGAAGGAGGAAGAAGAAGAAAGAAGGGCGGCTGGGCCGGTCGACTGAGAAAAAAGAAGAGAAAGGAAAGAAGAAACCTGGCCGAGCGACGAGCTAAATCATTTTTTATCAAATGGTGTGTTTCAATAGAAAAATAAGGAGAGTGCCGCGCTGAAGGAAGAAAACGGAGGAAACGAATGGGCCACACAGGTTGGGCCGCGGCAGGAGAAGAAAAAGAAAGAAGGAAGTGGGCCGCTCCAAGCCCAAATTAGGGGAGGGGAAAATGAAAAAGAAAAGAAGAAGAAAAAGAAAGAAAAAGAAGGAAAAAAGGAAGAAAGAAAAAGGAAAAGGGAAAAAAGGAAAAATAATTAGATTGGGTATTTAAATTAATTAAAATATTTGGGATATTTAAAAATAATAATATTTGAATAAAATAATATTTAAATCCCTTTTTAATCTAACTTAGGATTTTTAAAATATTTTCCATAAATTCCTTTTTAATTAGCAAAACACCCTAATTTTCTCCAATTAAATTATTTACAAAATTATTATTAATTTGAAACTATTTTCTCCTTCTTATTTAAAATAAAATAATTTATTTAATTAATTTCCAAAATAAATCCTTAATTAGCTAAAATACCCAAATTTCTCCTAATTAAAATACTTATAAATTTCTTCTTAATTTGCCATAATTAATTTTCTTTTATTTTAATAAAATAATTTATTAAATTAATTTCTTTCTAAAAAAATATTATTTAACTATAATTTTTAAAATTAGAAATTTCGGGGCATTTCAGGAAATATATTAGGGGAAGGGGAGAGAAAGAAGATAAAATCACAATGGGGTTAGGGGTTATAGCTAGAGTCACCAAACCGAAGTAAAACACATCTGTTAGCAGATCCTAGGCTCCACGCCAAATTAGGTACAGGTTGAGGTCTAAACTCAGGTTAAAACAAATAACTCACATTATATCAAAATTTAACCTAATTAAATTTATATCTAATTCGTCATAATAATACACATAATAGTAACACATTTAATATAAAAACATCCTGCAATAATTATCTCAATTAACTACACATAATTACTAATTTATTACTTGTGGGTTCCAAGTTAGGGTTTATACAAATGAAGTATTACACATATAAACTCACTTAAATACCAGTATTGCGCATATTATAATTGTTTTTTGTGTAGTAAAAATTTGCCAATTACTTATGGTAACATGAAGTTATAAAATACTTATATTATAATTACTATAACTCTCTCTATAATTAGAACAACATATTATAACCCTCTCAATAATAATGATAACAACACTACATGCAGTTACGAAAATCAAACTAAACTTGTAAAAAGTCAATACAACTTTAGTATGTATAAGATAAAGCTAACCTAACATGCTTATTCAATTAATTAATCCCTAATCTAGTAAAACATATTGAGCTAAAATCACTTCCCATTAGGGAAACCAAAACTCTAGCATTAAAATATACATCAATTTTATGAAAGGGAAACACAATAAAATCTAAACATAATAATTTAAGTAAAAATTGTAGCAGATACTATGATATTCAAAAGAAGAGTTGAAATAAGTTTCGAGTTTCAAAATCTAAAACCTTTTCCATAAAAAAAATAAGGGGTTTGAGTTTCAAAACCTTAAAAATGAAGGAAAAAAAGAAGGCAATAATTTGTATTTCAAGAAATTAAACACTAACATACCTTAGTTCTTCAAACATCACATCTCTCTTCAACCACTTCAAGCTTTAACTATAAGAAAATAACTTCAAGCCTCAAGTGATTTTGATTTTGTGAAAAATATGAAGAATCCAGCTAAATATCTTAAAGAAATTTCAATAGAATGGACATAGATTGCAGGGTTATAATTTCATAAGTTGGGAGCAAGGGTTATAGTTGAAGAGAGTGATGGAAGGTGTAACATCCCTTTTTTCTCATGTTATGTTTGTTAAGAGGATGGGGTAAAGTTGGGATTTCCAAAAAAAATAAAGGGTGGGTTGATTCATTGTGACACCATCCCAAAAAAAAATCATTATGGGTATATAATGCATTAAATGTTAATTATAGGGGTGTTTAGTATGATATCAAAATCACCAAGGCTATATAAAGCTTTTGCTTAAATATAGGGGTATTCGGTGCAATTTTTCTTATTTCAACGACATTTATTCATAAATAAGTTATGTCTACTAAACATCACTATTAGAGAAGTAAATACTTTGGCTTTATCTAATTTTTCTATTTATATTTTTTAAATCAAACAAAATTGTTTTTTAAATATTGTAAACCAAGTTAACCTATTATTTTATGGTGTGGTGCTTTTCAATTCGATTTATGGCTTTTGCATTTTAAAATTTGATATTCATTTCAATATTTTATTTTACAAATGAAAAATCACATTTTTAACATTGAAATTGTATGTGTGCGAGAGAGAGAGAGAGAGAGAGAGAGAGAGAGAGAGAATCTTACATTGTAACAAAACAAGCTTTATTTTGTACATACAAACCATAAATCGAACAAAATCATAAAATACGAGTTGGTTTGTTTCGATTTACCATTTAGACTATATTATAAACACTCTTAATCATTATTATTTTAGGTCATATCGAATTTAAGATAAAATAGCATCATTTTACCAAATAAACTATACGATTTAGGGTTGTTGATGTGATCAGATATTTATCGATCTAATTTGGTTTTACGCTTGATTTGATCCAAAAAAAAGTAAATAACTTATCCAATCGATGAAAAAATCAAACTAATGGGATATTCTATCCAATAATTACAAATACTATCCAATATGTAAAATATTTTTCTTTAAAGTAAGATTATAACCATTACTCCTTTGTGAATATATACTATAATAAAACATTATTTGTATTTTTAAAATAATTATATAATTACTCTGGTAACTATATAGTCATTTGATGACTATTATAACATAATATTCAATTTAGTTGTTAGGTTCTAAAATTTATTTGTTATTTTTAAGTTCAAAGTTTAGCAATATATTTTAACACTATTTTATGATAACACAAATATAAATATAAATATTATCTAACTTTTGATATTTTTAAAAAAAAATCAAATATAATTTCCAGATACATTCATTTTAACAACAACTAGATACCATTCGCTAGTACGATACACGAGATCATAAGTTACCTTCCAATAGAGTTTGGTATACCGTGATATTGATTTTTTGAATGGTAAGTATCAAAAATAATATAGAAAGTAACAAAATTATAAAAAAGGCACTATGATTATTATAAATGATAAAATATTAGTTAAATGATTAAATAATAAAATAACACATGATAAAAATATGGGTTAAATGATTAAATAATTAAATAATACAATATATATAGAAATGACAAATAATTGAATAAGAAAATATATAATCTAGCTAGATATTTTAAAACACTTTTAACATTTATTGTGGATATATTTTTATTCCCATCACTATAACATATCAAAATTTTTCAGTTTGTTACGATATGTAATCTTGTACATTATAATATATAACTAACCGTAGTTGAAGATTGATTTTTTCAGTAATATTCCAATATTAATTTTTTTTTCATTCATTCCTTTTTGTTCTTTTTTGTCATTGGTTTTTTAGAATAAACTAACTAAAGATGGAAATAAATGAATGTTATTTATTAATACGGCTTGATTTCGATGAATGTATAATCATACATATAAAGATATATCATTTAATTATATTAGGCGTTCCAAGAGCTTGCAAATTGACTATCTAATTGAATATTTTGTGTAGGTAATGATATTTTTTATGATGTAATATAATTAATGTTATATTTCTAATATAAATTAATGTATATTAGTAATTAATATACTATAAAATAGATAAATAAAAATTAAAGGCCCACGATACTCATATTACTAAATTTATATATAGCTTAGATAATTTGATACTTGGTGTTTAGTGTATAAATTATGATTCGTAATTATATTATTAAATTATTATAGTCAAATAGTTGCATTGAAATTAAATAATAATTGCTGTAAATGAAATAAAATTTTTGTCTACGTATTATTTAAAAGAAACTGCATTTTTATATAATGATAGATAGATTGCACTCGAGCGTCCATACAACCCCGCGAAAGAAGCAACCGTTTTATGTGACAGATTTTCGTGCATTATGGTTAGTTTTTATTTTATTTTAGATAGATTTTACCCTTCCTGATTCGTCTCTGAGGCACCCTTTCATCCGCCACGTGGTCCATTTGTCTCTCTCCATCGACTATCGACGAAGGGCATCTGATGCTCCGTAATCAGACGTTGAAACTGATTGAATAGCTGTTTAAAAAATGCAGAAAAAATTTCCGAATCATTTTCGAGATCTGAAATTCGGTTTCTTGAACGAGTAAGGAGGCATTTGGGTGTTGGGGGGACGGCGATGGCGGCGGAGAGGGCGGGGTCACCGCCAAGTCCAGTTGAAGTCCAAGGTCGTCTTGATGGCGAAATCGTTGGTGGAAGTAGCAGCGGAAGTGAATTGGGTCATAAAGATGGTGGTGAACACGACTCTCCAGGTATGAAGATTTTTGTCCGAGTCGGAAGAACTTATCTGTTAACAAATGAGTATGTAATTTTTGTTAGTAGTTCTAGTATTAGTACGGAATTTTATCTGAGGTGACTGAAATTTATATTGCCAGCGAAGTACTTGTACAGCAGGGGGAAGGGTTTGAATATTTTGCTGTAGGTGCTTCCTATAATTTGCTAATCTTGGCAGGCAAGAGACGAGCTCAGCATATTTTCTCCCAAACAAGGAACCAAACTTGGAATATTTCCGAACATTCATCTGGGGCTTGAGTTTTAGTCTACAGCTCCTGTATCTTTTGTGGGTGGTGAATAGAGAAGCAAACAAGATAGACATTAGTTTGCTGATTCTGTTTTTAGCATAATTTATTCGCATATAACACTAACAGAACTAATTATGAATTGGCCAAGATTTTTGGTGCATTTGTTACACTTAGAACTTTTCCAAGTAGTTTTCCTCGTCATAGATACTGTTTGGTCGTGTAGTACAAACCGAAAAAGTAATCATTATTGCTTTCGTCTTTAGTAGCCCTTTGCTGGTTCTGACACAAGTTTGCATTATTTGTTGGTCCTTGTTACTTTGAGTACTCCACACTACTTTCATGTACTTAAGATTTATGTTTCATTGGTATTATGAGGTTGTAAAAAAAAGTAAAAAGGGGAAAGAATACCATTTAAGATTTCCTTGAAATTCAGACGTTTTAAAGATACTTATCTGATGGATGAACCAATTTAACAGAATGAAAGAATGTTCTAAAAAAGTTTGGTATGGTGTATTTTGTACCATGCATGTTACATAACATTCAGATAAGCAGGCACTAGAAAGTCATGTCATATAATCATGGGGAAAATGAAGAAATAGACAACAGAAACTAAAAAATAGAAGGCCATAAGTCATGTCATATAATCTATGGGAAGATGAAGACACAGAATACAGAAATTAAGAATGGAAAGTTTTCACATTTTACTTGTACTTTATCTTAGATGAATCTTGTTCTTCCCTTCCTTAGTTCCCTTAGTTTCATATTTTGGTCTTTCAACTAACCAATTAGACCTTTTCAGATATTTATGATGTCTTAGTCTTGTTCTTTTTATCCTTGTTAATGAGAAGAGACGTAATATAAAAAATAAAACACAACCCACATCCTTTACATATTTTATGTATTCTTACCCATATATGAAATAAATGGGATCTATCTCTAGACACCTTGATAAACCAAGTTACGTAAGTGTCATGATCTAGACTATCAAGGGATGTGTAGTTTGATCTATATTTGTTAATTTGTCGAATCGATACTATATGAATGATTGATATTCTAGGAGCTGGTTCTGAAAGAGTGACACAAGGATTTCAGTCTTCTGCTCTAGAGCTGAGCTATCCCGATCATTCTCAAAACATTTTCTCATTTTATTGTACTAGAAGACGGGGTCTCTTTCTAATCGAAGGATGAGAAAAAGTATTAAAGAGGATTGTATTGGTCTTGGAATTTATTATTGAAGATTGCACAGAATACGAGTAATTCTACGATATGGATTTTGGATCAGTCAAATGATTACTCTTTTTGTTCAAAGACCTTATATTGTACTTGTATCCTTTAGATTGATATTTGGACAAGAGCGAAAAAATCCCACATTTAGAAAGAAAGAGTAGAAATAAAGAACAAAACCTAATTTGAATTATTAATGAAAAAGAAGATTAGCCAAAAGAGTTTTTTCAAACCCTCATGATTTCTACAGTTGATGGATTGCCTTGATATGATAAATTTCTTTTTGGTCGGTTTTTTCATGTAGAATGGGTTTATCTTCATTCAATCAAGCAGTTTGTCAAATAAACATCGATCAAACTATGGAATGCAAACTTCATTAAATTGTATAAAAGGTAGACAAGACACATCTTGACTGTCATTTATGCGTTATTTCTTTTTGAGGATATTTCAGTATGTATATTTATCTAGATATAGGGTTCTTTCATCTTTTCTAAGTTTTGATGGAAAAATTCTTGTAACACGCAATCAACTTCATTTGTTAGAGCAACTTTTGCTGAGTCTCTGCACCAGGGCCAGCCTTATAGATATCAGGGCCCTAGGCATACATATCAAATAAGGCCTTTCTGCAACAATATGTAAAATACTCTGAAGAAAATCATTTTTTTATTTTATTTTAGTAATTACCCATAGCATTATCAATGAGATGATGATTACATATTTTATTTCTTCAAATATAAAAGATGATCTGGTTCAGTCACTAATTTTTTTGATACTGTACTTGCAAATAGATTTGATTATGAAAGGCATCTGTTTAAGATACGTAAAATCTTAGTATCACCCCCTTTTTTTTTCTTGAGCTTATCATATCTCAGTGAAGAAACTATGATAAAATAATGTAAATAAAAGGGAGAGAAACATGCAAACCAGATAAATATAGACTCGTTATAAATCATAAATTTTAAGATTGAAGTTATATTAAGTTAAATTCTTACATAAAAGAAAGTAAAAAATAGTATAAGTGTGAGTAGTGTAAGATAAATAAAAGATTTGGAAAAAAAGGAGACACATGATCATAAAAGGAAATAGGAAAAACACAGGGAAAAACACAAAAAAATAAAAATAAAAATAGGGGACATCTTGAATAAATACGGACTTAAACAACTCGAGGCTAAAAATGGCAATATACTAACTTATGTCTGCATCACAACTCACAGTAACATATAGTAGACGTGGTAGTGGCCATAGTCAAGGCCTGACCTGACTAATGCCTATAACTTAAATTTTCATCTTGATATACGGCACATAAAACCTAATTAATATTGCATCACATGAGATGGTAGATGGTGGTGGCTGATGTAGAGAACAATAGTGGGATTGGATAGAGAATGAGAGAAGCTGAGAATGTAAAGCAAAAAGAGTAAGTCTTGGAGGGGAATTCTACAAGTCGGCACACTGTAGTAGAAGTACAATTCGAATCAGAATTTTTAAAAACATCCCATGATAATCAATTGAAACAAATAGATAGTACGAAAATTAATTGGGTATATAGGAGTCATATAGGGGCCTCAGAGTATTGATGATGTAAAACATTAAGAACTATGATACCTTGTGAATTGGGGGTCCATGCCTCTTCGTTTTTTGGTATTTATTTTTCTATATCCTATACAATATATATAATCACACAAAATATTTGGGGGCCCTAATATTTGAGGCCCTAGGCATGTGCCTAGATGGTGTTGCCTTAAGACCATTCTCACTTTAAGAATTATTTATTTATTTATTATGTGGAAAACAGGATTTGCCTCAAGATTGCCCATTTTTGTTGATTCTAGGTTTCTCTGAATTTAAAACTTCTCACTTATGAGGTTTCGTACTAGGGCTCAAGCCAACTAAGTTTGTAGCTTCTACCAATTTCACCATATCTCCTTTTTAAGAGTTAGATCTTGGTGTGATTTATTTTTCATTTAATTGTTTCTAATAGGCTTTCTTGATTCCTTCATTTTAGCCAGATGCATTGCATTCATTTGGCAAAAGAATTCATATGTTAAAATCCCTTTTCTTCTCTTTCCAATTTTTTTCATCTCTAGCATGAGTTCAAATCCAATCAGAATATTCTTTCATCTCTAGTGGGAGTTCAAATCCAATCAGAAATGGTTCTTCCATTATGTATGTGCAATTCAATAGGAATGGATGTCAATTATCATTTGAATTGGGAATATTCAAGGGTCGGTTCTCCCATTAACCTTAGGTTTTGAATGAAAGGAGTGGAATGCTTTTGTCCAATTCTAATTGCATCCTTTTAATTTTTCCTCTAATTTTAGTAGAATATCCTCATAATTGGTTATTTGAATTCATGAATAACTAAATGAATTGAATTATTATTCATTATGTAATTATGAATTAATGTCACCTTTTGCTGATTCATGTCTGATTAAATGGGCGGCATCATTTGATATTTTTGGCGGTACATGGTATTTTTGGGAATGACAACAGGCTGGGATCGTCCATGGTGTCTATTATCTGTAATCATTCAAGGAATATTTACAACACTGTCCTACTGAAGACTGCTTTTGAAGTGGGCTGTTGGGGACTGGCTCATCTGAGCATGTGACAGTGCCCAGCTGAAAATCTATTTTGTTTCCTTCTCATTTGTTCTATTCAAGTGTTCTTTTTCCCTTTTCATGTCTTCCATACATCACCTCTTGTGATAAATAGCATTCCTTCCTTCACAGTTGGAAATTCTAACTTTTTTTTGGACATCTTATTTGCTGGCAGTCTCTTTTTCTCGAGAAAGTTAGCTGAGTAAAATCCACTAGAATAATTTCACTGTAGCTATTTATGGTAGTCTTTTTAGAGAATAATGTTTCATTTATATGCATTTGAATTTGCCCACTGACCCATACTTTCCAACACAATGTGTTTTTATTTTACAATTAGTGATTACAAATTGTTATTGTATAGAACACATTTATGTTCTTATCTTAAAGATTTGTCTTTAGATGGCTTAGTACTGTTTTGGGACTGATCTCATTAGGTACTGATGGGCAGATATATGTGAAGGGCAATGATATTTTTTGTTAATTTTTTCTTGGCTAGAGAAAAATGTTTTTAGCTGCTATTAGATATTGTTTACTAGGTGGTTTATTAGATGGTAGTGAGGCCTAAGTCTTTTGAGGTTTGAGTATTTAGGCTTTAAAGAATGAGGAAGAGAGATAAGAAGATTCCTAATGTAATTTCAATAGCATTGGTGACACGGGACAAGAAAAGGAAAAGGGGAGACATAAAGGGAAATACATGGCCAATCTAGCAATTTGGGGTATAGGAAGAAAACTGTACCAAATCAAAGAGAAGAATTTAGTTATTATCAGGACTGAATCATATGATTAACTAACTTTGAAATAAGATAAGATCACCCAGTGAAGAGGAGGCACACCTCTATAAATTTTAGGAAACTCGGAAGAATAGTTAATTAGATTTGGAGTAATCGTACAACATATATCATGAATGACTAAAATACTATAGTATCCTATGTCGACCTTTGTGATTCCTTAAATGAGAGTAATTCTTGTCTATGAGAACTGAGCTATGTGCCTTTATTTTGGGTGAGCTCATTAAGGGTTTGTTTGTCTAGAGGATTTCTGTTCAACATCTTCTGTGAGCTAATCTACTTATCCATGTCCATTTTCTGATGTCTGCTATTGAGGTAAAGATCATATGATGGATACATTGGTTAAAAATGGCAGAACTTTTAAATTATGTATTCATAAAAGAATAAAGTAGGCCCTGAACGGCTGAACCTGATGATTGAAGGCTTACTGTATCTTTTTATGTTATTGTTGTGGGTGAGAGTCTCTGTGAAGAACTAAATTGAAATGATTTTTACAGTGTAATTACTTTTATTTTCTTGTTCTCTTGCATGTTCTTGGTTTTCGCTTAGGGTAATGATAATGAGATTCCTGAGTATTTTCTCTCTTGGTAGTTGGCAGACATTTTGTTAGAGTGAACACCTTGCCATTGGAGAAAAAAAATTCAGATTCATTGGTGCTGGATGAGGGTAAGATCAAGTTGGAAAGGTCAAAAACTGAAAGTCAGAGACCTACTAACATATTAGCTTCAGAGGCAGCTCGAATTTTCGATAATAATATCCCTGTTCAACATAAGGTATAGTTGATGGTTCTCTGATACTTTTTTTGCTTTCTGTTTGTGCTCCTGGAATATTTTAGAGCCCTTTCACTTCTATATCCCACTTTAGCTTAGCTGCCTGCCTATTGTATTCTTTGTGAAAGCATGATTTGTTTTGATACCTCACAGCTGTATTATGATCTGGCCTGCTGTGCGTTCCTGTATTTTACTTGATCAAACATGACTAACTGTCATGATCTCTTTAATTTGCCTATGTTGAATCACTTTAACCTTCTATGTATTTCATCATTGACATCTTGGGCCCTTGCTGAGTTGTTTTAAGAAGACCTGTTCTATACTGCTTTTTTTTTGTGGGGGGGGGGTGTTCAACCCAGGAAGTGATGTAACGAAACTCTAATATTAATGACTAGATTACAATATGTTTGGTTGAAAATGTGTGCAATATTTATCAGCCAAGAAAAAATGGTTGAAAACTTGATTGCAAGCACATATCTGACATGGAAAGTGAAACTATTTTAAAAAAAAATGCCTATACTCCATCTCAAAAGCCTAAGGTGAAAATGTCATGGGGCGATGCCTTCATCTTGTCAAATTTGTGTCACTTGGGCAACTCCTCTGAGTGAGTGTGAAGTCAGGCAACTAAACTTCTTAACCAACTCTAAGAACAAGAGCACAAAGGAAAGCGGTTAAAATACTCATGTGAGGAGAAAGTGATGCTTTATTATATTAGAGGGAGGAGCAAGCTTTTGAGAGCTTGAGAGGTGTGTGGTGAGCAAATGCCTCCCACACATTTATATTAATGTGCTTCCCCCCTCCACCTCTTAATGGAAAGGTTGTAGAAGTCTCTAAGCCAAGCCCATATTAATGGGTATTCTCTAGAATTCTCTTATTTTGACATGTTACATGAGCATTTTAGAGAATTCTCATCTAGTGCATGTTTGGCCCTGCTGTTCTTCCAGTTTCTACTAGTAAGGAAGGTGAAGGTAGGATGGACAAACACCAATTTCTTAGAAGATATTTCTTAATATATATATATATATATATATATATATATATATATATATATTATAAATGAGGAGTTTTTTCAGTAAGTTGGATAACAGAGATTCTGCTAACGGGAAGTCGATTCATGTTATTAATATATATTTTTTTATTTAAGACAATATCAGCCATGAAATTGTCGTAATATTAAAATTGTAATATTTTTATATTGCTAAAATATTTCAGATAATTTTATATCTTGTATTATAAAATTAATGTTTTAATCGTAAAATCTATTTCATCGTACAAATAAGACTAATGGAATCCAATACATCAAGTAAAAATGGTAATTTCATATGTATAATAGTTTTTTTAAGGTTTAGTAACTACGATTTAGCTCAAAATAATAATTTGTTTAATAATAATAATTGTAGTTGCTAAAATGCTCGTGTAGTGCACAAGTATTTTCAAATAGATAGAAGTATCATAGTTTAATTATTTAAGTAGGAGAAAATAATTTGATGTAGAAAAGTGACCATGAAATTACTATTTAATATAAATCACCGTAAATATTAAAAGGGAGTATGAAATTATAATTATAATTAAATGAAATAAAAGCCTCTAAGAGAGGCCCCCTTTATTTTTAAGATTAGCTTGTTTGGTATTACATATAATCACGTAATACCAAACAAGGGGTATGTAATAAATATATTGTTCTCCTTTTGAAAATGTAAGTATACATGATTCAAGCCAATAATGAAATAAATCAAAATACTAAAAGAATAACTATAAAGGTCAAAACTATATAATTAACATATTACAGCATAGTCAAACAAATTATTATTTTTGTCTTGACGCAAAAAGAAATATTGTTTCTAATATATTAAGGTTTTATAAACCAGTATATATAAAGTTAAAATTACAGAAAATGAAAATAAGAGAGATGAAGAAGGGAACTACCACACAAAGAGGAGACAAATGATATTGTATAATTTTTCTGTGGCTAGATTGATAATATACTTTTATGCAGTTAAACCTGGATTTCAAATATGCATTGTAATAATTTATCACTAATTATATATAGTTGCATATTTTAAGAGTTAATAATTATAACGTGTATTTCTAGAAAATACAAAAGGAAAAAAATAGTAATTGAAATTTCACGGTTAATCTGTACAAAAATTCATATGGGATTATATTTTCCAATATTTTGTAGTAGAAATACTTATATAATTAATTGATCTAATAGATCATAAATATCTTAATTTAGAATTGATTTTCTAGTTAATTGATCAAACACATTAATAGCAATTAATGATATTGCTAAAATATCTAGATAATTTATATTCATAGTAATCACAATAAAGACAATTAGTGTGTGCATTAATGATGACATATTTAATTATTTATTTTGCACTAATTACTCAAAAACTATGAAATGATTGGAAAAATGGTTGGCTTCTATTGCAAGCTGCTACTTCAACTTATACATATAGATACATACATATGTGTACGCGCGCGCGTGCGCATGTGTATGTCTATAATCTATATATATATATATATATATATAACTCTTTGATAAATATTAATTAGCTAAATATTCACATTTATGATATGATAGTATTAATTTTTTTTTGATAGGAGTAATATTTAAAAATCAACTAATCTTAGATTTTTATTAAAATATTATTTAATAACTAATGAATAATTGTAGATTACTTTTAAAAAATAGTTTGTTGTATATAAAAAATATTATTAATGGATGGTGATTGTATGATAATATAAATTACTAAGAATAATGTTCGATAAATGATATTTTATTATTTTCTTGAATGGTTAACAATAATAATTTGATAAAATTTATTTAATAGTTTGCTTTTATAAATAACGAATTATTGTTATTTTGCATTATTTATTTTTAATTAAAATAATTCTTATACATCTGTTGATTTCCTTTATTTGTTTAAAGTAAATAGATATTTTCTTTAATTTTTGACAAACAGCTTTATTATTAGAAACACTTTTACCATATATTTTTTTCTATTGACACAATAGGACCCAACATACTCCAACTCTTCTAAAGTGCGGTGTTCTGGGAAGCATGATAAAGAAGAATATACATATATGCACAGTATTCTATTGGGCTTCACATAACTTTAGAATGTTGTAGAACCTTCCTCAATAAAATGAAAAAAGAAGCAGGTCATGACAAAAAGCTTGAACCTACCCCACCTGGTTGTTCTGGTCCTATAACTTGTACAACCTTCTCCTTCAATTTGGGAATATTGTAAGCCATAACTCAATTAGTTGTTCCTTGGATGCTTCTTGGGTTATGTATGAATAAAATTGTCATGGAAAGTCTTTTGAGAGAAATGGCCCTGCCATTTTTGTTGTATTAATTACGGAAGTGGTTTAATTGAGAGTCCAAGAAAGAGTAATCAAGCAGATAGGAGATGGACATCAAAGAAGGAAAATAGGAATGGATTTCTAACATTATGCAAATCTTCCAAATAGTTAGCAGGACCCAGATATCAAGCCATCTGCCCATTCAACACCAGCTTTATCTGTACTTCTTCAAAAGCATAACCACATCATCTCGGCCTTTGTATATGCACTTGTTCCTTAATTTCCACTAAGATCACCAATTGCTAGGGAAGCCTCACTTGCATGTTATTATAATTATTCTTTCTTATTTTTTATTCTCCACTGCAGTTGCCATGCCAGGCTCTTATCTCTGGTCCAAAACGGCAGAATGAAGTTAGGGGATCTTAAGACCTGATATTTGGAGTTTCAAACAGCTTAGCATAGAAGAAGAAGAAGAAGAAGAATTTGATTTGTTTGCTCAATTATGGTTGCTGTGTTCATATCTATATATTTATATATAATAACAAAGTTGTTGTCAATGATTTCCAACAAATATCTTCTTACTCATTCTCCTCTTGAACCGCATTAAATGATCAAATCCCCCTAGCAGGAGATTTCTTCGACTTCAACTATTCTTTTTGCTGGCATTACATCAAATGTTCGACTCCAGAGTAGCCAAATTGAACTTACCTGCAATCTATTCAAAAGAATATACTGGTTGTATTTACTAAATAAGGTCTTAACAAATTAATGAAGGCACTGCTTGGATGAATTCACAAGATACTGGGTACATTAGTGCTGCAGTCATGCTCCATCGCCTGATGTGATCATTGGGTAAGGCCCTGTGAAAAATTCCTTTGATTGACATCAATACGTAGGACTTGGGGCTCTTTAAATACCTCCACTATATACTCCTTCTGTGTAAAAAGGGAAGTCATTTTAACAATTTACACACTTTTTTAGGAACTAATAAAAGGAGCCTTAAAATTCCACTTACACTCTTTATTGAAAAACAACAAAATATTTAATGATACAAAGAAAGAAAAAAGATGAGGGTAAAAATGAAAGAATTTTTTGACTTTTCTAGCCAACCTTCTTTTTGATACCAAAATTTAGTGCTATAATAAGTTGTTTTTTGGTACAGAGGGAGTAATACTTATGGATCATTCCATGTCAATAATGAAACAAGAGTTTTTGTTAATTTGTCTTTTATAAGTTATTTATATCGTTCTTAGAATTAAATCTATTAAAACTTATATAATTATTATAATAATGGTGAATTTATTAACACATTAATGGAATAATTATGAGAAACTAATGTAGTAAATGTTGATCATTAGTAAATCAAAATTTATAATTAGAAAATAAGTTAAAATGAAAATTTTAGTAAAATACATGAAAATAATTAAATTCATTATTACAATTACTAAAAACAAAATAACATAGAGAATAATTATGTAGGGAACTTATATTATAATTAATTAGTATATTACATAAATAATAGGTATAATTGTATATCGATAAGAGTAATGTATAACATACTGTATATATATATGAACAATATAATTTAGTAGATCATATACTTGTTAGGATAAATCCAAATGCTTCTGACTTCATTTAAAACTCCAAAACATTTAACTTTTTACTTGAAAAAATCTATATGCTTTTTAGAAGTATACTTATCAAACAAAATGGTGTGCAAAGTCTTGATCATAACTATATTAAAGGAAAGAAAATAGAATTTTTGATAATTTACATTTTTAAGAAATTATTTGTTCGTGATGATAAGTTAGCTTAATCATTATGAGAATTTATCTGTTTTGAAAATGGCGGAATTATTATGGTGAAAGTGTAAATTTGAACAAAAAATAAATGTGGTTGTTATATTAGTGTGATTATTATTTTAATATCTTGATCTTTAGGAGTGACGCAATCATTATAAGAATTTATTTTTACAAAAATTAGTATAAGAAATTTGGTTTTTATATTAATGTAAATATTATGGTAATGGTCTATATTCATATTTTAATTTTTAAGATTTTTATTTTAATTATTTTTCTAAATGATTATTTTTTATGATATCTTCATTCATATTTGAGTTTACTTTAGTATGTTGCTTTGTCGCTATATTTTCGAAGTTGAGGTTACTCATCTGTTAGCTCTCGCAGCAGAGATGGATGAGTGGATTTTTGGCTGAAGGAATATTCTCACAAGCATATTAGTTTATGAAACTTTAGCGTACTAGTTATTAGATTAGATCATATGTGTTTTATATGTCAAAATGAGAACAATCCATTTACTATTTAGTCGTAAAAATAAAGTTGTAATTTTTGTAATAATTTGCTCATGGACCCTTTCTATATTATGCTGTGATTTTTTCATATGTTATTAGAGCATTAAATATTTATTTATGCATACCAGCTTAAAATGATGAACTTCTAAAATTAGATTGTGTTATTATTAATTAAAAGTTTATAATACTACCATCTACCTAGAAATACCCTGTGCATTGCATGGGTTTCCATACTAGTGAAACTGAAAGCACTGTATGCAATCTTTTGAATTGCTTGGATTGCAGCTAATCATATAGTCAAAGATCGCTTTGATCGAAGCTAATTATAAAGTGAAGATAGGAGGGGGTTAAGTTTGGTTTAATAACTTTGTGCAGAAAGGACGTATAATCTTCTTTGCTATTTCCTGAATCATTTTCTTATTTTCTCCAAGAAGAAAAAAAAAAAGGAAACATGCACACACATTCACACTTCCTGGTGCTGATATGTTACTCATTTGTGTCCTACCCTTTTCTTTATATTCATTCGGAACTAGATTGGTAATATATTCAAAATCTGTGATATAAAATGTCAATTTGACTCTTGTCCTGCTTTCTTTCCCCTGATACAAGCTTCATCTTCCCTGTACAAATTTTACGTGTGCATTGTGTCTGTTCAGATTTTCGATTGATGATTATTATGAGCCATCTGGTCTTTGTGTTCATTGCTTCCATGCCACCCCCAAAGAGCCATCTTCTTTGCCAATTGCATCATTGCAGCCAGAAGCTGAACTTCATATTTTTTCGAGAAGATCTTCTAATTGTTCTAGAGATAGGAGGCTAACAGGATCGTAAGTGGCTGGCCATTGTTGTTTTAATGTCTTGTTCTTTGACTGATGGTGCTGTAGCATGAGAAATTTGTTAAGTCTAGCAATAGAGAACAACGCTAATCAACTGAAAAAATGATCAGAACAGCCAGATAGGGGAGAATAAGAGGGCATGAGTGAGATTTCTTCAATGAGCTCCAGGAATTTGAGGACCTGGCTCCTCCCAATACACCCCCAATATTCTCGATGCCCCTCCTCTCCCTGATTTCCCTTCTTATTCCCCCTCCTAGTAACTAACAAGCTGACTCCTCCTTTAACAGAATGACGACATAACAGATTAGAGAATAAATGATAAAAGACTCCACTGACCCTATGAAACAGAATGAAATAAAATATACTCCTTAGCCCTGACTCAGTCCCATTTAACCCACCCCTACCACATATTCCTCCTCACATAAGTGTATCGTACCAAGGGTCTATCAAAGTTTTACCCCTAGAAGATTTAGGCCTGGTTGGTAATTGGCAGATAGCAGATAATAGATTTTGTTAATAACAAATTGTAGTAGGTGATTTGACCAGCGAATAACTTTAGTTATTTGTATATATGTGTTTGAAAATGTTAGCTTATAGTGATAGTTATTAGTAGATTGAAAAATAAAATGACTTAAAAAAAAGAAGGAGAAGCTAATTCTATATTAGCTAATTCAAAACACTCATATTTTTAGTTTGATTCTACAAATAGGGTTTTTTTTTTTTTTTTTTACCTCAAAACAATAATCCAAAAGGCTATTTAATAATATGTAAATTTGATGTTTGATGTAACGTCTAATTTACTTCCAAAATGCTAGAAGCTATTTAAAACGCTGATTAGCAAACATGGCCTTATAGGCTCCCAGCTGCAAGTAAAATATTTATGCTTGGGTGAGGCAGGATACTGTCTACCAGCACTTTGAAAATCTGATTCTAGTGATTGATGGACAGAAATTGATCAGAAAATATTGATGACAGCCTTGCAGAGAAAGGAGGATGGTATATCTTGCTTATGCAAGCACTGAAATGGTTAGCAAACAACAGTGTTCTGTTGGAATATCTTGTGTCTTAGAGTGCATGATTTTTTGGGTTATGCTGTTCTTAATGGGATTTTGGAATTGTATTATGATGTTGCTATGGTTAAAATTTTGAAATAGGGATTTATTTTCAACTTTGAAAGTTTTGCAGCTTACACTGTTGAACAGAATTGCTACAGTGAAAGATGACGGGACTGTGGAGTTTGAAGTTCCTGGAGACCTTGAACAACACACTTTTGGCGTTGAACCAGAGACTACATGTACTGAAGCGGCTAGTGACACATCTCTTGAGTCCACTGACCTTCAATACATTCCACCATTACAAATAGTAATGCTGATAGTTGGGACCAGAGGAGATGTACAACCATTTGTTGCTATTGGTAAAAAGTTGCAGGTTGGAAATATATAGGTTATTCTGTGAGCTATATTAGCAAAGTCCTGTCTCCTTGGAGCTTTTTATGTGGATGGAATTCTAACGATTGTCATGTAATTTTGTTCATCATTTAGCCCTTTAGTCAGCTTTACTTATAGCTCGTGTTGTCTGTTCAAGGAATTACAACTATAACAACGTTTCCCTTCCTTTTGTGCAACTCCCTCCCTACCTTTTCTGGGAAGGTTTCTGCTTATTATATAAACGTGTAAAGTTGTCATCCAATTGATCATATATATTCAATAAACTTTGGGATAATCTATCTCATCTGAATTTCTTGATTGATCTAATAGCTCTCAAAATTTTCTCCAAGACCAAGCTGGCTTAACCATCTAAGTCAGTTTTGTATATAAAAGGTCTGTTATATTTCATTTTACAATTCTGGGATTATCTGTGCTAGGCACAGTTGCGTCTTTCTGGTAATACCAATCCTTTTTTCTTATGCAAACTGTATTTTCTTGTGCTGAATATTTTACTTTCATACAAGTATATTCAGTTCTCTTATCTTTTACCTTCCTGCCATTAATTAGTTGTCAATTCCATTTCCTGATGAACAATTTGAATCATTGTCCACACTTTTGGCATTGGACTCCCAAGTTCATGTTGCATTGTTGCTTTCACTAGATAATCTTTGCCAACCCACATGTCTGCTATAAACCTTGGAATTATAAGTTGTGATTGAGTTTTCTTATGAATTGTTAGGAATTTTTGCTGGAAACTTGATACATCAGGTGACTGGTTAGCTGAAAGCTGCCGTTGCTCTAATGAACAAATTTATATAGAGTTGTTCCTTTGTTTTCAGTCTTCATTGTGATTCCTATTTTCGAGCTCATGCTGTTTCATTGAGCAATCAGTACTGTTTAATTTGTCATTAGGGATAGTCAAGTGCCTTTCCAAATTCATCTTGGTTATATTTGTTACAACATGAACCCTGACATGCTTGTTTTAGATTGAATTTGTGTATTCCCCATTTTTTTTTTTGTGTTAATGAACTCCTTAGCAGAGATTTGGTTGTTACTGAACTGTGACTCTGGTTATGATGTAATGGTTTCAAGGAACAAATATTGTAGATATTACCATAGCTTGTATTTTTTGAAAGGCTTTATGATTGTGGGAAGGCTTCATGTATTTTGTGACTTTGTGATTTTGTTCTGATGTATGGTTTTCCATTGAGGTTTATTGACTTATAGCTTTGTGTCTTTACTAATGGCGTACAAAATGGATTTGTGAAATTAATAAGGTTTATTCTGAAACATGGCTCTGCTGTAGTTTCATCTGGTTCCTTTTGAGTTATTTAATTAGCTTTGTGTATGCAGGACTATGGGCATCGTGTTAGACTAGCAACTCATGCAAACTTCAAGGAGTTTGTTTTGACTGCCGGGTTGGAGTTCTTTCCTCTGGGTGGCGATCCAAAAGCTCTCGCGGGGTGTATGTACCTGTGCATGATTCTCTTTTTCTATTCTAACCTTATCAGTCTTTGTTTTTGTGTTTGTCTTGCATGCTTATTATTAAGATTGATATTTTTTTCCTACTTTAGAGTAGAGAACTGGCTTTCATAAGTGATTGTTTGGAGGTTGACCCTTGGTGGAAATTGCTGAATTCACTGCTATTACTATGAGCCAGAAATTATGGGTGAGTAGATGAGCAGAATATTTTGAAATGGATATTATGAACCAGAAGTAATGGGCGAGCAGAGTATTCTGGAGTAAATAAGCTACTACCTCCAATTCATATTAAACGTTGTTTTAGCAAAATTTGTTCTATTCAAAATAAGTGTCATTTTGGATTTCAATGCAAAAAATGAGTTATTTTTCTCAAGGTACCCCTATTCATTAAATGTTTTGTACTATAAACATCATTGATGTATGCTTAATAAGGGCATTGTTGTCAAATTGCATACTTTCTTAATAAGTGTGGAGAAGTCTAAAGTGACTTATTTAGAGCTGAAGTTAATATAATCATGGCTGAGCATAATATTTTATTCAATAAATATTCTGTGTAGTAAATTGGCTAGAACATTTTGCTGCAAATATTTGTGTAATAGTCTATCCTTATTAGTTGACTTTTGTAGCCTATAAATTAAAATTGCTGTAACAATTTGAACTACAGAAAAGTAGTAACCAATTTATCAATTCAGTACCAAAGCCTAAATGTTGTTGCTGCTAGTTTTGATTGATTACATTCTGCCACTGGACCACACTCCTTCAGTGGTACCGCAGACCAAGTCTCCAATTAAATCTCCTCTCTTTCAGTTTGCTTCCAATCATACTTCTAGTCGGATATCTAGATTTTCAAGCCTCTAAACAACATTAGCCTCAATCGAATATGAAACCCTAAATCCAATTTCAACCTTAGTTGAGGCAATGTTTTCAAAAGTGAACGCCATATCCATCATATCTAAAGTCATTTAGTCCCCAACCAAAACCGCAACATCTGATTAACCAAAACCGAAGCGATTTGCATCTAATTTCATAAACCTGAGTTGACACTCATCACTCCCCTATCTTCATAGGGCATTCTCTGCCTTCTGCTTGAGGTACTCATTTAACATCAGAGACTATTAGTTAAGGAGTTCCGTGATGTGTTATTCAGTTCGAAGAACGACTTCTTTTAGGGCTATGTTTCAGAACAGTAGCTGCTAAACCCTTATCTCTGGACCGGTTTTCTGGTAACCCCTATATCTGATGAAAGAAGATCGAACCAGCTGGGCTAGATTTGTAGTCTAATATTTCTTTGATACAAGTATGGCTAGAAATGAACAATACTTCAAATGAAGCTGCCGAGGATGATTCAGTGGAATTGATGCAGACTTCAACATAATCAATGAGATTATGGTGCTCGACTGCTCGTTGCCCTAGTGTGTAGCTAAGTTAAGCAAAGAGACCTGAAAAATCTAGTTGTAGTCTTACTTCTGCCACATCTGTTGTTGAGCATACCCTCCTGCTATACCTTCCCAACTGGTGCATTTTGCTCGTGATTACGGGTGAAGATTACTCTTCCTGACTTTGATTGAGAAGAAATTTCGGAGAAACTTTTGAAAGGATCAACATGCTTAAAAATGTGCTTGAAAATGTATCTGTTCACAGAAAGGGTCCTAGATGAGGAGACATTTCTCACAAGCTTGAAACAATCCTTGATTGGAATCAAATGCGACAGCTCATGGTTGAAAAGTACACTCCGTTCAATTATGAACATGAACTCTACTCTCAGGTTCTGTAAATTGTCCATTGAAGTTCATGATGATGATGCCTATACTTTGAGTTTAGAAGCTAGCAGCCTGATGTGTCTCTGAAGAGTGGTTCAATATGATCTAATGGGTAAAATCTTTAATTATGTGTAATATGCTACTTCTTTTGGTTATGAGGCTGAAAAATACTCCTTTTTGCTAGATGTCATTACAATAGGTTTGTGCCTGTCCAGATTTGTCTAACTCTTCTGTGGGAAAAAATGTAGTTATCAGACCAGTCATTCCTCACACAAACATACTTATGATGAGTAAAGAAGTGGAAGACGAGCCTCACCTTAAAATGTGATGGATATAAAGACCAAAGAAAAAGTGTAATTTTTAATACTTATGAGCACACTTGGGATGATTATCAAGCGAGTTAACCTGTATCTGTTCTCATTTGCCTTTTAGTTTGAGTTTGAAATTTTCTGTTGGGTGTGAATGATATAATCTATATTCCATTCCATCGTAGGCCCCATAGTTGTACCTCAAGTCTTCACCAGAAGGAAGAAGATCCTGTGGATATGTCGTTTTCCCTGCCTCAAGTAGGTTTAAGAGGACTAGGAGCTATAAAAACTAGGGCTGGGTCATTTGCTTTTATATGCCTATTTAATCGTATTATAATGTGGTTTTAAGTGTTCTATGAAATGTGAATTTGTGCGGTAGATCTGGCTAGAGTTGCTCTACATCAAGCTATATTGTTTTGCTAGATTAGAGATTAAAATGGCCATTACTTACCCTTGTGCCTTTTGGCTAATAAACATAGAATGAACCTAGAAAAATCGTTAAGTCATTGCTTTTCTACCTCAAACTATAGCACACAATTATGTTGAGAGAAGGATATGAGATGTGTAGAAAGAAGCTGCACACATCTTATTCTCTCTCTGTCTGTCTGTCTTTTTTTTTTTTAATTTTATTAATTTTATTTTTTTGTACCTTTGTCTCTGCCTTCTTCTCTTCATTTCTGCCCCCTCCTTTTGCACATATTTTCTCTATCTTGTTCTCATGTAAGTACCATTTAATGGTCTCATTGTTGAAGACTCTTGGAAATTTTATTTACACATTTACCAACCTCTATCGGCTAATGAAGGGATTGTTTCTGAAAAATCTGCAGAGAATAGTGTATGATTAAGGATGCAAACTTAGGGCCTCTCCTTGATCTTAACCACTAAGGGCCCGCTCTCTCCATCTGCTAATATTATCTGAAAAAAAAATTATTACATGTCTTTATTGTTTTATTATTAATATTATTATTGGAGATATAATCTTATTTTCCCCCATTATTTTCTGTCCGATCAGACTTGAAAATAAAGTGTAGAGAACAGCCCCAAAGATTAATACCTTTTTGCTTTGCTTTTTTTATTCACCTCTACAATTTTTTTTATATTTTTTTTGATATGTTTGTTAAGATTTTGATATCTTCTAGTCTGTGCCTTTGCTTTTTATTCCGTCAATGAAATGTCCTTGCATATGCACATAAGGGTGTAAATTTTGTTTGTTCAGAACTTTTTGTGGACAAATTTCTGTCTTTCAGGAATCAGGTTATTATGATAAGAAGGATGAACTTGTGGCTGATACTCATATTTTCATATTTGGTATATTCCTTCTGATTTTTGTGCATGAATACCTTCCCCAATGCATTTGCTTCAATCAGGCATAGGGAAAAAAAGGTTGGTGTTATTGGTCAAGGCTAATGTCAATGATACTTGTGACTTTAGGTGGGAAGGCTATGTATCTTTCTTGGCCAGTCATAAAGTGAAAAACCTTGCAAAGTGTAGATTATTGGAGTACCACTGGGCTTAATAGTAGAGAATCATCAATTGGTCACCATTTTTACTATCATGTTTCTGGCTGCTTCGATATTTCTTCTTGGTTTAGTTGTATTAATGAAAATCATGGATGTTGGAAATACTCTTTGAAGCTTCACAGTAAGAACGTCTAAATTTATGATGCAACTCTCTAGCTCTTCTGACTTCATACCTATCAATTACGACATCAGTTGGTGTCTCTTATTTCTTTTTATTAATGTATGTCTTGTCTGCCATTTGCCTTTTGCCTGTTTTACCTCATGACAGGGTAAGAGTACTCTTTTCCTTATATGCATTGTTAGTACTTGTTTTTTCTTTCTAGAAAAATGTGATGGCAATTCTTACATATTGCCACAAATGTGATATTAAATCCGTCTCTTCCTGAAATCTTTTATGTTTCTTTATTATATGTTTGTGGGAGCTTTTCTAAATGGAGTACCGTCCTAATGCTATGGCCTGTATCATCATGGATATGTGTTTCTTTAACTTCCACATTGTTCATTGTATGCAGACATGGTAAAAAACAAAGGATTCTTGCCATCGGGACCATCAGAGATCCCAACTCAACGACATCAAATGAAGGAAATTATATACTCTTTGCTTCCAGCATGTAAAGACCCTGATGTGGATTCTGGCGTCCCTTTCAAGGCTGATGCAATCATTGCCAATCCACCTGCTTATGGTCAGTATGCTGCATGTCTTCAAGTTGCAAGTCGTGATAGGGCATGCCTTGTTCCTTATATTGTGATTTGTGAAATCGACCCCTTTTAAGCTTGTTAATATAGAAATTGTATATTGATATTGACTGCAAAATAGAAGTAGGTTGGATTTGTGGTCACTTACTAATGGCAAAGACTTCCGGGTTCAGTTGCTTCTGGGATTTAGAGTGCATTTGGAGAACGAAACAAACTAGCTCATAACTAAAAAGTGAAGAAGCTTCTTATAAAATTTGAGTTGTTTGACATGCAACTTAAAAAAGGATAGCTTGAGAAGCTAATAATATAGGCTTCTCATAGTTCTTCAGTTTTTGACTCAAAATAAGCCCTACAACTATTTTCATTTTACACATTTCATCTAGTTCAAAAATTTATTTTGTGAAGTATTCCGGAAACAATCAGCTAGCTTAACAGCTTTTGGCTTCCAGCAATCAACTTTCAACTAACAGCTAGCTCTGCTTTCAGCTACTTGCACTGAGCATAGCCTTATACTGATGGCTGGATAGCTGCAGGAGTTACAGGAGAATTTCATTATACATAATAATCTATTTGGTTTCGTTTTGATGCTCCTCAGCTTTATTGTTTTTATGTTCTCATATGCATTGCTGCTACTGTAAAGATTGCAATGTTTTGAAGCTTATTATGGATCATGTACTGCATTCTCATCATTTTTACTAGGTAATGACATCTTGTGGTAGAAAGACTTCTTCTTCCGTTCCTCTTTGCATGCTAATGGGTCAAGGTTTGGTGACTTCTCCACACTTGTGATGAATGTTTTCTTCGCATCACATTCCTATTTCCTAGGGGTGTTATATTTCAGCTCATGTCCTAGCTTCCTTTTTAGTAACGTGTATATTCAATAGAAGATTGGTGTTTCCCATGTAAATTGCATTTTACACTATTATTTTATTATGCCTGACTATACTTAATTCTTTAATGCTAACAACTAATTGGAAAAGTTTGTTTTTTCAGGACATACACACGTGGCTGAGTCACTAAAAGTACCCATTCATATATTTTTCACAATGCCATGGACGTAAGTCATGTTTGGCTAATGGAATCTAACCTAGAAAGTGTAGATTTAGTTTCTTGATAAGAGCAAACATTCATCACAAGGCTACTGGCAGCATTTCTAATTGTTTGTTGCTGTACACCAGGCCAACCAGTGAATTTCCTCATCCTTTGTCCCGTGTCAAGCAACCTGCAGGATACAGAGTGCGTTCAGATGAGCTTTCTATTGTTGAACACACCCTACCATTTTAAAGCATCGGTTGCTCCTGCTACATTTCAGGCTTCAATCCCAATAACTCTTTCTTTTTACAAATTTTGCAGCTCTCTTATCAAATTGTTGACTCTTTGATTTGGCTTGGAATAAGGGACATGATAAATGATGTTAGGAAGAAAAAATTGAGTCTACGCCCTGTAACCTATTTGAGTGGTTCACAAGGGTCAGAGGCTGATATTCCACATGGATATATATGGAGCCCTCATCTTGTTCCTAAACCCAAAGGTGTGTGCATGCCTGTTAAAATGAGCAAACAGTTGATATTGTGCTTCATGCTGTAGAATTATTCTTTTGGATCCCTTTGCTGAAAATGAAGCATCTGAGCTTCCATATTGTTTGTCAGACTTGGTTTTTTTAGTTATTACTGGGTGATTGTTTCTGTCATTGCCTTCTAAGTCTGAGGTTACATGAAAGATCATTTTGGAAGATGGAGCTGTGAAACCATCACAGTAACCATTAGTAAGCTGACCTCTTAGGGCTAATATGATAGTGTCTTCAACTGATGCACCTCCTCCCCTGCCAAAAAAAGAAAAAGAAAAAAGAAAGATGGGAAGGACTGTGAAAAGAGTATGTGGTTTACCATTTGTCAAGGTAGTTGGTGGCTAAGGCTTCTGTTGGTTGACTGTGATATCAGCTATATAAAGGTTGCATTTGCCCTTTCACATATATCAGGAATCATTTGTAGAAAGATTAAGATGCATCCGTGGGGATGAGACATGTAAAGTGCTTAATTCATGATTAATGGATTAGGGCTCTGTTTTCCTCACCTTATTATTAGATCCGCACCAATTTGAACCGATCAAATTCGCACTAATCCAATCCGATCATCTATTATAATTGCTATTTTATAATTATCGTACGTACCCTAATTATGATTATTATTTATTATATTAAAAATAATAATATTTATTATAGTAATAAATAAAATTATAACTATAATAATTATTATTATAAACATTATTATTATATGTATTATTATTATGAATTTTAATTGTATTAATATCTTTATTATTGTTATTATTATCTTTGTAATTATTATCTGTATTATTATTATTATTATTATTATTTTTATTATCTTTAATAATAATAATAATTATTATTATCTATTATTATTTTTAATAATTATTATTATTATCTTTTTATTATTTATATTAATATTATTTTATTTTTATTATATTATTTGCAATAATAATATTATTTATAATATTAATATCTATTATATTATTCTAATAATAATATTATCATATATAATACTAATAATTATTAATATTATTATCTCTATTATTATTAATAATATATTATTATTTATATTAATATCATTTATAATATTATTTTTAATTTTTATTGTAGTATTTATATTAATATTATATACTAAATAATAATTATAGCGTATATGATAATATTGATAATAATATTGTATATTAGATAATAATCAAATCAATACTGGTTCTATTTGATCTGAAAATTTAGGCAAGCACATAGGGCCCTTAGTATCTTAGGCAGTGTTCCTAAAGGGGAAACCAAAGGATCGAAAAGGTATAGCAGGCTGAGGTGAAACTTTCATGGTGCTCACAGTAAGTCCTCATACATCTTTAGAAATGAAAAAGAATCTTCAACTTTCTTGAATGAGCTTTATCTGAAGAAAACTGTGACCTGTGCATAATAGTCCCATCACAGTTCTCCTTTTAAGAGGTGGAGAGTAGCTCAGCACCTGCAGGGCACAGCAGCCTGTCAACGCCATATGATTAGCTAGTTATAATTGGAGGAGAGAAACCCTGTTTTGGGGAGTAGATAACAAGTTGCTTTTGTATGAGGTAGATGCCACTTTCAACATCCACATATTAATTCTAATGGAGTTTTTCTTCCCATGAGAATAGAGACATGGATCTACACTTTATATCAGTTTATGATCAAGGACCCAAGTGGAAATAAATGCTGACACTATGCAGATACCATGGAGGATTATTAAAATTTTAAAGGCTTAATGATTCTGTCTTCTTCGTTGCCTTTTTTTTTCTTTATTAATTTCTGACTAATTTTTAAGCAAAGGAAATTCATGGGATTGGTGCCTGGTAGTGATGTGTTGGTGAGACTGCTTCGGAAGTGTCTCCCCCCAATTGAAATTTGTCTGTCAAAAGCTATTGCTGTATTTATTTATTCTTTTTGAGAAAATGAATGCCTTGGAACATTAGGTCTCTTTTTCTTGCTCTCTTCCTGCACATAATATATTTATAACTTTCCAGCTTGTCATTTTTTATGGCTCTGTCAGTTTTCTCTTCACTCACGTCATCACTTATGATGCGAGAATCCATCATTGAAGAACAAGCCCTCTGAACATTTACTTGCTCCGTACTTGCTTCCTGCAAAAATTGCCTTCCGGCACTTCCCCTGTTGTGTGTAACAGCAATTAATCTACAGCTTTAGTTCTACAATATTTTAGTAGTTTACTCAAGTTTCGCTCCTTATTTCTTCTATGCATCTTTGCATTTCCTCTGAAAAGAGCTGCATTTGTACCATGATATGTTCTGTGCACAATGTTTTGCGTCTTTGAGATGCTTGAACTGGTTTCTTCAGTTGCTACTTTCACTGATCAGTGAAATAGTATCTGCTTTGGTGTTGGTTAAGAGATCTAGAAGCTCCTGCTGTGTGTGTTTACTGTGTATCATTCCTCTCCTTTGAAACAATTAGTCCGGAGCTGTTATAATTCTTATTGCTTATTCATTGTTTTGGAAGTTTCAACTATTTTAATGTTTGTTCATTTCTTAATTATGAGTTCTCAATCTTGAGGCATTGAACATGACTGTTGTATGATTCTTCTTTTACAGGAACACAAAGCCATGTATTTTTCTGTTGCATTAAGTAGATGCTTATGTCCATCTTTCTTGTGAGTGACGGCGTAATCTATTTATATCTTGCAGATTGGGGCCCTAAAATTGATGTGGTTGGATTTTGCTTTCTTGACCTAGGCTCAAATTATGAACCTCCTCAGTCTCTTGTAGAATGGCTTGAAGCTGGTGAAAGACCTATATATATAGGTTTTGGCAGCCTTGTAAGTTTCTCTTTATTTGCTTTTGGAGAACTATTATGCAAATTAATGATTCAATGTTTTGAAGTTTACTTCAGATTCCATTAAATCAAACCTTGTGAGAATTTTTTCTGCTTGCTGCCTGTGGAGGGAAATTTTTTGTACCTTTACTGTTCGTCAGTTATATATGCATGTGTATGTATATACACATGTATATCTAGATACATTTGTTTTTGTTTCGTTAATTCTTCTTGCTTTCTCATTTCCTTTTTGTTTTTGGGGCAGACACGGTCCTCATATGCTTACATTTTGGGAAGGAACATCATTCAAAGATTTATTTCACTTCTTACCTCTGTTCTATCTCCATTAGGGTTGGCAAATATCGTGTTTACATAATAGTATAGCTAAGATTCTGCCACGAAAGTTGCTGGGTTTAGGTTAAATTTAACTAAATTCTGTTTTAAATATGGCCAAACACCCACCAAAAAAGAAAGTACGGAACATTGGAAGTTAATAGGGGTGTCTACTAGGGGGGTTAGTTCCATCCCATTTGACATTGTGGCCAACAAATTCATCTTCTTCCCGTTGCTAGAGAAATAATAACAACACATAGGAAATTTACTAATGTAGAAACAAAGAAGTCAATAAAAGTCTTAAAAACACTACCTTCGAAACCATACAACCCTTGCTAATAGATCTCTATAGATCCTTTGGTCATAATGAAGTGTTGGACATTTGTCAAGATGTCTCTTTAGATTTGTTGTTCCACACTGTGAATTAGCAGTGAAAGAAGCCACCTTGCAATGGCTGCATAGAGCTCTCACTTTTCTGTCCTTGATCTCACTTCCTTTGAGCCTCAGAAGTTCTTTCCATACTAAGCTGCTTCTCCTATCTGCTTCTTGCTATTCAGGCTCTTGAAGATTACTAGCATTACCCTCCACAACTGCAATAAATTAAAACAAATAAATATAATTATACTTATACAATAATCAAAACATTGCACACTTAAAATGATAGGAAAACAATAGGATGAGAGAAGAATAAAGAGAGAGAGAGAAAAAAGATTTGCAGGAGGATACTGGTTAATTCTCTCAGCAAATCAATCCTCCAGAGTTGATGATGTTTGTCAGAGTTACTAGGTCTTATCGATTATCCCTAGTTATCGATAATGTAGAAAAACCGCAAAGATGAAGATAAATTAGAACCCTAATTTTAATCAAGGACATAAAAATATATGTATTAACTTCTATTATATGATTAAACAACTATATTAAAGTCTAATTAGAAATTTCTTACTCACTTAGGCTTGTACCACTTGAAGCAAATCACCAAGCTTTGGAGGTGAAAAACTTACAGTGAATGACTCTAGTCGATGACCAGCCAACATGTTGGAGGAAGTTGAGCAATGCCATCGACAATGGCTACAGGAGCAGTGTGTGATGATAATGACAGATGAAGAAATGGAAGGTAGCTTCTAGTGAATGGCCCGCAATTGATGACCAACCAAAGGAAATTGATCAACGGTGTCAAGGCCTGCAAGCACGACAAATGATGAGAAGGATAATGATGAAGAAAATGGAGGAGGGAAGACGATGGAATGGAAGAGATTCAAAACATAGTGTTTCATCTATGACAAATTAAATGATTAATTTTAATTAAAAGCCAATATAGAATCTAAAAACCTAAATGCTAGGTAATGGATTTGAGTCCCATGTCTGGTTATTTGTAGAGCAAATGATATTATAAGTCCACATATTCAAAACATCTCAACAAATATAAATATACTATTTTGTATAAATTTTTTTATTAGAACTCCTTAGATTGTGTAACTTTGCATATATAATTATATATACACAAAACATTAGATTTAAAAATGATATTTTAAATTTTTAAATATAGATTTTTATTGGAATCAAGATTATTAAAATTTAATCACTGTAAGATTTTAATTTTATTTTCTCATAGAATCTAAATTCAAATGTAATATATAAAATTTTATTATTAGTTATAATTATCGTTTAATTTAAAGGTAATAGCTATTTGTATTTCTAACCCTAATTAAAGTTTGAAAGTAAATTATTTATGTAATTTATGTGTTTAAAATTTATATCTTTATTATACCCTTCCTTGACAATAATTGATATGTCAGCAATATTTTATGATAGAATATATTTTTTTTACATGTTTTAAAATTTTCATATTAATTGTAGCTTTGACATTTTTAATGTCTTGTTTACTCCTTAATTAATAATATTAGTTTTTAGTCCATCTCATATGCAAATTCTAACATTTTATAATTTATTTCAACGAAGTCAATACTTCTTTGTTTTATTTCAAATAACTACTCTCATTTTAGTGAAATTACATTTCATAGATATTCAACTCATTATTTTGTACTCAATTAATTAAATATATTATTCTTTATGAAACTCATTTCTTTGTATTGGTTAATTATTGAGAATTATTTATTGGATGCTCTCCTTATAGTGTCCATTTGTGATATTAATTTTTTTTTATTGATTAGATGATGTTGTAGCTTAAAGGTCATGATTGATTGAACTTGAAAGATGAATCCAATTATTTGTCTACGGTATAATAAGTTAATTATTAATATGAAAAGGTAAGTGTGCTGTGATTTTACAGATTTACTTAAAAATATGCATCCCTTCAACCGAGTGTAATTAGTAAATGTCAATTTGTCACTATGAACCAATGATATTCAAATAGCATATTAAGGCACTATGTTACGACCAGTGTGTAATGTGAGACAAATGGAGCATAAAAAATTATTTAAGTAATTATATAATTTTATAAACTATATCTATTAGTTTTGTTTTGTATTAAATTAATGGCAAGTGAGATATTTATAATAATTGCAACCAACTAAAATTGTGATAATTCATTAACTAAATTATATTTCTAATGTTTATTTTGATGTTGGTTTCTTTTATATATGAATATTTTCATATTTTACCTTTTAATTTCCTAATATACTAGCATATTAGTAGATCATAGAATCTACGACAACATATTACTTTCAAATTTCCTAATCTATGTTGTTTAACACCATATCAATTACCAATCTTACAAATATAAAGAGCAAATCCTGTGGTTATAAAGTAATTAGTCCAATTTGATAGTTTACCCGTAATTTAACAAGGAATAGATGCCTTAAAAAAATTATAGAACCCATATTATTTATTAACAACTATGGTCGATATGAGCAAAAATTGAAAAGATTGAGAAAGTTTGGGTTTTTTAGGCCTTAACAATTCTTCTCTCGTAGCAAATCAAGGGTGGCAACTTATGTAGGATAAATAATATGTTGGAAACAACTATTGCTTTTTCCAAATGGTATAGGACAAAAAAAAAATCATCTGTATTGAAGTGAACCACATGTGAGATATATCATGAAATTATTAGATAATGGCTATAAACCATGGAATACATATTTATTATGATTTATTTTACAACCTATGAAACTATCAGATATTTTAAAGATTTGTCAAGTGTACAACCAAAGAAGAATAATATTATCTAGGCATATGATAGGAAAAAAATGGTATCCAGTCAATATACTATATGGACATGGAGCTAGAAGATCTAAAGGAAGCCAAGGCGTAGCCGTCATCATCAAGTTTGGAATAACAAAACATTTGGCATTGCAAAATCCTCAATAAGGTTAAGATCTTTTTAAGGGGTACATATCGACTAAAAGTAGGATGATTGAGAAAGGTATACAAATGGATCAACGTGTGAAGTGTGCGGGCAAGTAATTAAGACTTTGGTGCATGAGATCAAAGATTGCCCGTTGGTCCAAGTATTTTGGTTTTGCTCACCATCTACAATCTATAGTGAAGTTGTCTAATATGAAAAGGTAATAATTTTAATTGGGTTCTTTTCATAATCCAATAGTTGGATGATGAGAGGTTAGAAATGGCATGTACACTAATATAGGTTATTTGGAGAAATCAAAATAGGAGGAGATAATGAGGATTGATTCAACAACCAAAGGATGTTGTCTAGGATACCATACACGTGCTACTGGATTATTATGTCACAATACAAAGAAATTAAAGAATGAACAAAGGGAGGACATGGTCTACTGTGTAAAAGAAATGGATTATATGCATGCTAGCGTAAATTGAACAAAAGAAATGGATGTGGGGGAAGCCTTGTAGGAAATCATGGAAATTGGAATTATGATTTGAGGTGGAAAAGGTGAGATATTGTCAGCTATGATGTGATTATAATAAATACTTGGTGACATATGTACGATAGAGATAATTGCCTTAAGACATTCAATACAGAATATAATAACTTATGGAGTATTGTTTTAATGAGTTATACATTGAGACAAGTTCCCTTGGAAATGGTGAAGGTTTGATTTGTGATCACGAGACAAGTTTGATGTTTTAGTTTTCACAAAGTTATTGATGATTGTAATTTTAATTAACACATTTGTTTCTTTTGTATTAAACATTATTATCAGCAACAAAATGTAGTGACATATTAAAATAACTTAGCAAAAAGAGGCTAAAAACCACTAGGTTGAAGTTGTCGTACTCTTATGGCTAGAGAAATGCCCTCTTCTTTTAATTTCCGATGGTGGTGTGCTCAAAGACTTGTTTAGTGTCTCAAAATGCCCGAAGTTAATTTTGTTTAAAAAAAATGATCTAATTTCATTTCATTTGATTCATACCCAATCCGAATCGAAGTATATAGACCCGAAAGAGACTCAAACCCGAAAAATCCAATGGGTTTGACACAACCCGATCCATCACTTGACCCTAACCTGACTCAAAGCTTATAGACCCAAGTTAAACTTGAAACAAACCTGAATTTGACAAACCTGAATTTGAGAAACCAATCGGGCATGTTATCCCATCTCGATACACACCCCCCCTTTATCACTCAACTCAAACCTACTCGAAGGAACACAACCTGAAGCACATCCAAACTTGAACTCGACCCTGACTTGATTGCATAGTGACCCGATGATGACCTAGCCCATAAGGACATGACCCACCATATTACTCATTTTCCGCCGCTACTTCTCGTTTATGTTCACAATGATCACCACCACACAAAACATATCACTATCAACATCACCATGCCACCACTACTCCCACCACTGTCGTTGCTGCGATTACTGTTTGTGACTAAAGCTCCTTACTAGATTTAAAAAAATCAATTTCTTCGCTAGAACCAAAACTAAAACAATCTGAAACTGTTGGAATGACTAGTAATGATGGTTGTTGGTGAATGGAAGTTGAGGACAACCAAAGCAGAGGGGAATCATTTGAAATTGACTCAAATTAATTTTTAATCTTTTCTGCAATTTCTTTACTTTTGTGGATGTAGATGCAAAGATTAGAAATAGTGCTGGCCACCATTTTTTCTGAATTGCTTTTCATGAAGAGGGTGAGGGATGAGAGAGAATTAGGAAAAGATAGGGGCTGCACATGGGAGTTTAAGTTTTTTTTTTAAAAAAAAATTAATTAGTCTAATGCAATTAGAGTCATTAAACTTGGTACAATGACTGAGAACCACTCTGTTCTCATCAAGATAGTTTGTTCTAGCTTCTAAGATGATATGTCCCATATATAAACATCTCCTCCCCCCAAATTCATTTAATCATCATTTCATTAGATTGATACCCAAACAAAGCCTTATTATTGCTACATGATAGAAAATCTAAATGGGAAAACGTTTTGGATATTGGAATTGATACTCTCATATCCCAAATTGTAAAAATAACGAAAATAATGACATTAAACACATTATATGTATTTAATACATGTGACAATAAATGCATTTTTGGGTTTGGAGGGCGGATCACCTAAATCAAATTGTTTAGATATGGGTTGGTTATTTCTTACACATTTTGTTTAAGCTTTCAATTTGTCAAATAGGTGGCTGATTTAGGTCCGTTTGGAAGAAGCATCACGCATCTTGTTTGTGAGGCATAGGAAATGCATGTGGATTGTAATGAGGCATTGTTAGAGTTGGGTATTTACCTGGAATTTATAGAGTCATAAGAGTTGAATCATAGATTCGGATCGTAGGATTGTATGTTTCTTTGAATACCATAAAAGTATGATACCGATATACTTGTAAACTATAATAATCTCATAGTTGCAGGTCAAAACCATGAAAAAGCTTATTTTTTATGCTCTTTTGGTTACTAATTAAATTGTGACTAAAAAGCAATAAAAATATGATACCGATATACTTGTAAACTATAATAATCTCATAGTTGAAGGTCAAAACCATGAAAAGGCTTATTTTTATGCTCTTTCTTATATTGTTTGTGAGGCATAGGAAATGCATGTGGATTGTAATGAGAGCTTGTTAGAGTTGGGTATTTACTTAGAATTGATAGAGTCATTAGAGTTGAATCATAGAATCGGATCTTAGGATTGTAAGTTTCTATGAATACCATAAAAGTATGATACCGATATACTTGTAAACTATAATAATCTCATAGTTGCAGGTCAAAACCATGAAAAAGCTTATTTTTTATGCTCTTTTGGTTACTAATTAAATTGTGACTAAAAAGCAATATAAATTGTCAAATTGCATGCGTATAGAAAATGTTTGTATATGGACTATAGATACAAAAAAGCTAATATCTCCCCACAAAAAATATAGTGGATACTTATGAACTAATTAATAGAAATTGATAAACAAATAAAATGATGAAATTTAATGTACTTGTTTTATTATGCATATAGAATTTAACTCTTTTGTTAAGTATTTTTTCGATTGATTTCGTTTTCATATTATTATCTCACAAGATATGATATATACAAAACAATGGAAGTTTAGAGTTAGGGAAGAAATATAGTGAGAATAATAGAAAAAATAGATTTTAAGACAAGTAGACGAAAAAGTTATGGTTAGTATATAGAATCATAAGATTTTAGATTCTACTAATCCTACATAGGGTCGTAAGATCCTACCACTCTACTTCAACATTCTATCTAGGATTGATGATCGTTTGGTTCAAATATCTATTTGTGACTTCAATATAATTGAATCATAGAATCTTTTAACAACTAGGATGAGGGAAGAACCTGTCTCTTTAAAGAAAAATGACAAATAAGGAAAAAGAAGTAAAAAAAAAAAAAAAAAAGAGTTGAAAGATGCTATCTACTGATAGTACTATCCTTAATTCCTTACTCAGTTCATAGCCATTTACTGGGGATGATGAGAGCAGAGAGCAGGCTGGCTAGACAAGAATTATGGCAGGTCCCACCCAATCCTGTTTCTTCTTTTATCCTTTTTTTATATTTTATTTTAGTGTTCTGTTGTAATTTGTTTGTCTTTATTTTGAATATGAAAATATGAATTAGAGCTTCTTTTTCATAGAATGACCATAAATTTGCTCTCAGGGAAAAATTACTATATAGATTGATCAAAATCCTTGGTTGTGGATCAAGCCAAATTGTTGTTTAAGTGGTAACAGTAGGAAAGTGATATCAGGGTTCAATAATGAATTATAAGAAAGAGAAAAATAGCGGGGTCAAAGTGTTTTTAGCAGTGCCTACGGTTGTTGTCCATGGCCACAATGAGACCATTCTTTGTTTATTTTGAAGCATTTGATTAATTGTTGCGAGTTTGCAGAGGGCCAATATATACTAAGAGGTGAACTAACATTTATTTCCCTAGGATTAATTGTAAACATCTTCATGGGAACTATTCATCCCTTGTCTGGAACTATGTATGTATCCTCCCGACAGCTATTCATGCAGCTAACAATTGCATACAACCATGCATGAAAATCTCCCAAGGTCATTCATTCTCGTTCATATATAATGAATCTAGCCAGAGGTCTCATTCATATAGAATCTCTTTAATTGGGGTTCATATCTCAACATGTTCCATCTTCAAATTCAATGTTTCAACACAAACTCTTAACATTCTGGAGCTAAGAACATGCTTTCTAAACGTATTGCTGGAAGAGACCTCAGTTCCTTCATTTTGTTTAAAAAATAGTCGTTACAAGGTTATGGTGGAGTCTAGTTAGAATTCTGTGATGCATTTTGGTTTAATTGTATTTAGTAATGGGATCAAATGTATCAAAAGTGACTTCAGCAACTATGGGTACAATTGTTGAGCCCACATAAATTTATGGATGCTGGAGGTTCGTGAAGAAGAGATTTACTTGGATTTACAAGAGGGAGATTCAGGATCCAAGATATTGTGCTTTAGCTCTCTATAAAGAGGAAGAAGCTGGCAGAGTTGGTTAATGAGGAAATTGCTTCTAGATGTATTAGTGGCGAATATCATAGACTAGGGTGATTATTTTAATTTCCAAACTAGGTATATCCTTTGGACTATGTTGCTGAAGCAGACATGCAAACAAGATGTTTGCAACCTTATATGGGCACTATATGTTTTGTCACGTGCACAGTTGCTCTTGTGCATCAGCATAAATTAGATTGTAACTGTATTATCAGATGATAGAGTCTAAGATGGTTTATCTACGAGGGATTCTGGCTTTATAATACATTGGGAAGACTGGTTTGAATTTCTGTAGTCTACTCTGGCATTTTGGAGATCAATCTTGAACTATGGTATTTCTTTTGTTTTCTTTCCCTGCAGCCTGTTCAAGAGCCCAAAAAAATGACTCAGGTAATTGTGGAAGCACTTCAATTAACAGGACAGAGGGGCATCATTAACAAAGGATGGGGCGGCCTTGGCGATTGTAACTTGCTTTCTTCTATTATTCTTATTTTTGTGTTAGCCGTTTGGTACTTATTTGGTTCAAATTTCTTTGCAATATATGGTGCACTGTTTCAGGAACTTCTGAACCTTTGTGTTTCTTTCTGACTCAATTTTCCTTCTTCAGTGGCTGAACCCAAGGACTTTGTGTTTTTACTGGACAACTGTCCTCACGACTGGCTATTTCCACGCTGTGCTGCTGTGGTAATGGATAAATCCTTTCTGCGTGCTTCAATCAATTTTCTCTCTTTGATTAATGCTTGTTAGATTTTTCCTTGGGCAAAACATGCCTATAACATGACCGATGTTGGCCCGTTTTGGTTTAATCTTTCTTTAAAAATCTAGCTATGTTAATACAAATAATTATTCAGCTATTGGTATCTGGTATATGAACATTTGAAGGCCCATGCATGTTATAGAAGGATTGAATGAGTACTACGTAGGAAATTATATAGTTATATTGACATGGTATAATCAATTGAAAGTAGCTTTGTGTTCAACCTATTCTTGTGAATAATATCTACTTGATGAACTTTATTGTCTAAAAGAAGGCTGCATTTGTTTTTGACAAACTTTTTAAATAGTTAGCTGTGGGTTGAATCAGAATTTAGATAGCCTTTTATCTTAATTGAGCTTGCTTATTTTAAGATTTTCAAACTCTGCTGTGATGATGGCTCCTCCTAGGATGCATTTAAATCAGATTGTGCTTTCAGGTGCATCATGGTGGTGCTGGGACTACTGCTGCTGGTCTCAAGGCTGCGGTAATATCACTCAATAAGTTTCCATGTATCCTTTTGAATATGTTTGTGTCTTCAGACTGATGATGATTCATATTATGTGCTGTAGTGCCCAACAACCATTGTGCCTTTTTTTGGTGACCAGCCCTTCTGGGGTGAGCGTGTACATGCCAGAGGTCTAGGTCCTCCTCCAATTCCCGTTGATGAGTTCTCACTTCCAAAGTTGGTTGATTCCATAAGGTTCATGTTAGAACCTAAGGTATAGTTCATTTTCCACTTATGGTTGAGTTGCTCATTTTGGTTCTTAGAAAGTTTTACCTGCGAACAACTGAAAAAGCCTTAAAGGCGCTCCATCCATCCCAGGTTTTTTGCATGTTATTAATTTTTAACTGTCCCATTTTTTTGTGATGTTTCTATTTTGTAGGTATTAACCATGATATATTTCTACATATACCCTTATTAATTGAGGACTTCAAATATACCAAACTCATCAACTTTTCAATACTTATAAATAATTATGGTATGGTTAGTTAAATTAGAAAAGGGTGCTGTTGGAATGAAATTGTGAATTAACTATATGTTGACCATTTTTATAAAACTAACATTTTTCATACCATTGCAAAGAAATAGGGACGCAGGGAGTACTATGGTGATCTGAAAAGAATCGCACATGTACAGCTGAGTTTATTGGAAACATTTTCTTCTTACAATTATTATTTGTAATTTAGAGATGATATTTGAAAGAAGTTAACCTGCAGAGGAGACTGCTTGTTGAATAATCTGGTTCCTGATCTTCCAAATATGATAGAATTTGGCAGTAAACCTTATCATATTATATGTATTTTTTCATTATTTTTCCTGGCCTGCTCCTTCAAGACACAGTCGCTTTTCATATCAGGAAAGAGGGAGAGTATGAGTCAGGGTTGCTAGGTGAACGCAGCCCATTAGTCTTAGTGAATAAATTTTCTATGGCTTTCTGAACGGCGATTGCACATATGTAAAAAAAACATGGATCATTTTGGACTTGTTCTGGGAAGGCGACAGTAAATCTTTGTTGGGTTGAGGGATCTTGATGAACTAATTTTAATCTTGGTCACCTGGCCAGAGAACCTCCTCTGCCATGTCATCTATTCTTGCTTTATGGTCTTTTGCTTGATGATGCTAGTTTGGAATTGGAACAGTTTCTGCAAGCATAGATCTGTTGCATTTGAATATTATGGGTGGCTGATATCATCGAATATTTCCTTGCCAGGTAAAAGAACGGGCTTTAGAGCTTGCCAAGGCCATGGAAGGTGAAGATGGAGTGACAGGAGCAGTGAAGGCCTTCTTCAAGCACCTTCCTCAGAAGAAGACAGACTCTGAGAATTCATCGGAGCGATCTAGTTTTTTCTCCATAAGCAGATGTTTTGGATGTTCTTGATATCCCAGGTGAATGCAGTTAAATCTGTACTTCTACACACGTCTGCCTCATGCTATATATATATATTCATGTTATTATGGCAAAAGTAGAAAGAAAGTTCTTGTTAAACGAGCTAGTGGGAGCTCATGTTCATATGTTTCCGTACTTTTGGCTTTCCAATCTCTTAATTTTTTTGTTCTTTTGTTTGATTATCGGATGGGTAAAGCAAAGAAAAATAAAGGGAAAATTTACTTATTGCCTTTTGTTGCTCAAAACTTTGTGTTGATACTAGACTATGCCGTTTTGGCATGCTAGAGGGAAGGGTACATTTTCTGCCGTCATACATTCATGAACTACGCAAATGTTAGTCGTTTTTTTAGCTCTGACATTATGTTAGTTTATTTATTGTAGCAGGTTTTGCATGCTCGACTGTGCATTTTAAAATGATTTTTTTTTTTTTACTTGGACTATGTTTTTTGCTGTTTATTCTCGATAGAATCGGTGAAATCCCCCCACGCCCCCGCCCCAAAAAAAAACTCTGTTTTCTTTCGTCTTTCTTTTTTCCTTCGGAGGCAAAGAAGCATATTTGTTTGCAATTTTGCTGGGATTAAAATATAATAGAGTGGTAGGAGCACCTCGAATTTTGCGGCATCTATGGTAGATAGTATTTGTAAATTCATTTTTAAGCTTGATTTAGAGTTTTTTTTTTTCCAACTAGAATCTTGGTACAATCCCCGCATTATGTGAGTTACCTATCGATTTTCAATCATTAGATTAAATTTTATTGAGAACCAATTTATCTACCAAGCAGTGTAGACTTATGAAAGTGTTTATGATTAGCAAGTAAAATACAAGATGATTATATAGCAAGATCTTTGATCATTGAGTTTGACATAAATAATTTATCAATCTATAATAATTTAGTTAAATTTATCAATATAAGTTTTTAAGGATTGTCCCTTACTTAATTTCACCTAACTTGCTTTTGAACAATAGAAGATTCATCTCCGATTTGGTCATGTATAAATACTCCATATTTAGTCACATGTTGAGCACAATGGTCTATGTGTTACCTTGTGTAAGACTTCTTTGAACAAATACAATTATGTATAGTAGATATGACTTTTAGATTAATTCAATCAAACTTGTTATCGTTCATCGTTGTAGGTTTCTTTGATTTCTCGATGAAAGCATTCTCCAATTTATTTAGAATTAGAAATGTCCTTAATTGTGAATTTTTTATGCCAAAAAACATAAAATGATCAATTTTTTCAATATTGAACCTCGTATACGCCATCCCATAGCAGCTTGAACACCAACCTCGCTTTGATATTAGTTTTTTTAAAATTTCGCTTAGGGTTAGAAATTAAGTAGATTTAGAGTTTGTAAAATTTAGTAGAGGAAACACTTAAGAATACAATTTTGGCGGGGGGGGGGGGAGGGTGATATTTTGTTATGTGTAAGAAACAGAAGATTACAAAGAATTAACGATCATCGCAGAAGATTTCAAGATAACTTATAATTCAAGAGATTCATCATAACTTTTCAATAAAAATAAGTATTAGCCTTAGGCCGCAATGTTGGTGACCAAGGTTTGATTCTTGCTGAGGGCATAACCCTTAAAAAGAGGAAAAAAAGAAAAAAGGAGAATACAAGAGGCTCAAGTTATTGATCACTCTTCATAAGCTAGGTTGGCAAAAAGTGGGTTAATATGGGTTATATAGGTGAAACGGAGCTAAACGAGTTTGGGACAATAAACGGGACATAACTGTGACGGACAACTCGGGTTGGCCGTGTCAGACAACGTGGGCCGCCCGTATTCCTTACGTAGAATCAGTGCAATTAGCCAACATTTCAGCACATGCAACATGGGTCGCTTGTGCTAGAAACGCAGTTGTGTTCGCGGAAGTGGGTTGACTATGTTCTCGTGATCTATTTTTGTTTTTCTATTTAGGAAACTTCACAGCCGTGTAAATCAACACTCCCTACCTATCTACGAACAACCACTGATTTACGCATTAATCTCTATACCACACACACCAAATACAAATCATAAGGTGACAAGCAGGACTCAAGTCGACACATTCAAGCTTGGAGTATCAAGTCAAGTTTGTGTTCAAATTTGCATTGAGATGTGGCTCCATTTAAGCTCGTTTATTTATTTAACACGAATGAGAAATAAACGAGTAGACCGTAAACCTTATTGATAGGCTAGATGAAACAAGTTAGTCAGAGCAGAATTGAGCTTTGGTTCAAATTTCTGACCCTTGCTCTAAATGCAGACGTACGTGTACGTTTAATATCCTAATCTGAGGCCTCTAGTTACTTAGTGTAAGGAGGCAATGGGTCGGTGAGCGACCCAACGGACGAGGAATCAACTGCAAACATACCGTTTTCTGAACCTGCCTAGCTCTCTTTCATAGGGATACATGCGAAAACAAAAAATGGGGTCAAAATTCAAAGTACATTGGCGGAGCGAGTAGGGACTTGATGATTAGAACATTAGGCAGAAGATAGAACAAGTGGCCCGTCTCTCTCTCGCGGTATCTTCCATATATGTTTTCTTCTGTAAGTTCAAACGTGTTGCGAGAGGGTTCCGTTTGTAGTTGCAGAGACGAGCTCAGAAGACAAATAGGTACCGATGCTGTCAGATCCAAAAAACAAGAATGATCAGTGCTGCGAAGCAAGTCGGGTTCGTTAGGGTGGGGGGACTACTAAGTATCAGTACATTGATGTTGCACGCAGCAGCAGCTGCAGCAGCTTCTTTTCATTAAGGAATATACTTTCTTGTTGCTTCTCCCAAAGTATTTTCTGATCGGAAGTCCCAAGTTCACGAGTAAGAGAGAGAGAGAACGCCATGCATGCATTTCTCTCATCCCACTGGGCATTGCTTCTAACGTGATAGAAACCCTCCATCCTTTCGTTTGTGGTTAAAAGATACGGGAAATGGAAAAAGGAAATGGTGCAGATGGGCAGTAAATTTCACCTGCAAAAGGCAACCATCCCAACTTGTACTGACAATAAGAAAGGAGAAGCAGGTTCCAAATTCCGTTTCCCAACTCATATTTATTGTACTAGTTAGTGTATTAATTCAATTTATCTGTATCTCTCCTCTAGTCCACACCAATCATCATCTTCCCTTCCTCTGCAACAACAACAGAATCTATGCAAAAACATCTCTTTTCTTGTCTTGACTATAAAAGAAAAAGAGTTAGATTGTGTTTGTCTGCCTCTCCTGTCTCTCCTGTTCCCAATTAAGCCCATACTTGACATAAAGTACTTTCATGCATATAAAGAAGTAACTCTTCACTTTATCTCACTTCCCTCTCGCGTAAACTTCACAGACCCATAAAACAAGAACAGTTTGTGCAAGTTCTGAACTCCTTGCAACGCCTTCATCTTTTTATGCAGGAATCTAGCATGGAAGAAATACTAGCTCATCATCACGCCACCATTACTCCAACTACAAACACAAGACAAGTTATGGCAATAACACCACCAATTACAGACAGTAATAGTAATAATAATAGGGTTTTTCCCTGCGTATTCTGCTCAAGAAAATTTCACAGTTCACAAGCTCTAGGTGGCCATCAAAATGCTCACAAGAAAGAAAGAACAGCTGCAAGGAAAGCTAGAAGATCAGCTCCAACGACATCATCCTCATCACATAATTACTACTCTGCCATGTCCAACATGAATACCTTTTCACCACCACTTATTCTTACACCAACCTACCACCAACACCACAACAACAACATCGTCAGAGAAGGTGGCCTCGGTTCATCAGTCTTCTTCAATCCTGCAGCAGCAGCAGCTCATCCTCATTCAGTTTTGAATCTTCCCATGTGTATAACTGCCCATGCTGCATATTTTGGTCATTTTCCTGCTCCTACCCATCAACATACATGTGGTAGACAGGAGTTTAGGTTAGGTGGTGTTGCTGGGGCTCCAATGTTTGAGAATGATGATAATGTGGTCATATCAGTTCATGGTGGGAACAACTGCTTCTCTGGATCTTCCAATATTAATGCTGCATACAATAATCGGCAGCAAATAGAACTAGATCATGATCATCAGCAGGTACTGAATTGGCAGAGGAACATAGTACGGTATAACAATGGGCCTTCTAATTCTCATGGGCAACAGTGTTCGGCTGACAAGGTGAAGAAAAATATAATTGGGAGTGGAGGTGGTGTTGCAACTAACGAAATTCATCATCATCTAGAGCATGCTGTTATTAGAAGTAAGGAAAGTCATGATGACAGCAGTCCTGATTTATCCTTGCACTTGTAACAAGCTAACCATGTTTAGATCGAAACTTATTAAAACGGAAGGGGTTTTCGTCCCTTTTTATTTTATTGGATTTGATGCAGGGAAAATAACAAGTTCGAGGGAAGAATATCAAGTAAAAATTATTTCCCCCCCTTTTTTTTAATATACTTATGGTAATGGCTGATGGCAAAGAATATATATATATATATATATATATATATATATATTTGATATGTATAAAAACTAGTAGGTTTTACCTAACGTTAGATGCTAGTTCCTAAGTATTAGAAGCCGGATACCATAACACGTTATGGTACCGCCATCTACGGGATATTTTGCAGTTAGCTATACTAGTATTTACAAAAGCCTGCTGGTAGCTGAACATATACCTCACGCACAGGGCAGCATTGATGGCTGTTTTGACTGCATAAATATTTCGGATCGGAGGTGTTTTGCCGTGGATTCAATGTTTCTTCCCTCACTCTTTTAGTGTTGGAGACTTGGAATCAGTGTAGTGGTTCCATATTATTCCTGTGGGTTCTCAGCATGTAAATCAACTGGTTTTTAATTTGGGTTTCATCAGTCTTTTTACTACAAAAAGATATTTTTGGAATTCTTCCAGAAACCCATTCGGTTAGAACTTAGAACATTTACATCAATTATTCATATTTTTTTTTTCTATATTCATGGATTTTGTGTTTTGGTTTGAACGCTCAATACTTTGGGTTGTCTCTTTTTAAATAGCAAAAATGGTTGTGCTTACAAAGTATATTCCCATAATTACAACCAATATTCTTTCAAATTACAACCTAATTATATCCTATGAGATTTTACTTTCCTAAAAATATAAAAGATATTTATATCCAAATAATAGGTCAAATCAAATATTGTCAAAGATTAATTAACTTCCTAAATTATTTATCTTTCTTATTAATGGGTCAAATCAAATATTGTCAAAGATTAGTTAATTTCCTAATGGGTCAAATAATATTGATAAAGATTAATTAATGAGTCAAATCAAATATTATCAAAGATTAATTAACTTTTTTTAATGAATATTCTTTTCTATTAACATCCCACCTTCAAATTGATGTAGGAGGATCAAAAAGCATAAATTTGTCAACCAAGAACTAATGTTTGTGTTGAGAAAGAGCCTTTGTGAATATACTTCTAGTCTAATGTTTAGTATATATCTAAGGAAGAGTAATCATGTATTGATCAAAGGCTTCTCATATAGAATGACAATTGACCTCTATATGCTTGGTATACTTGTGAACAACTGGATTCACAACTATCTGAATATCATTGGTATTATCAATATTAAGTGAGGTGGGGTGAAGGTGAGAAAAACCTAATCCACTTAACAAACCTTGAAGTCATGTGATTCAGCGGAGGATTAAAAAACTCTTACCTATTTATTACTCTTCTAGGAGATAAGATAATCGCCCAATCAATATCACTATATTCCCTTTGGTGTGTAGGGGAACCCTTGGGGAAAGACAACCCATGTGAGGGAGTTCCTTTGATTTAGTGAATAATACGACGAACAATGACTAAATAAATATGTCAAGGGGTCTACATAAGTTAACTGATATGCTAGACAAGAAAGGAGATGTCTAGATGAGTGATAGTTAAGAGCTCCCAACAAGTTGCCGATACAAGGAAGGATCTATCAAAAGGTTGCACATGTCACGAGAAAGCTTGAGATTGACTTCCAATGCAGTAAGAACATGATTACATGACTTGAGACCAACCAAAGAGATAATCTCTTGTGTACATTTGTGTTGATGTAGTAAAATACCTGATGGAGTATTCTGAACCTCTAAGCTAAGAAAATATTGCAAAGTACCAAGGTCCTTCATATGAAAAGAAGATTGGAGGTGTTGTTGAAATTGCTAAATTAAGTCATTATCAAAATATAAAATGGCAATATCATCAACAAAAACCAAGATTATCACAATTCTAGAGAAAGTCTTTTGAAGAAAAAGAGAGAATTTGTATTAACTTTGAGCAAACTAGAAATCAAGAAAGGTGGATCAAAACTCATCAGGCCATTCAAAAGGAGTTTGTTTGAGCCTATACAAAGATCATCGTATGTGATAAACATTCAGTGAAGGTGTAGCAAAATTCTTAGGAGGAGGATCCATATAAATCTCCTCCTTAAGATTTCCCTATAGAAAAATCATTCTCAACATCCATTTGTTGTAAAGTCCATCCCTACAAAGAAGTAAGAGCAATAGTAGTATGAATTATAGTCATTTTAGAAATAAAAGAAAAAGTCTCATCGTAGTTAATCCTCCACTTCGGTAGATTTCCAAGAGCCACAAGGTAGGACTTATGCCAATCAAAGGACCCATTATATCAGAACTTGAGCAACCCATTTGTAACTCATGGGCTTAACACCGGGGGACAAGGCACTATATCCTAAGATAATTTTCATGAAGAGCTTGTATCTCATTAGATATTTCTTGTTGCCAACAAGATTTTCCTAGGCATAAGAATGAGTAACATAAACATGATAAAGTGTGGAAGAAAACCCATACCAATTAGGTGGACAAGTAGCTCGAGTGGAGCATCACCACATGGGAACAACATGATCATGTGGCGGATTCATGTTGAGGAGGACCGGAGGATTAGGGTGACATAAAAAATAAACAAGATCTGGTTGGAGACGTTTAATGAGATGGGGTGGATCATCAAATGGAGGAAAAAGGACAATAGAGGAATCAAAGATATTCTTTGTGTGGAAGAAGTATTGATTCTCAAAGAAAGTCACATTTCTAGAGTTTCAAAATTTATTTGCATCAACATCAAAGCAAACAAATGCTTTTTGAGTAGGATTATACCCCATAAAGATACATGCAATAAAATGCACATTGAGGTTGTGACGATCAATATGAGGTAGATTGACAAAACACATGCAACCAAAAGTATGAAGAGATTGATAATTGAGGGTTGTGGAAAGTAAGAAAAAATAATAATGGGAGTAATAGACAAATATTTTACTCATAATTTAGGGGGAATAGATGAATCAATTAACAATGTGCGGATAACATTATTAAGATGATGTTTTTTTGTTCAGCTACCTTATTTTGTTGCGGAGTGTATTGACAAAAATGCTGATGGATGATTCATTTATCTTAAAGGTATGTCTGAAAGGAGTCAGACATATATTCTCCCCAAGAGTTATAACGTAGTGTATTGATAGTGGCCTTGCATTATGTTTCAACAAGTGCAACATATTTTTGGAATACAGAAAATACCTTAGATTCATCTCAAAGAAAATAAACCTAGGTGAAGAGTTTATAATCATCAATAAATGTGGCAATATACTAATATTGACCGAATGAGATAATAAGATTAACACCCCAAACATTAGTATGCACAATCTCAAAGCACTTAGAAGTACAAATACAATGTATAGGAAAAGGTAAATTTTTGCTCTTAGCTAGCCGATAAATGGTACATTCAAAAAAGGTAGAAGAATAAGGAGTATTTTTATTGCCTAATAAACCATCTTTCATAGCATGTTTTAGAATAACAGAACTGGGATGCCCTAGTCTTTTATGCCAAACTTCAAGATTATTTTTAGTTAAGAGTACAAGTAAGATGAATAGTACTAGGAATGGAAAGTTGTAAAGGAAAAAGGTGCCCCACTATAGATCCCTTTGCAATCAACATCCCCACATTTGATCCTACACAAGACAACAACCATGAGAAAAAAGAACATAATTTGATTCACTAATTGGCCTATAGAAATTAAATTAGTAGATAATCGAGGACAGATAAAACATTTTGAAAAGAGGAACCCAAGTTTCTAGTGATGGTAATGGGAAGATTACTACCATCAGCAATCTAAATACTTTGCATACCACTATACTTACAAATATTGTGAATAATATGAGAGTTACTAGTTATATGATTAGAAGCTCTTAATTCCACAATCTAAGAAGAATGAGAGGGAGTATTAGTTCCTTAGAGGCATCGATTTGTTGTAATAGATATTACTCTTCGATTTGTTGAGCTTGAAGACATTCCCATGGCTAAAATATAATAAACCATGTGTAAACATAAGATTGACAAGATTATCTTTCTTACACTTAGGATGAGTCTTGAAGAGAGGGACATGCTTGAGATCATCTATTATGTCCTATTTAGGTATTCCATAATTAAAATGGGAATTTTTTTTGTTTATGAAAATAACTGAAATACCCTAAAACCCTAATTTAGAAAATTATGACAAAATAAGGATTTATTAGGGAAATTAATTAAATAAATTATTTTATTAAAATAAGGGAAAGTAATTAAGGCAAAATCAAGAGGATAATAATAAATAATATAATTAGAAAAAATTAGGGTGTTTTGCTAATTAAAATGGAATTAAGCAAAAATTATTCAAAATATCCTAAATTAATCTAAAAGGTAAATTTATTTATTATTTTACTAAATATTATTATTTTAAATATTCAAAAAATACCAAAATATTCTAAATACCCTAACCCATCTATCTTTCCTTTTTTCCTTTTTCTTTTCCTTTTCCTTTTTTTTCCCTTCTTTTTCCTTTTTCTTTCCTTCCTCTCCTTTCTTCTTTTCTTTTTTTTCCCTCTCCACCAATCTAGGCCAGCCCCCCTCGCGGCCCAAACCCTCTCCTTTGCTCTCTCGGGGCCCAAGCCCCGTCTAGTTTCTTTTTCCCCCGGACCGCTCGCTCGCCGATTCTCCTTCTTTTTTCTTTTCTTTTCCCTGGACCCGCCAACCCTTCTTCCTCCTCGCTCCTTCCCCACGCAGGCCTACGACCCTGTAACACCCCACACACCAGCCTGCCACCTCCAACTAGCCACCACTACACCGCTTGCCTACCTTCCCTCTCTCTCCCCCATTGTTTTCCTATCCCTTTCGAACCAACCAGCCCCTTCTCTCTCCTCACACGTGCCCTTCCCCCTTCCTTTTCTTCTCCCTTGTCCAATCAGGTCTTGCAACTTTGCAGGCCTGTATCGGTGTAACACCCCCAAATTTACTACTGAAAAATTTCGTTTAATTTAAAGAGGTTTAGCGGAAGCAAACAGATAAAACTGTAAATTCGGGGGCATTACCGCCACACTTAGTACCAGATCGATTTACTCCTACCGACCCGATACTAAGTGCTAAGGCTAAATAAGAATAACACCAAAAACGAATCATTAGTAAAGCATAAGTTCGAAGGAATCAGAGTGCGAAAGTCAAAAGTTACAATCCGATGTACAGTTTAAAATACCAAATGTCAGAGGACACAAAATAACGAAATAAAACAAAGCACGGTGATACAGAGAAACAAGACGGGGGATGCTCTCCGGCCAAGTCACTCTTGACCCCCAAGTTAGATCCAGACTCAACTCTCAGCCCTGAAAGTGTCACAGACATCGTCCCTTACCTGCAAAACTCAGACAGGTCTTCTGCTCGTGGGAATGAGCAGCACCCATGAAACGGGTGATCAGTACGCTACGTACTGAGTAAGGGAACAGACGTACTAAGGCCCACATACACAGAAATACATGAACAAGCAGACATAGCATGTCAAGAATGAACAATAACACAGATGAACAATGCTGGTCACGAATCATATAACTTTCTCATTAGATCTCAGATAATTATAATGATATCGTCATAGTCTTTATCGATCCATGTGAGTGCGGGAGCCCCACTATTATAGCCGGTGGAACGGTCGCGAGGGCCATGCCCTGCCACTATTATAGCCGGTGGAACGGTCGCGAGGGTAATATACCCTGCCACTATTATTTGCCGGTGGACCGGTCTGACCCCGACTCACAAGGTGTTCCACTGTAAATATTAGTATCTTTCCATGTCTTATCACTTTTACGTTTGGTTTGTTGAGCACGAAATCCCCCACTATTATAGCCGGTGGAACGGTCGCGAGGGCACATGCCCTGCCACTATTATAGCCGGTGGACCGGTCTGGGTTCGGCTCAACATCTTTCTCTGTAAGTCGTTAGTGTTTTAATGTATCTTATTCGAGGGCATTTCACCTTTGTCATGCATGGTCAGAGATCTCAACACATCACATCAAAACTGAAGGTATATGCGTACTATCACATACTAATGAGGGCACATGCACACAACCCGATTCCAAGCCACGCCACACATGAAACAGTTAGAATAATGGCATTTAAGACCACGACACATAAATCATATGGAACATCCATGGCACGTAGGACGCATGTCACACATTCAGCCTTAGCTATATCCTTACTCGGTTTAGGTTACCGGGCTATCTCCTGCGCTTATATTAGGCCACTAAATACCCTTTGTAATTATCATACTTAACACATTTCTCGCATTGGAAACCCAAATCATGACCCTCAGACTCAACTCTCCCTCATACCTCACTCCTTCTCATTTATTCTTATTATTTCATTTTTCTTTTTCCACCTTCTCAAATTAGGGTTTCCTTCCCAAACCCTAGGTACCCTTATATGACCCTACGTACTATTTTTCACCTCGAGCCTCCAGACTCCCAAACAGACCTTCCATTAGTCTCCCCACGTCCTAAAGTAACTTTTTATACGTAAGGTTCGCCCCCATGCGGACCTTAACCACCCCATGCAAACCCTATCATTTCCACCATGCCAACTCTATCATTCCCATGCAAACCCTAGTTTTCCCATGCAACCTTATTTTCTCCCACTCTTCTATTTTATTTAATTCCCTTTTTCTCATCATTTCACAGATTACAGACTACCTAGGTCGTCCATACCTACGTTAACCAACGTACTTCCCTTTGGTTATCTTAGTTGCTTATTTTTCTCTTTCAAACCCTCACTCCACAACTCCGCATCAAAACACCTAGCATGCATGTCGTAGGGGTCACACCACATCACGTCATATTTGTACCTTACCATATTAGTACATACAGACAAGAGCATGAGAACATACCTCGGTTCCACGCTGCGCTACATAAATACACAGATAATATACAGATTATAGCATATAGTCGCACAAGGCATACAAGACAGGTAAAACATGCAATACACACAGGTGGCCTTAGTTACGTCTTTACCTAAATCGGCGCCGGGCTTGGAGCACGCTCCTACGCCTCCTGGGGGCTTTGACTCGGTTCACCTATAAGAGGGAAATGCTAACGGTTAATCTCCCTCTACCGGAATTACCATAATTTTCCTATCTTACCCCTATCACGGCCTAATACTAAGGCTAATATTAATAATAGGGGTCTATAAATAAAGGGTAGGGTTATTACTATTCTCACAATAGTTTAAACGGATTATCACTAATTAAAGTAGGTTTTAGCAAAATCCAGAGTATTAAGGTGAGGGTTTCAATATTAATAATAATAATTACTAATAATAATAATAAGAATACTACTAATAGTAATAGTACTCATAATAAGAATAATAATGGCTATAATGATAATAATGATGATAATAATAATTGAAATCGTAGTAGCATTAGTGATAGTAATATTACCGATAATAATAAAATAATAACACAACCATAATCATCCTGGCGATAATATCAATAATAATGATAATAATAATAATAATATTAGAAGTAGCAATAGTGATGAAAATAATAATAATAATAGTACAAATAATAGTATGAATACTGAAAATAATAATAATAGAAATAGTTGAAATGATAATAATAGTTAGAAAGATAAACCTAATGACACTAGTATTAACCATGAGAATAATAATAATAGTAATGATAGCAATAATGATAGTAACAATAATAACAATAATAAAAATAACAATAATAATAATCACAATAATAATAATAATAATAATAATAATGATAACATAACCATGATAATAGTAATAGTAACGATAATGATAATAATAATAATGATAAGGGTAATAATAATAATAATGTTAATCATACTAATAATAGTAAGAATACTACCATAATAATAATAGCAAAGATAATAACAACATCAGTCATAGTTAGAGTAATAAACATGGGAATAATAATAATAATAATAATAATAATGACAATAGTAGTAATAATGACAATAATGCTCATAATAATAATATTAATAATAACAATAACACCAATAGTAATAATAATACTAATAAGAATAATAATAATAATAATAATAGTAATAATAGTGATAATAATAATAATAATAATAATAATAATAATAATAATAATAATAATATTAAAGGTACTAAGGATGTTAGTCATAGTTAAAATAACACATGTGATAATGGTAATAATAATAATAATAATAATAATAATGATAATAGTAATAAAAATAATAATAGTAATAAATGACAATAATAATTATTATAACAATAAGAATAACAAGAGTAATAATAATAACGATAATAATAATAATAATAATAATAATAATAATAATAATAATAATAATAATAATAATAATAATAATAATAATAATAATAATAGTAATCATAATAGTAACGATAATAGTAGTGCTAATAATAATAAGGATAATAATAGTAATACTAGCAATATTAACAATAATAATAACTTAATAGGGTCTTGTATTGCTTAATACCATTAATTAGAAGTTCTTAGGGGAGGATTGGGTCCTAGTAATAATAATAAGGGTGGTAGTATTAGTAATAATAATAATATTAGTAATAATAATGATAATGTTAATATTAATCATAGTAATACTAATAATAGTAGTTAATAATATTAAATCATTAATCACTTTTATTTTATTTTATTATTATTATTTTTTAAGATTTAGGGTTCAGGGTGTTGGGCAACCTGGCTGAGAGGTGGTGGCGGCGGCGGCGGCGCGGCGGCAGCAGCGACGGCGGTGGAGGAAGGGAGAAAAGGGAAAAATGGATGTGGAGGCCAGGGAAGGAGAAACTAGAGGAAAGGGGAGGTGTTGGGTGGTAGGGCAGGATCCCCTGGTCATTTTGGGGGGTGGTGACGGCGCTGCAAGCGGCGGTATGGCCGACGGTGGCGGCGCGAAGGTGGCGCAGAGGGTTGGAAGGCTGTTTTGGGGAGGAATTTTTGCACGGCCAGGGCGGCACGTGCGGCGCAAGGCAGGGAGAGCTAGTAGTCTGGTTGTGTAGAGGGAGGTGCAGGGAGGATGTTGGTGGCGCGGGCAGGCGGAAACGGTGGCCGAAGGCGGAGGAAAGGGCGGCTAAAGGTGGGGCGGTGTGCGGCTCTGGTTTTCTGGGTTCCAAATTTCGAACCCGATTAAGGCAATGGTTAGGGCTATTTATAGGGAAATTGGGACGGGAAAACGACAAGGGTGCGAGGGGGAGTCGGGGTTAGGTGCTTGCGTGTCCGGCGAGGCTGACCGGCGCAGGTCTGCTATTACAGACCGAGACCCATCGGAGAAAAAGAAGAAGAGGATTGCGTGCGGGAATGGCTGAATCGATTGGTCACATCTGCAGGGAAGTCAACGGGGATGAAAGGGCGAAATGACCGGTGGAAATGGCGTGCCGTTGAAGCTAAGCTTCCCGGCGAGATTTTCGATTGCAGACGGCGAAGACGACGACGTCGCGAGGAAGAAGAAGAGGAAGAGGCTGGACCGGCGGTCCAGCAGAAAAGAAAAGAAAGAAAGAAAAAGGGGCGGGCCGAACCGGCCGGGAAAAAAAGGGAAGGAGGGACGCGGGAGAGGGACGGACCGCGAGGGGGGAGGTGCTGGGCCTGGCAGGCCAGCCCAGTCGGGAAAAAAATAAGGAAGAGAAGGGGAAAGAAAGAAAAAAAAAGGAAAAAGGAGGGAGAAAAAGGAAAAAGGGAAAAGGAAAAAAAAGGGAAATTAGTGGTTGGATTAATTAGCATGATTTGGGATGTTTAATAAAATATATATATTAAAATAATAATTAAATTCTATTTTTTTTAGGTTAATTTAGGGATTTTTGAAAGAAATTTCTTAAATTCCATTTTAATTAACAAAACACTCTAATTTTCTCCAATTAAATTATTTATAAAGTTTATATTAATTTGAAACTATTTTATTCTTCTTAATTTAAATAAAGTAATTTATTTAATTAATTTCCAAATAAAATCATTAATTAGCTTAAAAATACCAACATTCCTTCTTTTTAGAACACTTATAAATTTCTTCTTAGTTTACCCTAATTAACTTCCTCTTATTTTTAATAAAAATAAATTATTTTGGTTAAACTCCCACATAAAAATCTTATTTAATAATAGATAATAGAAATTAGGATTTTTGGGGCATTTCAATCGGCTTTCCACCGCCGATGACCTACCACGCATGCCCCTCTCTTGTTCTCTTCCCCCTCTGTCATTTTCCCTTTCAGTTGCCTACAAATACCCCATAACCGCCCCTCATTCACCCTTCTTTTTTTTTCCTTGCCTAGAAAATTTCCCTTTGTGCCGCCGCCCGTTCAGATGACCATACTGCCGTCGTCGCCCAACGCTGCTGCCTGAACCACCTACCAAACCACTCCTTACACCACCCTCCACCGAACTACATCACTCACCACACTCGATTCTTCCTACACGAGCTGCCTTGGCCGAGCAAAGTTGCCCCCCGATCAGCCTACTTTCACCCACCACTGCCCTTCGTGTCGCCGTCTACAGCCGTTTCCACTACAACCACCACTCTCTCTATCCCACAAAACAACCAGCGGTAACTCCCCTACCTCGCCTACCTTCCTTTCCCCCTACCTCCCTCTTCTCCTCCCTTCCTCCCCCTTTACCACCTTCGACCACCACACCAACCATAGCCTGCACCGCCCCTTTAGCTACACTACCACCACCATTCCAGCCCTCTCAACCTAAGGCATCCACCACCACCTCAACCACCCTCTTAATCCCCCTCTTCTAACCTAGGCAACCACCTCTCCACCTTCTCTTCTCCCTCCACAGGTACAGCCATCGTCATCGATGTCGCCTGGTTACCACCGTCCCTAGGTGGTACCCTAGCCTCCACAACCCTTAAACTTTATTAATACAAATGTTACCATTATTATTATTATTATTATTATTATTATTATTATTATTATTATTATTATTATTTTCATCATCATTATTATTAAATCTAACTTCGAAATATTATTACTAATATTATTATTAATAATAGTTGAACCCTTATCATCATCATCATCATCATCATCATCATCATCATCATTACTACTACCTTTGGCATACTATTACTACTACTATTATTATTATTATGAATATTCGAACCCTTATATTTATTATTACTATTACAACTATTACTACTACTACTACTACTACTACTACTACTACTACTACTACTACTACTACTACTACTACTACTACTACTACTATCATCATCATCATCATCATTGTTATTACTATCATTATTATTAACCTTGACCTTATTATCACTAATTTTAAGTCCTAAAAACCGGGGTGTTACACCCTTTACCTCAACACAAATCAATTAGCAAATCATGAGTTTTATTAAGCATAATATCTTAAAATAAGAGAATAACATCAATTGAAAAAATATAAAGTTAAATGTGGAGATAAAATATGCTCTTTGTTTGAGTTCAGAAAATCATTGTTCAATTTGTTTGACTTGGGATACAAAATTGAGATCAAGGAGTAATTGTGGACAGGTTGAGGAATAGGTTTGGATGAAGGAAAAAATGTAATAGAAAACCTTATATCTCTCTTTTATATTCTCAAATTGTCATCCTTTTTGTCCCCAAGGTTCTTTCTTCGTCACGAGGGTTGGGTAGTGCTTTGAGATTCACTGTCATATGTTAGCACGACCAGCCCATGTTGGTTGTGTCAGCTTCAACCATGTTGTGTATGTTGGTCATAAATTATTTGTTTAATATCATATTAAGTTGATTTTTAATGCATTGTAAAGCTAAAAAAATGCTCTATCAAATTTTATGTTTCACAATGTTCCAAATTCAAATTGCATCATGGTTGGATTTGCACATCTTTCCATCTTTCCACCTTTGCACCCTTTGAGCACTTTTTTTTCTTCCATTTTGTTCTAAATGTTATTTTTTAGCTCATTTTGATCCCATTTTCTCCAAATACCTAAAAAATATTATTAAGATAAGTAAAAAAGAATAACTAGACTAATGAAAAAATCATTACATAATCACACTAAATATTTATGTTAAAGCTCCACATGACCAACATAATCCATACTTATCCCTCACCTTGGAAAATGACTCTTTTTATCTTAAAAGGAGGTTGTAAACAACCATTGAAGAGTAGAGAATACCTAGTTTTGCATACACAGGTGATAATCATTTGGGAAGTTTAGAAAGGATAACACATCCTTAATAAATTCTAATTCACAATAAATTAAGCTTTCTTCATATTTGGCTCTATCATGCATCTTGGGGATACATTTTTCACGGTACATCCTCTGACCAATTACTATTGCCTCTCCCTTGCACAAAAGTTGCTTTTAAAATGCAGTGAATTTTATTGTAAAAGCTCAAAAAATTTTGTTCCTCAATTGGAGCGAATCTCAATCATTTCTTTCTTGATTGATAATTATCTCTATTTGATAACACTATCTTTCCAAATTCCTACAATATAGAATGCTAAATAGCTGAAAAACTACCATAAGCTTCTTGATAGCTACTTCCACAACTTTATAAATAAAAATCAACCCAAAAAATGTTGTGTGCCGAATAGTTTTTTTATTAACACAAGATTTTTAAAAATAGAACAATCTCAACTTAAACACTTGATAGTACCTAGACATAACTAAAAAAAAAAAGAATAGTCTTTAATAAATGACTATGATATTGAACTAAATGAATAAGGTTGTGTTATTGTCATATTAGTTTTCCTTTATTTATATGATATAAATTAAAAAAATTTAATATGGTTTTATGATTTTTATAATGATTACTATTAATAGATATATGCTATTATTTTTTTAAGTTCTTATCTTATATTATGCTATCTTATCTTATCTTATCTTATATGATTTGATATAAATCTTATTAGGTTTGAATATATGGTGAAGGTGAAAATAACCTAAATAATTTATAGGTTCATTTTGCTTAAGATCTATTATATTCAATGTGGTTATTTAGAAGTAGTATTTTCCCATTAACTATAAAGAAAAATACTATAAAATACCCTAAATAATCTAACAAGAATAACACAATACTAGGTAATGTAGATGTAAATCATTATTATTATTTTTAGATACATGTAATGTGGGTACCATGATACATAACCTAACATAATTAGGTACCCTTTTTTCTTGAATAACTTCATGGAAGTATAAAAAAATTATTATATTATCTTTTTAAATATCATCCATTTCATATCTTATCATGAATACTAGAATCATATATATATATATATATGGATTAGTTTTGCAAAATTAAGTTAGTGTGCATGGATCATTTGAATCTAATTTTTTATTCTTTTTTTTTAGTTCCCTAGACATTTTTATTTTCATAAGAAACAACCATAAAGTTTTATAAAAACATAAATGAATCCTATTAAATATACATTAAAAATTATTACATATCTTTAATTAGTGTAGAAAATAAATGATATTAATAAATAAAAACGCCTATTTTGTGATATATGTTGGAAAAAAAAATATGTATTAAATAACATGATTGTAGTAAAGTAGTTCTAAAATTAAAAATTCATGGTAATTGTATGAAATCACTCAAAACACATAATTACTCAATATAACTACATTGTAAATTCTAGTTTTCAAATAAAGTAACAACTTTGAGTTTGTTATCAACAAAGTTGTAGGGCATTGTTGGAAATTCTTTTGGGTAGGTACCACTAAGAAGTCGTATGCCTTGATTGCATGGAAAACCATTTGTCTTCCTGAGAAGGAAGGTGAACCAGAGATTGAAGAAACTAGCGTGGAAGAAAGATAGTATGCTGAGATATCAACTCATTAGTTGGTTGATTTGTCATGAAGCTATACTTACAAGGAAAAAGCTAGCTCAATTGTTGGAATACTCAAATCTAAAATAGTTACGGTGTATGTGTTGCAATGCCAGAAACCATGGATCATCTCTTTGTGACCTAGAAGCTATTGTTAGATTAGCTTGGATTTGGCTTCTATATAGGAAGTTGGAAAGAATTACTCAAGTAATTGATTATGTGCACAAGGATATGCTTGGGTAGGTCTGGTATTTAACGTGTTGGTTCTTCCATCATGCTCTATGCCTTAAAGATAAATAGTAATTCCTTTATTTTTTAGGGGAAGTCCCTTTTGCCACAAGTTTTTGTTAGACAGATTCATTTGGATATATTTTCTAGACTCCTTAGTTGTCTTAGGATGGAAGTGTATAGGAGCACATTGATGGGTTTGTTCTAGGTTGATGGGATGGGTATTGATGTCGATACATTGATGTAAATATTTCATTTTCGGCAATAAAAGTTAATTAATTACAAAAAAGAAGAAGAATGTATGCATCTTTTTTTTTCCTTCATCTTCATCTTCTCTAGTTGTTCCATTATAATTGAAATGACTTAGTTAAACTTATCTACCTATAATTATAGTATTGAAGATGTTCAACAATTAGAATGTTTATAAATTACTATTTCATTATAAATGTTTTGATCCATAGTTTTTTGAATATTGTAAATTAGTTTAAATTAAAAGTTTATTAAAATACTATTGACTTCTTGGTTTTAATTATAACAAAGAAAGATGAATTCTCTTATGTTTCGTGTGTTAACTAATTACATGTTTAAGGATGTTTGAGAAACATATTCATAGGAATTGATGAAGGAACTAAAGAAGAAACGATAAAATGCATGAATATCCTGAAGTTTGAAAGAGTATCTAGGCTTTAAGTCTTTATGTAAGGTAATATGATACTTTTGGTATTACTTGAGTAGCATAGGTAAAATGGTTTCCTCAAAAAATTTAGTACTTGGTCTTTTAGAGAAAATTCAGCTTGAATTTCTTATTGAGTTTCCCGAGTAACAGTTGTCATCCAATAAAATAGGAAAGTATTTTTGGTGTGGATAAAATCATAGATCTAAAATATTTTTGGGTATTATTGTGGGTAAATATCTTATTTTGTTTTTTTTTAACTGACTTGATGATTAACTAATAGGTTTTGGGAAAAAATTTGTAGATTTGGTAGTAATATTCCCTAAAGAAAGATTTTATCCTAAGCTTTTTTTTAATCAATTTTACTGAGTATAAATTTTGAATTATTATTATTTTATGTCTAAATTCTTCATGCAGATTTTCTAAGTAAATTTGTGATTGACTAAATTATTTTTAAACACAACTTAGGTATTGCTTGATGTGGTTTTTGTTGAATGCTATCACATGCATTATGGTTCTTTACTTTGGTAACTTGAGGTTGTTTTTCCTATCTAACTAATGAGTAGAAAATTGTTATATATATTTGTGAAAATCGTGAGCAAAGCGTCATTGTGCTTCACATTGAAAAAGGCATGTTGGGAGAGAATTTTCATGCAGAATTACTTAATTGGGAAGTTGGTTCTATATTTAATCTAGAAAGAGTAATGCCGATTTTCTTCTTGAATTTCAATAGAATCCTCCTTTTTCTCATCTAAAAAATCTCATGTTAAATGTAATATACGGAAGCAAAACAAGGAACATCAATGAAACCACCATATTGAACATAAAGAGAGGTGTGGACATTCACCTAACTTATACTCAATACAAGATTAAAAGGTAATAGATGTTACAACCTTTACATTGTTAAATCTTAAAAAAAGGTATAACAAATAGTTACAAAGTAGTGTTAAAAGAGCATTTACACAATTGAGAGCAAAACCAGACAAAAACTTAAGATAGGGAAGGAATTAAATGTTGATTAGCCTAAGCCTAGGCTATCATTGCCCCCTCAATCAAGATATCCAACAAGGATTGGTTAACATGAAAAATAATACTAATTGCTACCTTGAATGACTCATGATCGATGCATTGCCATGAGGACTTCAGTACTGAGTACAATCTAACTTACATGAGCACTTAAAACATGGTTCATATTGTCACATGGAATATCACATCATTTTATAGCATATTAACTTCAAATAATACAATCAAACAATGCACATAAGGAATCCAATGCCACACATGGAATCATATTTATGCAGGGGTTCATAGGCAACCCACTAATGGTCTAGCATGACATGTTGTCTTACCTAAGAAATCCATTGTAGATAACATGCTATATGTGATACCTCTAGGGTATATTAATTAAACCAAGGAGCAAAAAGGATTTCCTCACTTCATTGAAGGGAAATGCAAAGCCCCTAAATCATCTCTAAGTTTTAATTATAATTATTATTCTTTCAGAAATCATGATCATGTAAGTTGTATTACTTAAAATTTAACCCATGGTTGTTCATAACGTTTTATGCTATAGCAAACATGTTATTCCCAAAATAAGATTTCAAGATTACACCACACATAAATAGAATAATAAAGGAGTACGGCATGGGGTTAGGATATACTAAGGGCATGTATTGTAAGGTATTCTACACCTATCAACACACTCTTGCATTCATATTTTGAGGGATGAAATAACATAGATGACATGATGACATGGGGTTTTCTACACCTACCACTTATGGTAAATAGCCATAGTAGTTCAAATTTCATATAACAACGTAGATAAGCAAAAATAATGGTTCTTCTACACCCATCACTCGTGGTTAATATCTAGGGTAGCTCAAATATTTTATGACAAGGTAGATAAGAAAAAATATAGGGTCTTCTACACCCACCACTCATGGTCAAATAGCTATGGTAGCTCAAATATCATACAATAATGTAGATATACAAAAACATTAGGCCTTCTGCACCCACCACTTATGATCAATATCCATGATATCTCAAATAATAGTAATACTAATATAAACCTTCAACATCCACCACCAATGGAAATTTAAGGCTAAAGGAGTTTGCACATATATCTTCAAAATCATCCCCACTTGTGACACCCAATACCACAGTGGCTTAGGTTTTTAACACCCACCACCATGATGGCTATACCACTAGCTTAAGTATTCTAATCCTTAAGTGTATGTGCCCCCGATAGGGTTCGAAGAGCCTATGAGAGTAGAGAATATACTATGCAATAGATAAACTATGACCTCCTGTGTTTACAATTACACAAAAGAATAGAGAGTCTGTAGGCTATGATTTGCATGATTACACTAAACATACCTACACGTGTTTATAATTTACAACAAACTTACACATAAGTGTTTATAGTTATAACTAAACATATAAGCATGGTTTATAGAACAAATTATTCAAAATAAGTACTTTTAATGAAGAAGTCCACATAACGGCTAACAGATATAAACATCAAATATATTTGGCTTAACCAATAATAATGCAATAATATACCATTTTAAAAAATTACTGTTCACATTTGATTACTATTCTAAGAGCCAAATTTGATAGGCAAACTTTGGCTAAAGTCAACACTATGGTCAACACAAGTCCCTAAGTCCAACTTAACATGTTATTCACCTATAATGAAAGACAACTCACACATCATAAAATAGAAAAACATGACAATAAAAGAGAAAAGAGAACATATTAAAAGATACAATCGTAGTCTTAAAGTTCTAGTGCTATATGAATTTTGGAATTAATCAATTACAATGAAAATAAAAATCCTAATATAGAGTTGCATAGATAGAGGATGAAGACTAGGAGAGAATATACATAGAGAGAGAAACTAAGAGAGACCCTCATGGAGAAAGCTCTAACTCATGATAGAAAGATCTAGAAAGAATTGTCTAAATGTCATCATTAATGCTCACTCAAAATTGTGCAAGAAAACATAACCTAACATCCAACACAACTATGTAGCTTGACACGACTAGGTTATGTTGGATATAAATGCACCATTTTTCTATTGATTCTTCTGCATTTCAAAACCTTAGTGTTGTTAGACATTGGTAGGTCGTGTTGCCTCTTGTTGTACTCTATTTAACTCCTTGTTTGCTCCAAATCCATACATAGCTCTAATAATTTTTACATAATACACAAAGAGAGCAGCAAACATGAACAAATGAGCTAAACAAGACAAGAGTAAATCACACCAAAAAACAAGCAATTGAGGGTGAGACATGATCAAAACATAAAAAAATATTTGAGATTATCAGCTAGTTGAAAATTGGAGCTTATTTTATTGGTTGCTCTAATAACCTTATTCAAAAATAGGTTTTATGCTAAAAAAAAAACTTTTCATCCAAATACTTTTAAAGTTAACCAAAAGAGGGGTATTTTTTTGAAGTTAAAAGCTAGTTGAATTATCTTGCCAAACATACACTATGTCTAATTGTACTACCATAAATCTTTAGAATAAAACTTATGTAATTGAGGATATAATATGCACTTGGCCTTTTTCTATTTAATCCTTTAAGTTCCATGGCTAGATGGCCTTAATAACAAATCAATGTGACTTGTTTATTTTGATCATTCTTGTGTTTTGATTATTTTGAGTTTGCGGGGATTGATCATTAATTACTGATTTGGAATGCTTAAAAGTTATGGAAATATAATTAGATTTCTATATTTCCTCAGTTTTACGATGGAAGACTTATAATCCCCCCCCCCCCCAAATGTAAGTCTTATTCTCAATTTCAACAAACATTTATTGTCATATTTCTTAATTTATCATCTTCCACTTCGTTAATATATCCCATGACAATTAAAATTATCAATTTTCAATATGGTCATTTTAGTAAATTTGTACACCATTTATCCTAAACTTTAATACTTTTTAATATATGTACTAAAAAATTATAGATACTCTATTATGAAATGGATGAAGGTTTTTTTTTTTTTTTGGTGCGGAAATCCCTTGATCGATATATCAAAGCAAAATTTTATAGAATTAGAACTGAACTTATATATTTAATGGAATTCATATCAAATAAGTTGTGATATATTAAAATTAAAGGCAAGAAACAAAACAGCAAAGGGGACCGATTGGATAACAAATCTCAAGGAATTTTTGTTTTTTCACGCATGCTTTAATAAAGTCTGTTCTTGTTCTTCAAAAGTCTAACCAACAACTCAATTAGTACTAGTATTATTCAAGAAGATTAACTTTAATAAAGTTTATTAGGGAGCATATATGTTTTGTTCTTCGATTCTGCTAACTGTTTTAGCGAGCGTGACGCTCTTCTGACAACCGGCGCTATCTTCACTAATTATTATATGGTCTGGCTTCCATCACCCAGCAATTTTTTTACCTCTCATCATCATAATTCATGAAGCAGCTCAATAGGCCCCCACCCTTTACGCTTGTATTTATTGATCCTTTGGTAGTTCTATCTAGGTGTTTGGATATTAATATTTATGGTCATAAATAAGCTGCATCTTATCTAAAATCAAATTTGGGTTAAACTTTTTTTTTAACTAAACAAATAAACAAAATTGAATATTTGCTGAATTGAGTTGAACCGAATTTTTTCAGGCTCATATTTGACCTATTTAATATGTGGAAATAAAAACTAAGATTTGGATTCATCTTAACTAATAGACGGACTAGTTGAATTGATCTTTTGACGAGTCGATTCCGCTTATTTAAAGTCTTATCAACAATTTACACAATGGTTATCCGTCGGCCTAAATTTTTACTATTATACAAGTTTTGCTCTCCATGTGATATACATATCTTTATTAATAAATAATTATAAATATAATAATATTATTAGTATGTATTTCTAAAGATAGATGATAATGATGTATAATACATATTGATAATTCTAGATATTATTTGATTTTCATATATTATAAGTAAAATATTTTTAATTCAAGATATACTTTTTTTTTGTTTCAAAATATAAAGTCTAACTTTAAGATGTAATACATAGATGTTTTAGGATAATAATTTCTAATATTGATCTATGACGGAGTATATGAAAGAAAATGCCTTATATTATGTGAGGAGATTCATATAGATATTAAAGTTGCAAATGAATGTTGCCCTAAAATAATTGGGCAACTTAGTGACTTTAATTTGGTCAACTTTCTATCCATTAACTTTATGCTTTCATTTATGTCATTATTTGTATTATCTACTTCTCTATATCATATGAAAAGTTGGTACATCTATTTGATAAATTGCAAGAGATATTAACAATCTCATACATTGTTGATCAACAATGTAAGTTGCTTATTTTGTAAACTTTTGTTTATTTCTCACTCTTAATAATAGTATTCACGCATAGCTATATTAAACTCTTCTTCTTTTTTCTCTTAAGATAGATTATTTTTCATAGGAAATGAAAGAAATTTTTTTTGTATTTTTTTCCCTTTTTGGTGGGATGTTTTATTAGTACACATACCATAACTATATATAATATGATATCCTTCTATGATCCTTATTTTCTCCTATGGTAGTTTGAGTCCAAAAGGTTTGGTGTAAAAGAAGAAAGTGTAAAAAAGGTTTTCTACTTTTGATGATGATGGTGGTGGTGGTGGTGGTAGTGGTGATGACGACGATGATGATTCACTTTAATAACAATTTTATAGAAAAAGTTTTTTTTATTGTTGTAGTTTCAAAGGCACTAGAAATAGAACGCATGTCACATGCACAAGCTAATAAGCTAAGTGAGGTACTATGTGACATATTTAGGTGGGAAAAAACGGTGTTCTGCTCTATATTTTTGTATGTAGTATGATATGATATATTACTACTAGTTTTTAAGTGTAAGTGTGTGTGTATTCACAAAATAAGCGGTTAGGTTTATTAGGCTTATAATAGAATCAAATAATAAGTAGTAAGTAGTAGGGAGGTTCATGGATCAAATATATGATAATTAAATACTCGATCAAAAGTTTTGGATATTCGAATGATCAAATATCCTATCAATATTTTTGATATAGAGATTAACTTAAGCCTCCCATACAAGGCCCGAGTTCGATTCACAAAAGTTTAGTGATTAACTCAACTTAGCTTATCTGAGATAAACAGGCCAAATCAACTCATTTAAATTTGAGTTAGACTTGGCTCATTTGTATGCTTATTTAACTATTTGACTTCTGTATTATTATTATTATTATTTTAATTGGGTTGATTTAGCTCATTTAAAAATGACTTGATTATAAGTTCAATTTAAACTTGATTATTATATCTTATATGAAGGTTCAATTAACATTTATGGTTAGATCTCAAAACTCAAAGTTTTATTTAATTAGATATCAAAATACATAGTATTTTATGACAAAAAGTTGAGCTCAAGTTGACCGTAGTTTGATAATTTGTTTACTAAATGAGTCTAAAAATAAGGCTTGAGTTTGATTTATTTAGCTAAATAAACAATCTAAATTGAGTCCTTATTAAGCTGGATCGAACCAACTAGTGAGTTTTCTCTGTTCGTTTACAACCCTAATGCTACCAAGCTACTGTCATGCAGAACAAAAAGGGAGCTGAAATAGAAGAAGCAAACATGACAAAAGTAGTAGTTGGATAACTTGGAGAAATATTGCATGGATTAGGGGCACCCAAAATTGAGTGCATTGCTCATACATTTAATACAATTTTGACATACTTTTATTACATTTTGTTGTAATTTTATTAAAATATACTATAATTATATTAAAAACTTAAATGAATGTACTAAATTTAAGGTACACCAGGTTCATTTAATAATTTTTGGTTGACTTGGGGTCTGTGTGGACGAATAGTGGATAAAAGAAGGACAAGTCTTCAAATTATGGATGTAAATAGATTGGATTGTGTCCAAAACTTGATGAATATTTAAAAGAATATGGATATGAATATAAAGTATGGAAGAAAATACCAGTTGGATTTGGGTACGGATAAGGGTAAGAGGTATCCATATTCGTACCCATTTATCCAATATATAATTAACATTTTACTATTGATTTTAGAATAAACATAATATAATATTAAGGTTAAAATTATCATTTGGCTTAATCCTAAATGGGTTTATCCATCGGATAATGGATTTGTCTGCTAGGTAATATCCATTAATGAATAAACGTGTTATCTAACAGGTAACAGATATTTGACAAATACGAATATAGATGTATTAGTGGATATCCGTTTAAATACGTATGCGAGTATATACTTGTCCCAAATCTGCTTCATACCCATCCCAAATTCGTCCCATTTACATCCCTACTTCAAAGATGGTGTTGGAGCTAATTGGTGATGCATATGAAGACAACAAGAACCGGCTAAAAAGTAACAATGTGTTAGGTACTATATCTTGAATAGAAACGGTGTAAAGGAAGTATAAATGAGATATAATTGATAAAAAAAGTTGATTATAGACAAAAATGTGGGGGGAGAAAAAAGAGTCCAACCTTTATACAAATAGTAGAATGAGAATAATATATTTTTTTTTTATTGATGTTACTGATCTATTAATTTCTATTTATTCCATAATAGTCCTTTTTTTTTTCTTCTTCTTTTGTGGTGTTATTATACGCACACACTCTCTAATATAATGTGTACTCATGTAAACCTTCTTTTTTCTCCTTTATTCTTGATTCACTTAAATAGTAAAAAAGCTCACATGCTATATTTTGAGTCTTAATTCTCTGAAATGATTAAATCTTTCTAAGTTTTTTTTTTTCTTCTAAAAGTCAACTGACATTTAGAAGACATTAAGTTACTTCTCTTTTAATTGAATTATTTTAGTAATAATAATTTCTATTGGTTTTGAACTTCAGAAATATTATTATTACGAGCTTTTGTTATAAATTGTGCCGTAGGGTGAAGTATATAGATGGATATTTGAGACTTAATCGGAGCCCCATCGAAGGTAGCTGCCGGTGGGGAATCCAATTTGAAAGGTCGAATCATTTCATGGTGCGTTGGGCCTCGGTTCCTTGTGCATGTAATTGTTACAAAGCTATAGCTCGTAGGCCTAAGTTCTTGTGAGCTAGGGACTAAACTCCATTGGGTTTGACATTTAGAAACTAAGCTAGGACCTAAGTAAACTGCGTGTGTAGTTAACGAAGTTGGTGACCGTTCAAAACTTTCTACACATGCTTGGAAAGCAAAACGGTGAGTACGATGGTCCCCGTTTAGTAAAGAAGTAATTTATGAATAGTTAGCTCCTTTAAAATGATATGACCCACTCTTTTCGTATAAATTTTTTTTTATTCTATCAATTTATATATATATTTTTAAAAGGAATAAAATTAGTCTTAAAATTACAGTTACACCTTTTATTGATAAATAATAAAATATTTAATGTATATATAATTAAAAAAAATAGAGAAAAAATAAAAAATATGTTTTTATTTTTTAAAAATAATTTTCTTTGTTAGTCAAAAAATTAATGATAGAATGAATTCTTTTATAATACGGTGGGAGTATTATTTTCATAAGAAGTTTCAAAGATCATTATTTGTCTATTATTATACATCAAACAAATTAAAAAAAAATTAGTGAAGCGTATGCATGTATACACCCTAAAAAATAATACTTCATCCATCCCACGAAGGTGATTAAAAATTTAGTTTTCATTCGTCCCAAATCATAGCCCTCTTGTGTTATAAATAGTGTAATCTATCTATTAGTTTTCAAACACATCATCATTTAATATAGTAATATTACTAACTAAAGCAAGCATGCGAAAAATATAAAGTAAAAACATACAAATATTTTAATTCTCCAATGACGCTGACTCATTTTTATTAACGCCTGCAGCAAATAGAATGCGAGGCCGTCTTTGTGGGACACTAGAGGGAGTCATTAATCCATCGTATTGTTCGTCAAACGAACCTATAATATATATGAAGTTGGGAACACGTACAAGAAACGTAGTAATTATTAGCAATTTTTTTTTCTCCGAATTTCCTCTGCGTTCGAGATATTAATATTAAATAACCCAGTCTAGCGATTGCTTGAGGGATAACATTAACAAATCCATCGGAATCATTGATTCAATTTGATTAGTCGTATCCTTTCGATCAGTCCATGTTTCCGGAAAACAGTTGGTGCCCTTAAGACGCCTGAAATGTCCTCAGAGACGGTCAACAACTCCTCTGTTTTTTTTTTCGCTGCTGCCGGCCTGTTTGTAACATGTCTCTGAGGGAAAAAAGGCAGGGTATGGATGAAAGTATCATGTGGTAGAAGACCAAAACCGAGACCAATGTGTGGGCTCGATTCGTCAAAGTAATGCATGTGAAGTGAGAGAAAAGGACCTCTTTGAATGTATTTGAAGCAAGATCGGGTATTTTATTGGGTGCAAAATCAAATCTATAGAAAAAAAAAAAGGCCCAAGAAATCCGAAATCAGAACAACTTGGTCCATGAGATCTGATGACGACGCAGGGAAATATATATATATATATATATATATATATAGAGAGAGAGAGAGAGAGAGAGAGAGAATATCCGATGAAAACAATAGGTGAAAAAAATTATTATAAGTAATTTAAAAAAGGACAATGATATTTTTGTACAGTATATTTATGTTTGAAAATTACTTATAATAGGTGATAGAAACTACTATCAACAGGTAAAAGAAACTATTATAAATTCTTCAGAATTTGAATGCTAGAAATAAAAATAATAGTATTTTTATAAATATTATATATTTATATTTTGGGTTAGGAAATTACGGCATTGAAAATTATTTCTGGTGGGTGGAGAAAGTACAACAAGTTACTCAAAAAATTTTAGTATTTTAGTATCAGAAAAAAAAATGATGCAATTTTTATAAATATTAAATATTTATGTCTCAAATTAATAAACTACTAACGGTAGGTGTTATAAACTATTCATAATATATGATGAAAACTATCGTAAATATCTATATGTGTGTTTCATTGCATATAATTACAAAAAGAAATTGTAACTTGGCTAAGCATGATTAAGGCAGGCAAACGGATTTCATGGCTTGTGTGTAGACCCTCTCTGTTTTTTTTTTTTGGTTTTTTTTTTCCTCCTCGAGCCTTCCTTGCTTCGGGAGTTAGCTGCCAGGATGGCTTTGATTCAGGTTTCAAGTGTTTGGCCAGATTTTTGTTAGTTTTCTTCACCTTTCCAGTTGTTCATCTTTTGGGCGTCTGGTAAGCCGCTTTTTGTCGGCAGCACCGTTGCATTTGGGGTATTATTACATCAGGTTTTGGCATTCTACGATGTTAATATTTGGTTATTGTTTCTATAATGAGTAACGATCTCTCCCAGTCGCAGCCCTTACTATACGGCGGTAGAGAGGATTAGCGATGGTGCTGGACGGCAACAACTTGTAATGATCAATGAAGTCTTTACATATCTCGAAAACAAAAGACCAAATAAAATGTATAACATAGTGATGAGGGGTAGCAAGACCGGCTCTAGAACATATAAGTCATTAGGTCTGGAGGAGATAATTTTACATTCGTCAGGATTACTATCATCTATGGAAATTCCCTCTAAAATAAACAGGTAGATCCAGTATTTCTTTAAATGCGTGTAATTCATGGGAAAAAGAATTGTTAAGACTGGTCTAGTAGTAAAGACTAGATTTTAGATACAAGAAGTTTTAGATTTAAATTTTCTTTCATCTTCTCTCGGTATTATAACATCTTTATAGTATCCCACCCATATAATAATTGTAAATGCCTTTACGGACCCATATGAATAAAATAAATTGACACAATCGAAAGACTACTGAATTTTTTTTTAGAATTAATTATTTATTTGTTGAAATTGATGAAGTTATCTCATCTTTAAAGAGTATGTTTAAAGCAATTTGAATGTCTTTCAGCAACTCTTTGATTTATGTTCGATCTTTATATAGATTTTATTTTTGGTCCACCTAAAATTCAAGGTCATTTAAAAGGACATAAGTAGAATTTTTACACCCCCTTTAGACAGGTCTTTATTAATTAGCCTTTGCTTTTGAATTGTTCAACACATAAGAACGAGTTAAATTCATCCATATCTTTTCTTAATCACTCTATGTTAGCTTTTAAATTTTTTCCCCTTATTTCCTAATCATTCTATCTCTCTACCCTTTGAAGCAAGTGAATATAAGAAAGTTGTAGGAATTATATTTACAAAAGCAAGGCAAGAAATGTGGGGCCTATCGAATAATATACTTGTGTAGAAAAGGAGTGAAGATGGAGCAGAATAGAGTAGTCAAGGCTCAACACTGTAAGAGGGGATGTTGGTTGACATAGTCGTTTTGCTCAAAATAGAGGACCTGTGATGTATATGAGATCTAACTTAGGTCTTATTAGGTGTTTGTGTTCTAAAACTCTTAGGTATAAACTCTTATGATAAATCTTATAAGATTTTGTAAAGAACTTCAAACTCTAACACCTAGAGAATGAAGAGAAAACTCTCGCTTCTTGAGAGAAAAATGCGTAGCCAAAAGGTAAGTTGTTTTTTATTTCATGCTATCCTTATCACTTATAGAAGAGTTGTAGGATTAAAGGTAACAACTTACCCAACTAATTCATATGATTAGAACCTAAATAAGGAAGAAACTCTAGCTACGTTTGAGCCCATGCGTTTTAGTAATAGGGATGGATACTTAGGTAGATTTTCAAACCTTCACCCCTAATATCACATGTTCCAATCTTACAATAGCCATAATACACAAAAGGAAAAAGACAGAGGCCTCTTTTAACCTTGTAAGTAATAAAAAGAAGTAAGGAATGTCTTCTAACTTTTCTTGTTCTTTCCAAGTGTTGAAAGTGACTTGTCATCTAAATAAAAGGGACTTGTGGTTGATTTGTGTGGCTTCTAAGGGGTGTTGATAGGGCTGCATTTAGGGGGATGTTTAGAATTAAAATACTAATGAAATATGGGTGAAAAAAAATGGGGGGGGGGGAAGCTTGCAAAAACATGGCCTTATGTGCCTTTATTTTGGTTGGCTTGTGGACGAAGAAGAAATTTTTGTATGGCTTTCATGGCTAGGTTTTGATTAATTTTTCCAATTAAGGAGATTTTTTTGGCTCTAAAAATTGACAAATTAATGGTTAGATTATGATCATCAATTAGGGATGCTCCTATATCAACCTATGTTGGCAAGCACGCTTGTGTTGATGGCCTGGCTTCAGTACGCCACAATTTATTCGCTCATTTTCATTTGTATCTTTTGACATTGATTGATTGATTTATCTTTTATCTTTAATTTTTTGTTGGTTTTAGAATCCTATTAACCTAAATAAAGGAATTTATTTTATAGAGCTGAAAATAAATGAAGAAGAGATTAAGGGGTAAGAGAGAGGGTCTCAACTCATGACTCCATGAGGTTGTATGCAGATGACAACTTTAAGGGAGGGTGTGATGGTATAGATTTAGAGGGTAGATCAAAGAAATTCTCTTTTCGTATCTCTTGTGGTTCTAAATCTTGGAGTTAGATCTAGGGAAATCTAAATTGGAAACAAGTATTCTTGAATTGGTTTAATTAATCAATAGGGTTGTCCTTGATAAACTTAGAGGTAAAAACATGGGTTTGAGTATTCTTAATTTTTTATATTGCCTAAAAAGATAACAATAAAATATTCAATTTTTGTAATCTTTGAGGTAAAAACATTGGTTTGAGTATTCTTAACTTTTTACATATCTTGTGTTTCATTTGATTTTTTAGGGTTCTATAGATAGTTCTTAAAGACATAGGTCTATTCTACATGGAGGAGTTTATGTAGATTGCAAGAAATGTTTAAAGATAGAGGTTCTGCATATTTTTCCCAACAAGTAATATCTGAGCCTAATTCATGTCAAACATTTACCTATAGGTTCAAGTCAGGTTGAAATATGGAAAATATATTGGGATAACAGGAGATTGTGATGGAATAGTTTGATGGGACATACAATTGTGTATTATGGCAAAGTATGGATATTTCGTAACTTGGAATTGTGATCTTGTTTAGCTCAAGGAAGACCAAAGGGAATCTCTTCAATATTATAGGGATCGACATTGTAGGATCTTTGGTTTGAGGGGAGGCATCATTAGTTGAAGAACAATGAGGATTTCTAGATCATGCAATTTGATCAATGATATAGGCACATGTGGCATGACACTATTACAAATATTAACTTTAATAATGCCAATAAGATAACAATTTACTTAAAATAGATACTAGACGTGTAAAAAATTTAGTGCAGCAGCAAAGAGAGATTTTTGATAGATGCTTTAAAGAAAAATTATTGTTAATTAAACTTTTAGCAACAATTTTAGCTAAAGCCATTATTAAAAGTTTGACCTAAGAACCATTATTAAAAATTAAACCCCCACAAACCCTTGCCCAGGCCGAGGCACCATGTTACAACATTCAAGAAATTAGCCTCAATCTCTAACCTAAAGCATTATAACCTCTATTTCTATACAGACAAAACACATGACGTATGAATAACACTTACCTCGGTACCACTCACCTCCATGAAGTCAATGGGTGTAGAAAATATGCAAAGATATCTAACCTACCAATCCCTTGGCACTCCTCTTATAGCGGTTTTCTTCAACTCTTGGCATACTGATGCGTATGTGCTCCATTTCAAATTTACATGGCTTGAAATCTCCTAAACTCTCACATGCAATTGTACGGTCCTACTAGGTATACCATTTCTACTTCAATAATTCAATAACCATTCAAGGGTTCTTACCATTTCATCAATAGAGTAAGGAAAGTCAGGCTTTCGTACTTTGATCCACCACCCAAGTTGTAACAAGATCATATATTGAATTGAATTAAGATAATTTGCTTTGTTTTAGAAAAATCTATAAGTAATCTTCATTAACTAATAAAATAGATATAAACACATCGACATAAGTAAATTAGTCATTAAATTTTACCTTTTTTGTTGGATATTTTTTAATTAAATAATTTTATTTTAACATATAGTAATTAAAATTTACCATCATGATATAAAAATCATTCTCAAAATAGATTTTATTTAGGATATTGCCTTTGGCCCAATAATGGAGACTAGAGTTCGAATCTCATTAGTTGTATCTAGGTGGTTAGGACCCTCCCTTTCGTTTAAAAAAAATAATTGTTATGTGCAAGTATCATGATAATATCATTTTATCATCATAATTTATTTGATATATAGTATATAATATTTGCTCAAATAGGTTTTCTAAAATTATATTCAGCAGTTTCAAAATATAGAGTGTAAATTTTATATTGTGTTACACATATATCATCATCATCAACATCATTATCATAGTTTTATCGTATTATTTGCTCAACTTTCAAGATCAATATCCATACACATAATCATTTATTAAAAATAAAATTGTGAGATAACTTACTATATTTTATGGATATTATATATTGTTATATTTGTATCTAAAAGTATGCATGTGAACTAATTATTTATACTATTGGTTAATATAGTTCAATTTATAATGTACTATGATGATTTATTTTAGTTGAATTATTGTGAGTTTATTATGTAAAAAAAAAAAAGAACTATATTTGGCTGACATTGATGGATCCACTTGAAACTTTGAAATAGGGATGAGTCTGATGGAGTTGGACCAAAAAAAATATTTATATTGAATGAGCTTCGTACGATGTAACTTGGATTTTTTTCCCCCTTAATTTTTGTTCGCTCGTACTCATTTTATTCAATCCATAGCATCACGTAGTGCAGCCGCAACCACGATCCCCCCCCCCCCCCCCAATCTAATTCAATTCGTTATTAGCGCAGCTAGACGGGCCGGCGGCATCAGGGTAGGCTTGGGTTCTAGTGGGTAGGTTGTTTATGAGATCGGGGTCTTTGCACGTCATATTTTAGGTCGTTAGATTGAATTATTTTATTATTTGAATCAGACTGAATTTAAATTTGAGTTATTGTTTATATCATATTAATTGTCGGATCTTATTGAATTTAATTTGAGTCGGCTAGAATTTAAATCCTCTTTTATTTGGCTCATTTTAAGTTTATTTAATTGGTAGGACTTGGATTATAGTTTCAAATAATTTTCAATTAGTTTAATGGATTGAGTTTGTGTTTGGATTAATTAGACGATTCAGATCGGATTTGAATTTAACTAATTTTGAATGAGATTATTTTATATTCCACTCAAATCTATTAATTTATCGATATAAAATAGATCAATTAAAATTAGATAGGTTGGTTGTTAATTGTTAAGTTATAAGTTTTTAATATTATATTTTTATATAAAAAAATGATAGATTTAAAATATTATTAGCCAATAAAAATATTTAAAATAAAATTAATAAAAAATAAAAAAAATTATAAGCAATTTATTTTTAATTGCTTTAAATAAATAATATATGTGCATATTCTTTTACATATCATAATAAATTAATTTAAATTAAGGTTGGGCTGCGGCTGCCTATTAAATTTAGATCGAATCTCTTATTATTAGATCAATATTAAATTGAGTAAATAACGGATTAAATTTAAACTGAGTCGGATTGATAAAATTTTTAAATATTAAGTGAAACAAATTAAATTTCACGGAACAAATCAATTTTTGACCGCCGTAATTTTGTCTCTCAAAGTTGAAACCGCCGGACCTGCGCTCACAGTAGCTAGCCCACGTGACGCATGAAAAAATAAAAATAAAAAATCTGATTCGAATGATTAAAAGAAGGGCACAAGATTTTATCTTACGTGTATTAATTAGTAGTAATCTTTTTCACCGTCTGTCAATCTCCAAAATTTTAAGCCACAATTGGTGGAGCGGTGTGACGGTGTCCCTCGAAAAAGACTAATTGAAGGAAGCCTGGCTATTTGAGAAATGCTTCCTTGATTAGCGGTAACAACTGCAATTAATAATAAGCTAAACAAATATGGATATACTTCCTATTGTGGTTAGGAAATAACACGGGACCTACCTCTGTCACCTATGTTCTAAGCCGGTTATCATTCGCACCCCTATATATGATCATTATGTTTTTCGATATTTATTTAATAAACTGATTTTAGATACGCATCAATTAAATCTAAAAAATTTAATAATTGATTTAATATTTTTTTAAATTAAATTATTAAGTTGGTCGATAAAGAGTTAAATAATTTAGATATTCAGTCAGATAAATATAAATAATATTTGATCTAATAAATATTATATATACGTGTGTGTAATATATTTTATTGCATGTGTGTGTGTGTATAATTTTAAAAAGGTGAGTCAATGGCCTAAAAAAAATATGAGGATAAACAATTTGTAAAGATGGATGTATGTATCTATGGATTGTATTATTTTATTTTATTTTATTTATTGTAAGTAAAACTTATACTTTTTAATTATTATTTTCATTAAATATTTAAATATTATCTAAAATTTGGAATCGCTAATTATATATAATACCACTTAAAACTTGAATTAAATCATTAGATCAATCGGTTAAAATTAGATTGGTTTATTATCTTTATTTTAGTATCCAATGTATTATTTATTATTTGATTTGAAAATTTGGATATCCAAAGTTTTTTTTCCCCAAGTATTCGATCTTCTGGATATCCGAAACTTTTTATTAAATATCTAATCATAAGATATTTGAAATCTGAACACCCCTACTAATAGAGCAACAAGGATATTTCTTGAGAACTGGTTTGGGTGAATTGTTAAGGGGAAAAATATGTTAACAACAAAGTACAGTGGAGGGTGAGACATCTTAGGTGATCATACATGTTCTAGGGTTTTCACAGTGATGGATCATGAATAAAAGGACAATTTATTTAGAAGAGGTTATATCTCTCTCCATCTTAGCAGGGTAGGTGAAGCAACTAACTAGGAAGGAGTACAATGTGTGGAAAATCATCGAGTCCACCCATTCAATAAGCCCAACCAAGAGGTGGGAGGACATTGTTAGGAGTGAACTACCAATGAAGGTGGTTAGAAATAATGTCAAAGGAAGTCCTTTGGGGAACCTAGTTTGACTTGCTCAAGATGGCATTGTGCGGCACCACTGGCGTTGGTTCTGTATCCAACATAGGTTATGTGAGTGTTCTTGCAACAGAGTTATGTGAGCTTTATAATGACCTTACCCTAGCTAGGGAGAGAAGCCTTCATGACGTTATCTTGTCCAATGATTCTTTTGTAGTGGTACATCTTGTCACAAAAAAAGATGCCCTTTTCTATCCTTATGCTAACCTGATACAAGCATGCAAATCCGTGATTTTAGATGCTACCATTTTTGGCATGTCTTCAAAGAGGTAAATTCAATCGCATATAGTCTTACCCATATAGGTTACTCACTAGAGCTTGGTTTTTAGTTCTTTTAGAACCCTCGTGATGATATCCAAAATAATCTCTTTTTCTTTTTATCACATTGGAAGTGCTACACCTCAATTCTCTATGGACACCTTGTAAAGATTTTTATCTAGATGTTTCTCATCCCTTTGAAACCAAAACTAATGAAAGTAGGTGTGGGTCTAGCATCTTATAAATAGATATCACAATTTTATAAATATGCATATAATATATAAATAAAAAATTTATCTAATAATTAATGATAATAACATGAAGATTAGGAGTTTGATTTCTACACAAAATAATTTTAATTAGTAATGTAGCACATTTTATTTTTACCTTCCTATCAAAGGTCCTAAAACATATTACACCTTTTTAGTGATATATATTAAAGGGATCATCTATGTTCTTAGTTAGGATCAAACCTGTATCTCCCACATATGCCTTTGGTCCTTATATATATATATATATATATATATATATATATATATATATATATATATATACCTTTGTAGTGATATGTACAATATAACTTAAGAGCATACCTAATATATGTAGCCACACTATAACTATGGTATCGTTTGGTAAATGAAGTTCTTATCTAAATATGATATAAAATAATGTATATTGACATTTTTAGATATGTATTTTAATATTAATTCATGAATATAAATTATTTTATAATAATTTCTAATAAAAATAGGGTTAGTTTAAAAAAATTATAGAAAAATAAGGTATCACATCATATGAGATTAATGAATAACATGATTACCCAAACATGCACTACGACTAACATCTTCCATACGCCAACATACTTAAAGTGATGTAGTGTTGCCATTGTTTCAACCTTTGTAACCTAGATTTATTTTTTGTAAATTGAAATAATATAATGAATTAAAAGATATTAAATAATAATTTGCGTTAAATTTTTTGAAGATAAATATTAATATTTCCTTTTTAAAAAAAAATATTAAATTATAATTATATTCTTAATCTTTTCTTAAAAAGTTAGGTGTGTTAACTAAAATAAAATTAATCATTGAAAAATTATTTAGTCATGAAGGAAAGCTAAATACTTATGTATGAGTGAGATGTAACTGTTAGTTTTTTTTAATTTAATTAGAAAATATTTTTTTTCAATAAGTGAATGTTTCATTCAAAGGGAAAAAATTCAATTAGTTAATAAATCAAGAGGAATCATGGCTCTCAAATTCACATTAAAACTAGGGGGCAAGATATTGACACATTAACTAGATGACTAAAAGAAATGCTAGAGAACAAAGAGGTTGCTTTAATAGCCAGTTCCATGGTGATGACATGAATGACTTGTTTAGTGCTCATAAAACTTCTTCTTCTTCTTCTTCTTCTTTTATTATTATCTTCATTACTTTCCCTCCTTTTCCCATCTAAACCATATTTTCTTATCATTGTGAGGTCAAGTGTCCACTACCCATGTTGGTGGCTATTTGATACCACACCTCCCTTGAAAACGAACAACAAAAAATAGATGGTAATGAGACTCATTTTCTATCTTACGTATGTTAGATGCCTCTTGCATATTAAATCCCATCACAAAACATCATATCTCATGTAAATAATCAACCATGAATTACAAGTCGTAGATGAAACTTGTGATTGTGCAAACTTGATGAATTGTTGATAGTGCTGAACTATGGAATCTTTGAAACTCTATTTTTAATAATGTCATAAAATTTTGAAATGTAGTAGGTGTAACATCCAAAAAATTATTACTACAATAATTAATTTTTGCAGAAGTTAAACTTAAAATAATTGGGTGTTACTATCATATTAAATATGAGTCCGGTTTATCGTACCATTCTCGTATCTAGTATAAGGAAAAATATTACCAATATTAAACATGATAACAAGAGAATAAGAGAGATTTCATATAATAAAAAAGAGTTGGAGATAAAATCCCAATACAACAATAATCAAAATATAACAAAAGGAAATCTTCACCACTACGGAAACAGGAATTAATAACGGGACATTAATAACGGTGTTTCGAAAACCGTCGTCAAATTCGTGAAAATTAATGCGCGGGAATTTTTAATAACGGTTTTACGTAATAACCGTTATTACAAGTGCAAGGTAAAATTTTGCATGGGAATTTTAATAACGGTTGACCTAAAACCGTTATTAAAACATTATTTAATAACGGTTCAAACAAGAACCGTTGTTAAAATTGGCAAGGTTTTAATAACGGTTCCTGTAAGAACCATTATTAAATTATCTTTTGATAACGGTTGTTGGAGGAACCGTTATTAAAACATGATTTAATAACGGTTCTTACAGGAACCGTTATTAAAATCTCCTTTTATTTCGTTCTCTTTTGTTTCCTGCCAAAAATTTTAGACTCTGCCGCTTCCCTCTCGTACTCTCTTTCTCTTGCGAACCCTTGCACCACCGCTCCAGCTCCTCTGAATTAAGGGAAACCGTCGCACCGCCATCTCTCCACCACCCCTCTTCCATTCTTGCGAACGTAGCCAGCATTTGTATCTTCGTCGTTGTCGTTCTCAACCTGTACGCCGTCGCTCCCTTTACGTATGTGTTGTTCTTCCTTCATTGCTTAATTTGTCTCTACTGATATGTATATATATATATATATATATATAAATGCATGCATGTGGCACCGAAGAGGTTGTGTTTGATGTGTTGTTCGAAAATCTGTCGTTTGATGTTTTGGTGAAAAATTTTGCTGTGGCCTTTTTTGATTGTGGCCAGCCGAGACCTTAATATATATGTATATATATATATATATATAAATGTGTTTATAATCTATTTTATAAAAGTATGTATTATTATTTTAAGAGAATCCACAAGCCTAAAATATATATTATTATCATAAGATATGTACGTTCTAAGTATAAAATTAAGGTGTATATATTTTTTTAGCACTCAAATTATTATATATGCAGATGATCATGTGTATTTATATGCTTTTTTTAATATATATTTTGTAAGACATGTATGTTAGGGTTAGAGTTTATCGTTTATTATACTAAATATAAACTAGGGCTATAAGGAAAAATCCTAAGGATAAGGGTATTGTGCATGGGGAAAAGTTGAGGAGGTTGGTTGGGCATCGGTGTTGTGATTGATAAAAATTAAATAGAGATGAATAATTGTGTATAATAATAATAATAATAATAATAATAATTAATCATATAGGATTTATTAGATTGTACTATATATATATATATATTATCTTATTAATATCTACTTGATTTTACTATGCGTAGGTTGAATGATTTGATGATAGTTTGATGTTTAGCCAGTTTTTTAAATATATAACTAAAGATTATGTCCTTATTTTAAATAGTTTGATGTTGTTAGGTTTCCATAGTTGGTTATGATCTGGTAGAATATATTTATGATTTGTCTAGCTAGTTGAAGATCAGTTTACATATTCTGTAATTTAGATCCTTTTAATTTCGAGAACAACCTTGATGATAAGATTTAGTGGTTCTCATTTGTAGGTAGTGATCAGATGACATACCCTCCACTGTATTTTCATATGACACCACATAGAGATGTACGGACTCATGTGATATGGTTATATGACGAGCTATGTCATTTGTACGCGAGTGGCTCATCCTATCACCCCTTCCATTTTAGATCTTATCACATTCTGTTGACCCTGCCTCAGATAGAGCCATGGGCATCGGCTACGTCTACTTTTTTGCAGTGGTTTGTCTACCACACTGATGCACCACACCCGAGATTTATTGAGGGTGAGTTGTTTGCTAGAGAGTATGATAGGATATCGAGAGAACTGATGGTCATCGATGACGAGTGGAGGTATCATCATAGCTTTCCTCGGAGTATCCACCTCGGTTACCCTAGAGTATCCGTGAGTAGACTCTCATTTGATGATGTCAGGGATCAAATGATATATCGTGATGAGTGGACTTTTAGAGTTATAGTTTTTAGTCGGGCTCGACGAGGCTATCGGGGGATTTAGTTTTAGATATGAGTTTTCGTTTTTTAGGTATTTGAGTTGAAGCAACATTTTGATGTATATAGTGCTGCTATTGCTTAAATCCTGTATTATGCATATCTTTTGTAAATTGAACTATTAATTGTATAATATTTTGCTACGTTTGTATGTATGCATATATATATATATATAATGAACTCTTTGTAAGTATGAGGAGTTTCATTGATCAGCATTAATATAATTTTGGAAACTTGTTAGCATGATTCGTGTATATATATATATAGAGAGAGAGAATAGCATGCATGATACATTTGAGATTAATTCTTTCTAAGCAAGAGTGATTTGAAAATTATTATACTTATAATTCAATTGATTTTTAATAATTACTTTCATGTGGGATATATCTAGATTCAAATAATATGGATCGGAAATGGTTGTCTGCAAATCGTCTGTCTAGAGAATATAACGAAGGAGTGGAGTTTTTCATCAAGTTTGCAGTTGAACATGCTCGGGACTCTAGTAGAATAGTCTGTCCTTGTTTGAAGTGTGCTTATATTCAGCGTGTCAACGCTAATGATTTGAGAGATCATTTATTTGTGTATGGAATTGATACAAGTTACACTTGTTGGATATGGCATGGGGAAACAGAGTCTAAATATGAAAATGACGATGTTGGGAGGGATAGTAGTGGATCATCATTTGATAACTATGAGGGACATTCGTTAGAGGAGATGACTCAAAAGGTTGAAGAAAGTGTTCGGGATTGTCCAAAAATGTTTGAGAAGTTATTGAATGACTCGGAGAAACCTTTGTACGGTGATTGTAAGACGTTTACGCGATTATCCGCTACTTTAAGGTTGTACAACTTAAAGGCATGTAACGGATGGAGTGATAAGAGTTTCACAGAATTATTGTCACTTGTGAAGGATATGCTTCCTGATGATAACGTTCTACCCGATCGTACGTATGAAGCGAAGAAGATTATATCCTCTATGGGCATGAGTTATGAGAAGATACATGCATGCCCTAATGATTGTATTTTATATCGCAATGACAATGCATCTTTGGATAGTTGTCCTAATCCTGAATGCAAAGCACCACGATACAAGAAGAACAAGGTGCCCGCTAAGGTGTTATGGTAGTTTCCTATAATACCAAGATTAAGACGGATGTTTAATGATATCGAAGATGCCAAGAACCTAAGATGGCATGCTGATGACAAGATAGATGACGGGCTTCTTAGACATCCATCCGACTCTCCACAATGGATGACGATTGATGGGTTGTTTCCTGAATTTGGTAAAGAAGCAAGAAATGTGCGCCTTGCGCTTTCTGCAGATGGAATGAATCCGCACAATCAAGGCAGCTACAGTTTATGGCCAGTGATTTTGGTTATATACAATTTACCTCCGTGGCTCTATATGAAACGCAAGTATATGATGTTGTCTTTACTCATTTCCGGGCCAAACCAACCTGGGAATGATATTGATGTTTATTTGGCACCTTTGATTGATGATTTGAAGTTCTTATGGGACATGGGCGTTGAAGTATTTGATGCATATGGTCAAGAAAATTTCACTTTGAGAGCATTGTTATTATGTACTATAAATGATTTTCCGGCGTATGGCAACTTGTCAGGTTATAGTGTGAAAGGCCATTATGCATGTCCGATATGTGAGGAGAATACTTCATTTGTTCAGCTAACACATGGCCGAAAGACTGTGTTCCTTGGGCATCGTAGGTTTTTACCGAAGAATCATCATTATCGTAGGCAAAGAAAAGCGTTCAATGGATTCCGAAAAGAAGGGCAGGCACCAATCCGGTTGACGGGTCGACAAGTGTGGTTGAAGATGAAACATTTGAGTGTCAAGTTTGGGAAGAAGAATAAAGATAAGCCTCCATCAGTTGGGTGGAAGAAGATGTCAATATTCTTCAACCTTCCTTATTGGGAATCTTTCTACGTGAGGCATGCCCTTGATGTGATGCATATTGAGAAAAATATATGTGACAGTCTTGTTGGCACATTACTTAATGTTCCACGCAAGACTAAAGATGGGATAAATGCTCGATTGGATATGGAAGAAATGGGTATTAGACGGGAACTGACACCGCGAGACAACGGAAGAAGAACATATTTACCGCCGGCGTGTCATACTCTTTCCAGAACAGAGAAAAATTCCTTTTGTGAATTCTTGCACGATGTCAAGGTTCCGGAAGGGTATTCTTCAAATGTCAGAAGGCTCGTGTCGATGAAAGAGTTGAAATTAATTAACATGAAGTCTCATGATTGTCATATCTTGATGCAGCACTTGTTGCCGATAGCTATACGTGGAATTTTGCCAAAACGTGTTCGAATTACTATCACGAGGCTTTGTTGGTTTTTTAAAGCCATCTGCTCTAAAGTTATACATCCTGATAGTTTGGACGCCTTGCAAAAAGGGATTGTGATTAATTTGTGCCAACTTGAAATGTATTTTCCACCGTCATTCTTTAACATTATGGTACATCTAACTGTTCATTTAGTTTATGAGATAAAGATGTTAGGACCTGTTCATGGGCATTGGATGTACCCCTTTGAACGGTTTATGAAGTTGATAAAAGGTTATGTGAAGAATCGATATCGGCCAGAAGGATGTATTGTTGAGAGTTACCTAGTGGAAGAGGCAATTGAGTTTTGCACAAAGCACTTGTCAAATGCTGAAGCTCTTGGTATTCCTAAGTCTCGACATGCGGGCAAATTTGAAAGACAGGGTATTAGAGGCAGACAGTTTGGGCGTGTAGACCCTAACATGTTCCGTGCATCACATCTATATGTATTACACAACAGTGATGATGTTCAGGCGTACATTGAAGAGCATATGACTTCTTTACGGATTGAATATCCATCCAAGACTGAGAAATGGATTATCGATAAACATAATCTTTCCTTTATTGATTGGATAAGAGATCGCATCATTCCACTCATCGGTCATACACCAACTTTAATTTCCGAAACCCTGCATTGGTTGTCTTAGAAACCTCGTTATGAAGTTTTTCAATATACCAGTTATGTGATCAACGGTTACACTTTTTATACAAAAGAACAAGATGAGAAGAGTACAATGCAGAACAGTGGGGTGACTTTAGTGGCTGAGGCAATGCATGTTGTTAGTGTGAAAGACAAGAATCCAACTTATGCAGATATGAATTATTATGGTGTGATTGAACATATATGGGAGTTAGATTACACTGTATTTAAAATCCCTGTATTCGGCTGCAGATGGGTTGATAACGGCAGTGGGGTTAGATATGAAGATGGATTCACATTAGTAGATCTTAATAGGGCAGGGCATAAACAAGACCCATTCATCTTAGCATCACAAGCGACACAAGTATTCTATGTCACTGACCCTGCTGATAACAGATGGTCTATAGTACTATCTACGAAAAAAAGAAATGCCAATGAATGTGATGATGAAAATGATGCCAATTGGAATAATGAGTGTGTCTCAGCTGTGCGAGCAACTTAATTATTGAACGATGATGACAATATAATTAATGAGGAGGAAATATATGTCAGGTATGATCATTGTGAAGTAATATATGTATTAGATCCTGAATCTAATCCAAAAACAAGGGGGGAAAAAAGAAGGAAAAGAAGGCAATGAGGGTAATAATATTGTAACATATAATATCTATGTTGGTTTTTTTCAACTCAATTATGCTCAATACATAACATTCTAACATAATTTATTTATTGATTTCTTTTAGAGATATGGCCAATAAGAATATTGATAGGGACAGCAGTGATGAAGAAGGGAAAAGAGGGCCGACAATTATGAGAATCATCACAGATATGAGGAATAAAGGAGAACTGGTCGAGTTGGGATGGAATACTTACAATCTTCCCATTGGCCCTTATGCAGACATGTTTTTGACTTACATTTCACTTGTGACACGTAACCGTGTGCCTATCTCCTATAATAATTGGAAGCAGGTTCCAACGGGTCATAAGGAGCATATTTGGTAGGAAATCACGGTAAATATACTATTTTATGTAATCATTTATGTATGTAAAATGTTATTAATTTTAATACATTAATATCGGTATACATTTGTATGTCTTACAATGCAGAGAGTATTTAATGTACCAGAGAGTAGGAATAAATGGCTTCGTAGACATTGTGGGGAGCGTCTAAGAACATTTAGGTCATTTTTAGCTCGTCGGAAAATGTACAGAAATAGTGATGGTTCTCTACGGCAGAATCCACCCAAACGATACGGTTTCATCGATCAAGAAAGTTGGAATCAATTTATTGCATATCGTCTTACGGGTGATTTTAAGGTATTTGTTAGATAACAATTAAAAATTTTTTTTATCGATCCTAGTATTGTGCATAATATTGAAATAACTATCTCACTATGTTTTGGCTGGTGACATAGGAAAAAAGTGTCAAAAATAAAGAGATTGCGAAGCAGAATAAATACCGGCATAATATGGCTCGCAAAGGTTATGCAGGCCTTGAAGAGGAGTTGGTATGTATTTTTTGATTTATCTATTTACAGCGTACTAACGAATTTTATAATATTGGTACATTATAAGAATATTTTTTAATTTATAGCTCATAGCCCAAGACTTAGACCCATGTACCTCGTCCATTAATATTGGTACATTATGGAAGAAGGCTAGAGCAACAAAAGATGGATATATTAATGAAGATGTAGATGTTGCAGCGAAAAAAATTGAAAGTTTGTAGATATTTGGAACCCTGCTTACTTTTCTTTTAGAAAACTATTATATTATGCTTATTCATGTAAGCTAATTTTACATATATTATATACATTACAGGACAAACTTCAAGCGACAGATGGTGAGGAGGGGGTAGACCAATATAACATTGTATCACAGGCTATAGGAATTGTAGAACACCCTGGAAGACACAGGGGTCTTGGATTAGGTGTTACGAAAACGAGCGTACGTGGTCGATCTCGTGGTTCTCGTACCACTGATGAGCAAGTTGCCATCCTTACACAGAAATTGAATGTGGCATTTGAACGGATGGCAACAATGGAGCAAGAGTTGTCATTTATTAAATCTCAAGGGTATAAGCCATCCGATTTATTCGACCATGATCAGCTTCACATACCTAATGTAAATAGTGTCAGAGACAGTTGTGAAGCTGATGCACGTCTTTCTTCTCTTTCCGAGGTAAGCATTACATAACTTTGAATTGTTATTAAATGTATTCAATGTCATAAATAATTAATAATGTGTAATATTTTTGTTTAGGGTTTGCATAAATGTGATTTGTTATCGAATGATCTTTCAACTCTTTTGGCGAAAGGAAGGATCCGCATCAGTCACAGTACCAAAACGCAAACTGTCCACGGGTACAACTTAGCCCTACTTACAAGGCCGGTGAGTATTGACACTCCAATCATTGGTAGTGCGCCCTTGCCTTGTTATAAAGAGGGCGATGAGGCAGCCACAGTGCTAGAAGCTCATGGAAGCTTCGTGCTTTGGCATGTGGATCAGATACGTCTCACTACTGAAGAGGTATTGACATTCAATATCTTCATTAGAGGGTAGGCTAGTTGTTACATTGTTTATACCTTTTTCATATATATATGCTCAATACATATTTTGTTTATTATTATTATTTAAGGAATCAAAGAAGAAGACTGCTCCTGCTAGTAAAACTAAGAGAGGTTCTAGTAGAACGAGCAACACAAAAGAGGGCGCTGCCAAAGGAAAGAGAGCTAAATCTAAAAAATCAGTTGCCCCACAAAAGATTCATTCTTCGGAAATACGCCAACCTCCACCAGCATTAGCTTTATTGTATTTATATGCCCAAAACTACCTCGGGAATAATTATATTTCCATTGATTGTCGTCCTGAGTATGTTGGAAGGGACGATGCTACTTACATGGTATCGACAGCTGACATAAGCGACATTTATAATCAGGAATGGATGTCAACCACGAGTGTCGCCGTTTATGTCACGTAAGCATTATTTCATATTTCAGATTTTAGTACTCTTGGAGACATAGAATTTTTACGACCTTTTAAGCTTATATGAGTTATTAGTTATTAACAAATATCCATTATTATTGTCGTCCATATATAGGTTGGTAGCTAGTCGCGTTGCGTTGGAGGGAATGCTGTCCTCTATTGTTTTTGTGTGCCCATACTACATAGCTGACAGTAGTACAATAACAGAGGGTAGGCACATAAACTATTTAGCGGATCGCATTTTGATTGAGGGACACAACAAGCTCTATCTCATTCCTCACCTCGCAACTGAACATTGGGTTTTGTACGCCGTCCGACCTGATCTTAACAAAGTTTATGTGTTTGATTCCCTTCGAACCTATGACGTGCCTTTTGAGGTCGCTCGTCTTGGTGGGAAGGAATTTATCGACATGTTAGTATACTTTTCACTTCTTACTTCATTAGCTTATTTATACATATATATATTCTACTTTCATTATTTGAGGTATATATACTTACAATATTATGTATCCAACTCTATTTATTAGGGCACTACGGACAGCATATCAAAGGAGAGGTGGGAATGGTGTCCCAGACCCAAAGAATCTTCAATATGAGCCTATCATGGTAAGTAGGAAGACAACTATTTTGTATTTTGTTTTAATTCAAATTAATATATAATAGTTAGAGAGCTAATTGAATTCATTTGACAGTGTCCACAACAGCAAAACGGCGATGATTGTGGATACTATGTATGTAGAGCAATGGATCTTATAGTCCAGAATAGATCGGTCAACATAGATCCAAGCCATGTATGTTTGCTTTTCCATATTTTTCTATTAATGAATCATGACATATATATTTTTGACCTAATGTCTAACTGTATATTAATTGAAACATGGGTGTTGTAGTTTTTCACCGATGACTATGCACGAGGCCAGCAATATAATGTTGATGAAATTGATGAAGTTAGAGACCAATGGTCCAAGCACGTGCACTCATTCATTCGGTATTAGGTAGCAATCTATATATTCTACATGCATTTTCAGGTTTGTATTTTGTCTACATCTTTCGGTCTTTCAGCCTAGATCTGTGAACTCTTTACTTTGGGGTGTAGAGCTACCAAGTTATGGTATGCCCACTAATTTTTATTCCTAAGTATAGTTGGTGTATTGAGACATGCATACCAATTATAGATTGATTGAAATTATGGTGTGATACCCTGCTGGTATGAATTGATAAACATTGCAGATTTGGTAATTGTTTGAACATACAACTGTGTATGTGGGCAGGAACAAAATAGAAAAATTCTAAAAAAAAACATATACTTTTAATAACGGTTCTATAAAAACCGTTATTAAAAGCTAGGTTTTAATAACGGTTCTATGAGAAACCGTTATTAAACACTCAGGTTTTAATAACGGTTTTGTTTATGAACCATTATTAAAACTCTGGTTTTCAACAACGGTTTTTTCTGATAAACCGTTATGAAAACCTTATTTTTAACAACGGTTTACAGCGAAACCGTTATTAAAAGCTCCATTTTTAACAACGGTTTTTAAGTAAAAACCGTTATTAAATATGAAGTTTACGGACATATTCGCGGGTTTTTGTGTATTTTTCATGACGGTTATGAACCGTTATTAAAGATATAATAACGGGCGAATCAATAACGGTTGAAAACCGTTATTAAAACTGAAAAATAATCGTTATTAAAAGCCCTTTCCGTGGTAGTGCTTATAGAACTAAGAGTCCATAAGGTATATATCATGATAAAAAATGCTTATTGCTAGATAACCTAGACTATACACCCAATACCTATAAAAAAAGTCACTCCTCCATTGGAAGTACATAAAACTCATCAAAGTATTCATCAAAAGCCTACGCATTAATAGGCGGTTTATCTACTCGTGGAAATGAGTAACACCTATAAAAAAAAGAGTGGTAATAATGTACATCAATAGTTAAAAGGGCATGCACAACACTTAAGGTAACATGAAAGAAATATTATACATGCGCATTATTTATGTTACAAGATTACCTAAGAATGAAATCATATTAAAGTTCATATTTAGATGTCTACATAATTCCATTTCTTAATCACATTAAGACTAAGAAATTGTCAACATACTTACTCTCATGTTCAGGGTAAAACACACTTGGGAACAACAAAACTAGACTCTTAGTCCTTAAATATGCATACCCACTATAATCATGTGAAATAGACAATATAGGGTAGATCTAGTGTCACCTTGATTATTGCAACAACCAAAAAGTACACAGGCACTTGATGCAGATAGGTAAACAAATGGGTCAAGCTAAGAAAATGGTGGTGGTGTGGATCAATTTCCAATGAAAAAAATAGAGAAATAGGTGAGGGAAAAAAATAATCTCCAAGAAGCCTCGAAAATCAAATACTCACAAACACCACTCTAGGATTTAGCTTCTAGAAATAAATTTTAAAAGATCTTGGAATAATACCAACCATACTTTTCACTCAAGTATTTTAGAATGTGTGTGTGTGTCACACTTGTGTTCGCAACCAAAGAAATATGCCTCCTTCATTTATTTAGCTCTATACTTAAAGGAAATGTATGGTTGTCCAAAATACATTTGTACCCTTTTGCAAACTATTTTAGTTACTTCCTAACTAGTTGTTTGTGTATTAGAAAAAAAAAACTCGTGTAGCTAGAATGTAACTAAAATTGATAATCTAATATGGTTCGAGGGTGGTTTTTTTTTAAAAATAACTGCAAGGAATAAATGGACTTCCTAAATGCCACTAAATTTGATTGTAAGGCTTACAAAAATATTTGGTGATTAAGTAGTCATACTTAGGGAAATTTTATACAGGTGCTTTAGCCATACTAAGCTAAAAAGGAAATTAGTTTGACTTTGTTTGTACGGATGGTTGCCAATTGATGTGAGTGATAGAGGGACTGCTTAAGCCTTAAGCTTAATTTTAGGTCTTGAAAATTGCTTTTTTACATTTTCAAGTATGCCTTATAGCCGTTGTCCTCTACCTCCCTTGTTCCCCCTTTATTGTTTCAAAAGCAAGTTGTTGGGTGGCTATAGGGAAAACCTATACATGGCTTGGTGGATAAACCATATTTGATTTTATCATGGCAGGGAAAATTGATGGCTTGCATGGCTAGGCAACTCAACACACTAATTTTGTCCAAGTTAGAAGGGTTTTAACTTCTTCTAACTTAGGAAAATTAATATGTTGATCATTATGGTACTCGAGGGATGCTCTTGCATCAGTAACACAACAACCCAATAAAAGATATAAATGAAATACCTTGACTCTAACTCGTATGATTTTCCACTTTAATTAGCGGTGTTCTATGTTAATTACTCCACACTTATCATAACATAGTGCATTACTTGGTTTGGTGAAGGACATCTCACTTTCACTTTTATTACCATTGTCTTGTCACATAGGAAAAAAATGTTTATCATCTTATTACAAGGAATATTGATTATCATTAATTCATTCTAACAATTGCATTTACTAGAGACAAATAGAATTGCACCATGGTTAATCACATCAAGCATTTCAACTGCATGAAAAGTAATTAGGAGGCATAAGGAGGGATGATAAGTATAATGGGGCAACATTACACAAGTGTAAAAACCATAATAGCCTTATAAAATCTTATTTCACAATTACACCACAACTCCCTCTATTAATCTCCTCAATTCACCAAATTTAATACTTTACCCCAATATATTGTTGTAAAAACCATATCTAAACATTTAGACTTAAATTTAAATTGTTACATATAAAATACTAATATTACCCTATCGGTTACTATTCTCAACTTAAGTCATCTTCTTTATAATATCATACTTATAATGTTACCCTTTTAGTTACCTCAAAGAGTAAAAATGGATTAGAGAAATATTAAGGGGGTAAATAAAGTTTGAATTGTTACCGTAAATACCTTTTTCGATCCACGATTGCCTATCACCAGGATCTCAAAAATGTATTTGAAGGGCACTTCTCTGATTCATTAATTAGAAAATAATTTTACTAATTTTTTTTATGAATTTCTAAAAAAAAAGTTATAATTAAAAAATAGTTGTTAGAAGCATAAAAATCCAATCAAATATGCTCGTAATGTAATGCTGATGCAAGGGTGATGATTTGTTCCTATTCTGAAAAAAGAAAAACAAAATTCTCATTATATGCGCACATAATATTATATTAGAAGGATTGTTTATGAGTTGAACTAAATCGACTTAATTTTACTTAATTTATTTAATTAATTAAATTGATTTTATATATAATTTTTAAGTTTAATAATCAAACGATCCAAACTTATGTCTCGGTATTCCAATAAAAAGATAAATTAAACCAGGTTAAAGTTATTTTTATTACTACCAAATGCGAGTCGCGATCATACCCTGCTCGGAGCTTTAGGCTCCGTTTGGATTGAGGTGAATCGAGGTAGGGGTAAACATTAAAAATTAACCTAGGTGAAGGGAATAGAGGTGAATCGGGGTGAATGTTTTACAATTTTTATTTAAATTGAGGTGAATGAAGATTAAAATAATAAAACAAATGATATTTATACTTTTGTATTAAATAAATAAGTCATATTGAGGGATCTTTTAGTCCTATCAAGTTAAAAATTTACTTATTCTTTCACCTTTACCTCCATTACTTTCGAAATCGGAGGTTAATAAAAATGAGATTAATCGAAGTGAATGAAAATAAAATATTAACCTTAATTTATCTAAATAAAATTATTAACCTAATATCCAAATATAATAAATCAATTCATTCACCTCCATTAACCTCCTTTCATCCAAATCCAAACAGAGCATTAACGATAGAGCCATAGAGAGTTTCGTTCGCGGTTAACTTATTAACGGCCTGTGAGAAGGGGAACACGAAAAAAGGTCTCTAGCTGGCTAGCTAGCTAGTTTGTTGGAGAGACAAGCATCGAAGGGGGCCGGCCTAGCTAGCTAGCCAGGATCGATATCATCAGCGTCAGCATCAGCATCGTCAAAATAAAAATACTACAGTAAGTAACTAACATCGAGCTTGACAGCGCGCTTCCCCACACCCAAGCTACCTTTGTGTACTTTATTGTTATTGTTATTGTTATTATTATTCTTATTATAATTATTATTATTTTCATTTTCCTTCACGGTTTCTGGCAGCCACCCTGCTTTGTTTGTTCCCCGCGTCGTGTCGTGTCGCGCCCCTCACCAAATAAAAATAAAAATGAATAGCAGCATGCTAGAAGGGAAAAAAAAAAAAAAAATCTCCCGTTCCTTTTTACCATTTTTCAGCTAATAACATTCGTGAAAGAAGTATTTATCCTCAAAGCCTACATGTTCTTCCGGTATCATTTCCGAGGTTGGTAACTTATATCAGGGTAATCGCGTGTACTTTTTAATTCCTACTGCTCAGTCTGTATAGAAATAATATGAGCGGAAAAAGTCCATCTGTAATCGGTAGGAGTAAATTTTTTTATTTTAATATTTATTCTAGATCTTTATTTGAATTATATATATTAAAAGTATTTTCATTATTTTTAATTTCCACCATTACTATACTTATACTAATCATACGATGATACAAAGTGTCAGAAAGCAATAATCCACAATCTTATACTCATATTTACTTTTTTTTTGTGATCATTATTCTTATATAAGTTTTATAATATATAATACTCTACAGTTTTCGTAAATAATTAGTTAATTAATAATGGTTTATGGTGTAGTTATTACTATAATAATGTATCGGCTATCAAGTTATAATAACTAACAATAGTTATTAAATAATCATGTTTAGTTTGACAACTTAAAATTTATTTTTATTAATTCTCATAATTATCTTATTCAATGATATTGTATCTCTAGTAACTTTTGGTCGCTAACCGTTTGTTGGATATGTTAATTCCTTTATTTCATTTCTGATAATAATTTAATAAGCTAGTAAAATGAAAAGCATTTCCCCAATCCTAAGGGTTTCTTACTATTATATTAGTAGCTAGCCAATTTATAAGAATGAAAACTCAAACCCTTATAAAAAGACTCTGATCGCCTTCTTCAAAAGTAATCTCACACCATTCGCTATCCTTATGCCAACCACATAAGAGGACATTTGTCTAATAAGCCATTGTAGATCAAATTATTTTTCAGGTAACATTTCTTTCAAACTTTGTCTATATATATAAATAGGTATATATACATGTGTTGATATATTTGTAATTATGAGTTTTATGAATATAGGTATTTATATAGGAGTTTGATAAACTTCTTATATAAATGTATTCGAAGCATACGGTGATTGTGTATTTTTGTGTGTTGTTTAGTAATTATATAAAACACGTGGTCTTATGGGATTTTATATGTTAGTGGTGCCATACAAAATTGTGGTTTATGCTATTTTATAATTTTATTATATATTCATGAACGTTGATGGCTGATTTGGTTTTGATCTATGATGTTGGTTCAAGGGTGACTTAAGTGGCTTACCATTTTTTTTTAAAAAAATTTGTATTGTGGAGAATTATTTAAAAAAAATAATATATATGAAGGATATTTTGTTTTGGAAGTGTTAGTTATGTAAGAGTTACTATTGTGAGTTATTATTTTTGAAAGGTGATAAATATAAAATGTACTGATATTGGAAAGGTGGATGTTTAAGGAATGTATAAGAATGCATATATATGGTTGTATACCTCAAATATGTTATATGATTACCTTGAACAATACACTAAAACTTAAAGTAAAAGACTTGAGTTGGGTTTAGGGTCCTTCGGGGCGATCTCCTGAAGTTTGGTTGTTGTGATGACTATCTATATTGGGTCAGCTGTAGTTGTATATATTCTACTTTGGTATGTTTCATATCTATTCTATCTAAGGTTGTGATCTTAGTATGGGTATGCACACTTAATGAAGTATTGGAATCGTTGGTAACCCTCATTGGCTTGGTTTAATGGGAAGATTCAAGTGTGACCTTTGGCTCCTCCTGTGGTTTTTGGTTTGATTTATTTTGGGTGATTATTTAGCTTTGGTCATCGGTTGGGTTGCAATCCTTTGAGCTCTTATTCTTTTAATAAGTTAGTTTCTCATACTCAACATATTAAAGCTAATATTCTATGTTTTATGGCCATATAAGGTAGGGAAATAATACAAATGTTATTGGTAAATCTTAATTTATTGTTTAATATGATTGGTTTGCATATTGTCCTCCTATGACATATATCTATACATATGTATATGAATAGTATACTCATTTGTTCGTATGTGTTACTTAGTTGTTTTCCTAACTAATTTATTATATTTTTTAAACGGGGCTACGATGATCCATGATATATATGGTGAGCAGATGACCCAATGTAGAGAGAATATAAACCTATATAAGATATAGATGACGTGCATGGTTAAGAAGAGTTAAAGTAGTGACCATTTTCGGATATTTATATGTCAACATTGATTTCAGTTACCTAATTTCATGATTTTCAATTGGATTGACGTTTTTTTTCCTTTCGTTCGTTCTAATTTTCATCGACCTTACTAAAAATTAATATTTTTTATTGGCTTAAATTCACAATGAAACTTGATGTATTTTTTTATATATATATTTTAACTAACTTTATCGGTTGGTATAAGTAGAAAAATAGTGTCTAGTTACATTAGTTGAGGCGGTAATACTATCATCCTATCTAACTTTTATATATGTTTTTATTAATTTTTTTATGAATTGATTTAAAAAAAAATAGGGGTGTGTCCCTATTCTTATGGATTGATTTTATGACCGAGTCACTCTTTTAACCTCAGTCCGTAGCAATTGCCACGATTATGTCAGAAAATATGCAAATTAATTTGCCTATGTATATATTATTTTCCTATTTTTTCTCCTCGTACACCTTCTCCACCGGCCTTTATTTAATCTCCGTCGTCTGGTCCACCACACGCGTCAGTATTATTCTCTGTTCCTCGTGGCAGAGGAGACGAGATTATGTCGCCTGTCATGCTCATCGAACCTCGCACGCAGTCACAGTTATTATTATTATTATTATTATTATTATTATTATTTACCATAAATAAAATAAAAATCCTTTTTTAGAAAAAAGTAAAAATAAAAATATACGCTTGCATTTAATACTGTCTGTGATTTCTTGGCAATGCGGTCAAAGTTAAGTGCAACGGAGGTCGTCATATGGGAAGGTGCACCTGCAACACTGGGGGCAGCATAATGGAAAACGACGACGCGATCGGTAATGGTTTTGACGATGAGAGCCAGTGATACTTACTACAGGGCGGCTGAACAACTCGGAGAAAATGATCGATCAGGGAAACGGGGATGTTGCTCGTTGGAGTCACGCGCGTGAAGGGAAAATTAAAATAGCCACGCACCTAACCGTTCTTCTCTCCGTTACAAAAGGCGCAGTGCTTTTGTCTGTAGAAAAATTTCCCCTTTATAGATTGATTGTGGAGGCCGGAGGGGCTACGTAACGAAGAATTCTCAGGCTCTCGACGTCGTTAGTTGGGATGATCTGGTGGTGTGCCCATTCAATATAAATTGAACCCCCCCTAACGCCTATGTATAACATTTATTGCACCATTAGTTAAAATAAATATTAAATTCTATATCCGGTAAAGCCACAATGGGGGCAGATGTAAATAAAATTTTCCAATTAATAATACAATAAATGGCGTATCGATATTGGAATTTTGCAAAATTGGCATACCACATAAGATATATATATATATATATATATATATATGAAAAATACCTATTGAGAACTAACTCTATCAGTAAAAATTGATAACTATTATCTTAAATTTAAGAAACTATTCATGTTAGGTGGTGAAAAATATTTTCAATATAGTTAGAGGAAACTACTTACAATAGTTTCAAAAAACTATAATATTTGAGTATTAGAAAAAAAAAATAACGGTAGCATTTTTATAAATCTTGTGTATTTATATTTTGATTTAGAAAACTACCTACCGTAGGTGGAAGAAACTACTATAAGTCTTTTAAAAAATTATAGTATTTGATTGTTAGAAAAAAAAAACATTAATATTTTTATAAATATTAGGTATATATGTTTCAGGTCAGGAAACTATCTACACTAGGTGATGAAAACTAATTTCAGTGAATGGAGTAAGCTATCGTAAGTCTTTAAGAAAACTACAGTATTTAAGTGTCAGAAAAAAAAATAAAGTGGTATTTTTATAAAAAAAAATTGATATTCATGTTCCACATTATGAAACTATGTAGTGGTATTCCAGTAAATGGAGTAAACTACCATAAGTCTCTCAAAAAACTAAAGTATTTAAGTGTCGGAAAAAAATACAGTGGTATTTTTATAAAAATAGATATTCATGCTCCAAATTATGAAACTATCTATACTAGGTGGTATAAACTACTTACGGTAGGTGGTAAAAATTAATATAAATATCTTAGAAAATTAGCGTAATTTTTAGTTTTCATCGTAAAGAATGATTTTCACTAGTTATGCTTCGTGTATGTATATATATATTATGCATGTAATGCAATAAATCTGGTCATTTTCTATCTTAGCTTGAAGTCCATCAAAAAGAACATGATGTTATCTTCCATGCTCCATAAAACAGAAATTCACGATCATCCAATTTGATTATATATTGAGGAACCAATTATGAAATAATGAGTTTATGTCCATCGGTTTTCATGCTGGGACAAATTTTGGTTTTGATCTTGTAAAGAAAAATGGAAGAAGAAAACCTAACTTCAAATATTATTGCTCAGACCGACTACATTAGCATTTTTTTGATGATAGTAGCACTAGCAGTCGTGGTGGTGGTAGTAGTAGTAGTAGTAGGAGTAGTAATGATAGTGATAATAATATTCTAACTACAAAGTCGCGGATCTATTTGTCCGTCCGAATTCTAACACGGAAATCAACAAGCATTGGTCAGCATAACATGACTCATGACATCCTGATTAAGAACGTCATTGTATAGGGAATCTAATAAAGCATACACTCATGATCAGTTTTGCTTGTTATTTTGGTAGGTGCATAGACCGGCATTAGTTATATAGGCTATAGCTTGCTGTCATTGCTACTCCGACTACAGACCTGGGTGGCTGGATACAAACACACACGGTCACAGCGGATGAACAAACTTTGACCTCCTATTTAGCCTAGCAGGTTTAAATTAGGTTGATCTTTAGTCCCAAGCTGTTATGTAAGATTACACCCAAGTAACTGCCCTGATGTGCCCATGAGGTACGATTTTCCCTCTACATGTGTCATCCGATCCCTTCATGTCTCCGGCTCCCTCCAAGAAGGATAACTGTTACCCTCTATTCATCCACTATGCTTCCGAGTGCTCGTTCGGTATATCCTATTGCACATATCTCACATAATTGACATTTGACATCTCTTGCATGGACTATTTTACATCTCTTACATATTTTACATTTCTTATTTGTTGTGAGTAAAATAAGAATAATATTTTACATCTTTTACATAGTATATTTTCATATTGCCTTACATATTTTACATCTATTTATAATAAGGGTAAAGCAACATCTTCATATTTTACATCCCTTACATAATCCTTTTGTAATGTAAGATATTTTTTTTTGAATAATATATATATTGAGCCTTTATTGTGCCTAAAATGAGAATTTCCTTAAAATATCTTTTTACCATTTCTGAAAACATCATATTAGAGATGCAAGATGCAAGGGAGGATTTCCCGGCCTTCTTATTAAATTACATGTTTTTCTGTCAGGTCTATGTATTATTTACTCAATGGGTATGTATAATTTTAGAGTACGTATGAATATATTATAGGTGAAGTTTGAAGCACTGCTCTTTATTTGGTGTAACCATTATCTATTGGGTGTTGTGAAATCAATGTTCTATAGTAGTGATTAGCCTCCTTCATTTTGTGCCCGCTCAATGGATTCATTTGTTTATGTAACTGATGGTATATTCATTATCCTACATCAAAGAAGAATGGAAACACAAATATATTCTGGATTTAGAGCATTGCATTTTCAAGCTCAATTTCCTATTGTTTTTAGGGGGGATTACATATATCCTTGTTGCACCCCAACTTGACTTATGTTTTCAACTAGAAGACATCATATAAATACTCCTTATATTTCCTCCATGATATATTTATTATCATGTGTTTGATTGTCTATGTTATGACAATCACCATCCAAAAGTTCAGGAACCAAAATTTTACTTCTCGCAGTTGCCAATGTTTTTTTAAGTTATTTGCATCTTAAGAATGGTGGAAAGTTAAAGACTTGGAAACTCATGTCGTTGTTTCCCTTGATGATATTTTCAATAACGATAATTTTTCGTTTGCTCAACTTGCATATTCTCCGGATGCTTAGCAACAGATGTAGAAATTATTGAATGTTTATGAATCCACTTCTATAAAAGTGTAGGGATCACATATAAAGTGCATTAATAATCTAATTTTTTATGAGTCGGTACATGTTGAGTTGGGTTCACCTAAGAATTTTTTCTCGTGGATGATACTAATAATTTGTTTGCCATTGATTGATATTAAGGTTCTACCTCCAATAAATGAGTCATTGTGATGACCTTGTAAGGGGAGACCTTTAGCCCTAGAGTAGAATTCTAAAGTTCGCAACCTATGTTGGCAATGTCTCTCCAAGGTGCCCATCCCTTGTTGTGTTGTGGAGTCTCTATGTATCCAAAGTGATCGTTCGAATAGATCGAAGAAATAATGCTCTTCCATGTCGCTCCCTCGACTGTGTAGTACCTCCACCACCACTTGAAGAGTAGAGCACTATTTCCCATCATCAAGTCCCCAACACCCAACCCCCCTAAGGCTTTGGGTTTCTGAATCACCTCCCATTTGACCAGCGGCAAAGCTTTTCTTCCTCCTCTACTACTCCAGAAAAAGTTCTTCTGGATACTAATGATCTCCTTGACCACTCCCTTAGGGACTTTAAACAAACTCATGTAGTACAATTGTAGATTGTTGAGCACACTCTTGATCAGAATCAGCCTCCCTGCTCTTGACAGAACTCTTGCCTTCCATTCCGCTAGTCTCCTCTTAACCTTTTCCAATACCGGCTTCCAGTAAGTGGAGGGAACTACTATAAATCTCTCAGGAAATTATAATATTTGAGTGTCAGAAAAAAATGCAGTGATATTTTTATAAATATTAATAATCATGTTTTAAATTAGAAAAATACCTATATTAGTGGTGGAAACTTTATGCAGTAGGTGGTAGAAAACACCGTAAATATCTTAGAAAACTAGTGTGGTTCTTAATTCTCATCGTAAAGGGTTGTTCTTACTATATATGTGTTTGTGTGTGTGTGTATATTATGTATATGTGTATATATGTATGTATTTATAGTCTACGTCTACTTATAGTCTACATCTACGAAGGAATTGGAATCATGTGCTAGGGATATAGTGACGTGTCTAATATTCAACTTGCATATTCCCCTTGATTAGCGCAATTAGGATAGACAAAACAGAGTCTACGTTTGCATAGAGTATAATATACATTTGCACTATAGTCAAGAGAAGGATAATGCATGTGAATCCATGATATTCATTCCATACATAATCTACTGGACCTCTACGTTTCTAAGATAGCCAAAATTAAAGATAGAGGTAGCGTGAAGACTAACTGTTTAGAAGGCAGCATCAGCTAGTCAAGTGAGTAGCATTAGTGGTACAGTCAAATGCGTATGATTGGATTCAAATACCAAATTTTCCGATCTTTTTGTAATTTGGTACGTCAGTATGACCCTTTCTTTTTTCCAATTAAAGGATTAGAAATCTCAGCTGGAACAAATGGACAGTGGTCAAATTTGGCAGGCATGATCTATGCGTATGCTGAAGTGAGAAAAGAAAGAAGTGCACGCAAAAACACTTTAAAAATCATGGTATTAATTAACTTTAATTTAGTAAATCAAGCCAGATTTTAAGTGAAAATTTTGACTTCGGTGAGTAGACAGTAGCTTCTATTTGGACATGACAAGGTCAAAAGATTATGACTTGGGACATGAAGGAAAAACAAACAAAATGAGACTTATCGATACAGCCACCTTCTGACTCGACTTAATTGATACTTCAGATGTAGGCGTATAGTGACGTCTATTTAACCTTATCAAAGTTGAAAACTAGTATTTTATTTTTATGTATTCCTAAAGATAAGAAAAATAATGTGTTAAAAAATTCCAACATGAAACCTTCAAATATTCCAATCCCATACAATGTTTTCCTAAATATGTGAAAAATAATGTATTACAAAATTCCAACAAGAAACCTTCAAATATTCCAATCCCTTAATATCATTTCTAATGGGAATGAAATTCTATTTAAAAAAAATAAAAGAAAAAGAAATCTGTGCCTTCTTTGAGAAAAAGAAGGTTGGAATAACCTTTTTTTCATCATCATCATCATCATCATCATCATCATCATAGGAAGTCCCTAAATATGGGTACAAAGCATCGTGTACATTGTTACAATACCCATTAATGTTATACCCTTAAACTTACAGTTTATTTTTCTTATTTATTTTAGTATAAATAATTATATAAAAATAATTAGGTATTATAGCCACATCCAATACAAATAGAAATATGACAAATACCTAATACATGTGGAATGTAAGGCAAAATAACGTCAGCGCAAAAATTAAATGTGGCTAGCATATAATAGAATCCAAGAATGAGGCAAAACCAACAATAACAAAAGAAGAAATTAAAAATAATAATTTGAAACATTTACAAAACACTTAATGTTCCAAAGGGTGAGAACAAGGGAAGAACAATATACAATATCAAAAAATGACCACAAGCTACATCAAATAAACCTACATTTTCTAACCTAACCCAAAGTTACCAACAACTTGTAAGGTCCATACTGCCCATTGAATAAGAAAAGAACCTTGAAATGGATCCCATCAATATAACAATATTGAGTAAATCATTATACAACACGATATTGGAAATATCAGATGGAGCACATAGAAGGTATATAGTAGGCAATCATGATATAAACACCTTCATAAATACATGTGATGTGATTGTTGCAATAATATTAGGCTACAATGATGACAAAAGTCATCATTGAAAGTTTCAAAAGTTTTCATTGAAACGCTATTACAACAACAGATTGTCGCAGAACAATTATTGTAAATTCTTCATAGTAAAAGACCCAAGTTTATAATGACAGGTGGTTGTCACTGAAAACATCCTTATCGCAAAGACTTTGTTGCCATTGTAATACTATTATGATGAAAAATTATTTATTTATTTTTAAAAAAATGCAAATTAACCATTTTGACAACCCTGTGCCTATTGCACTGACCCTCGTAGTTACTTAAAGTCTAAATCAATTTTTTTTTAACCTATTGTGGTGATACTAATCCTACTACATCAAACCTGATCGTCACTAAAAGCCTCATTCAATAAAAAAATTATCATTATATTGTGATGACCCCTAGGCCTACTGCAGCGACCCTTATTGCCACAGTAAGCTTAATTGAAAAAATTCCATCAATATATTACAACGACCCTAAGCCTACTACAACGACCCATGTCATTACTAAAAGCCTAATTAAAAACATCATTAGTTTATTTTGATGACCATAGGCTTACTACAAACAACCCCCGTCATCACTGAAAGCCAAATGCAATTATTTGATAATTTTTTATTATTGAAAAGGAAATTTAAATTATTCTTTTTAAAATTTAGACTTTTTTATATTAATTGAAACCATTATTAATGTATCATTTCATATTAATATCTAATTAATAATGCTAAATAAAAAGCACTCAAAATACGAATATTGTTTACCATCCAAAATTTTCATTATACAAAATTATTATTTTTATCTACAATAAAAAAAAAACCTAGACCCATCATACTCCCCCTCTTCCTACTCCTCATCATCTTTCTCCTCCACTACCTCCTCCTTCTCCTCATCTTCATCAATAAGTTGTGTCTAAGATCTTGTATTACAATAGTCTGTAACTTAATAACCTTTTTTTTTCCCATTTTATCACTTTGTTGTGCTTTAAAATAATTTGAGCTAACTTATCAAATTCTAACTCAAATGCAAGAGCATTGGTGTTGGTACTAACAGAACGTGCTGGTGTTGGTGTTGGTGGTGATGGACATAAAGACAATGTAAACGAAGAGCCATTTAATAATTTACCAATAGATCTCTCATAGTTATATCATTTTTCAAGAACATTCCATACAATCATCACCTCATCGATCTTTATTGTCCTACTAGACCAACATCCATTTTAAATTGATAGGACTTAGGCCTCCTCTATCATCTTTTGACGCCTCTCCACTATTTCATACTATAAGAAAATGTTAAAATAAATTGATTAACTAATAAGCATAATCTAATTAAATTAAAATTCCTTAAAATAATCATACACTTACATATTTTTGCTCTGCATCCTCACTCATCAATTTCTAGTCCATGCTATGCATCTTTCTAAAAGTGTTGGCATCACTTTGGATTTTCTTGGTTGTAGGGTTAACATATAGTTATAAAAAATGAACTTTATGAATAAAATGATAAATAGTGAATACAATTATATATAAAAAAGGTATATAATACCTTACCTATAGTAGTAAAAGTAAGAAATTGATGATGAGTCATAGAGGCTAGGATATTGTTGCCCACCTCTTCTTCTTTTTTTTTTTTTGCATTTCTTTCTAACTTTGATTATAGATCAAAAAAACATTAACACTTATGTAGCATTAATACATATTAATTTGATCTATATATAATATTACATAATTACCTTTTGAAACACTTGAAGCTTCTTCCAATTTGCATCATCTACATCATTTGGTTTCTTACTAGTTTTTTTTTTTTGCACCAACTCTTAAATTAGCTTTTTCTTCTCCGATAGGTGACACAAAATAATCTATAAACAGTTTTCCATAGTCACGGCCAATGCGGCATCTCCTTCTAGTCATATTTTTTAAAATATTTCTATAAACAAAACAAAAATTGTGATTAGTCAACTAAAAACCATTAACATTATAAATAAAAAGATACTTATGTTAACTATTACCTCAATTCTAGGGATAAACTTATCTCTATTCTCCTTTGGAAAATGATCCCAACTATCATACTACATAAGGACCAGCATTCCAATCTTATTCAATATGTGCCTCGAAAACATTATACCATTACTACAAATGGATCTCTAAGCCTTGTCAAACTGTGATGACCACTCAAGGCAAAATTCAAAGTAACCATTCTTCTTCTTAAACTCTTCATGCATATTAATGGATTTTGAATTCAAGAGTTTAGGACGTTCTAGAGCTATAATATGCATTATATTAGTTAACTAAAGAAGTAAAATAGAATATACATTACTTTCTTATTATATTCATAACAAAAAAAAATTTATCTGACTCGCACTGGGATGGGATACTAGATAGGTGTCTTGGGGATCATTATCTCCATCCCGACCATGATGCCTCATCATAACATCAACCATAGTTACCAATTTTTCACAATAAGTTGAAAAACATTAATGAAGAGAATTCAATAATAGTCATAGAAAGATAAATTATATATACACTTGCGCACACACATATATATAGCAATCAAAATTATCAGCACACATGCGCGCGTGCACGCGTGCACACTCCCACACATCCCAATTACATATATCACAACTTATACATCAACAAACAATAACCACCATCAACATTTATATAATACTTAAAAATAACATATATGTATATATAATTCTTAAGAATAAAAATATGGCCCCTTGTGTTCCCTTTTTATGCTCTTGGTGCGCGTGCACGCATACACACTCACACACATCCCAATTACATATATCACAACTTATACATCAACAGACAATAACCACCATCAACATTTATATAATACTTAAAAATAACATATATGTATATATAATTCTTAAGAATAAAAACATGGCCCCTTGTGTTCCCTTTATATGCTCTTGGATTGTAGCGATTGAGTGTAAAATCAATAAATTAGAGAAAACGTAGGTTGTGTTAATAAACATAAACCCACATGTTTCTTTCTCAACCCTCCATTCTTCATTGGTTCTACAAGAAACCCCACACAATAGTCGTGTACCATATCACTACCCACCATTGTAGCCTTCAAACGACTTTCGATTCATTCCAACAATATCTATACACAGTCATACATGCTACATGCCACATCGAATATGAGTCACAAGCTCACACACTGTGACATACATGTACCCCATGGATATTCCTCTCCTCGATTCCTTTTGTGACCAAACATGAAAGAGCGCCTTCACAAAGAATTGGTAAATATGAATAAAGCAGATCCCTTTATCTAATGCCCTCTTTTCACTTACAGTAGCACTAGGCATACCATTTGGTAGAATCATAAATGAGATGGCATAAACACACATCATAATATTCTTCATCTACCTTTTTGCAGAACCTGTCTTTACCATCACTCTCTCTAAAAAAAGCTTCACTTAACTATGTCATAAGCCTTGCTCATATCAAGCTTCAACACCATACCACTTGTCACCCTTTAATATCATGCTTAGTTTTATGAGAAAAAAAAATCAAGTGCAATCAAAACATTATCAGTGATAAGTTTGACTGGTACAAATGCACTCTATTAATTAGATATAACAAAAGGGGAGGGGTGTGTCAGGGACGGAGCCAGTTAAGGGCCCATGGGGTCGGCTGACCCCATCAAAATTTTAAAATTATATATTATATTTATAATGTACAAGTAAAATATCAAAGGAATATCTCTGGAGTGTTGGTCGTAAGGATTTTAATGAGGTAAAAGGTCATGGGTTCAAACTCTGCCGTAGCAACCTGCTAACTTCTTTTTTTCTCAATTTTTTCCCTCCTGACCCCACCAGCACATCCTTTTTTTTCTCAAATTTTTTCCCTCCCAACCCCAACAGCCCATCCTCTCAGGCTCGTACAGCCTCTGCCACCACTCCATCTCAAAATTGTCCCTATAGCCTGCACAACTGCTTTGTCCCTGCACCGTAGCACCGCACCACACCTACACAGCTTAGTTGCACACCAAGTCGTATCACCACAGGCAGACAACCACTAGTCAATCTAATCCACTACTTCACTAGCCATTAGGTGAGTAAGTTATCTTTTATATTTAATTTAAATCTAAGCTAATTTTTGTTGACGGAATAAGTTGTATTTCTGTTTCTAATTTTATTGTAAAATTCTGAATTAGTTTGATTGAATATAATTGTAAACAAATATGTATGATTATAGATAATATTAAATATGATATTAGTATTATTATAAATTTTATTATTATTATTTTATATTTAGATATATATTTAGTATTTATTGGGACCCCATTGAATTTTATACCTGGCTTCGTCCCTGGGGTGTGTTCAAGCTCTTTTCTAGTCTTAGGGCTAGCTTATAGAAAACGTTGCACAAACTCAATAAGAGTATTATAGGTATGTCTCAAATCAGCCGGCATAAAAATATTAAAAAGAAAAAAAAAGCATACATATGACAATGCAAGTTGAATTCATTGACACAAATGATATGATAATAGTTAGAGAGAAAAAGAACTATACACACACACACACACACACACACACATATATCATCATGGCCTGATGCCTTAATTAACATGCATCTAGTGTAAAACATGGTGAATCTCTAGTTAAGTAAATGCTTCAACTAGCTGGCAATCATCCATATACTGACCTTCCTTCGGAGCCCTTCTAGACCAGCATTGAGATTTCCTTGGCCTTGATTAAGCAAAAATGTCTTCGAATTAGCCACGCACTAAAACAACAAAGCTGACCTCATCGATATAGTTTCGTATTTTTGTGAGAGTTGCAGAGTTTATTGCCACCCCTTTCCTAAGTTTTCGAAACCCTTTTCTTTTTGTTTCCACATAACCTTGCTCTGTCAACTTCAACAGACCCACCATCTCTCTAACTCAGTATTTGGTGCTCCTTGCATTTCTATTGCTTTGATAATCAAGGACCGTTTAGATCCTTCACTAGTTGCATTTCTTGCTTCAACTTTGTTTGAACACTCCAAAACTCTAACCTATCCTGATCACAAAAAGCTCTTCAATATATTTCTGATATCTAGTCATCTCAAGGGCTGCTAACGAGCCGAGCCGACTTGCAAGTTTTTTGGGTTTGGTTTGGCTAGCTTATTTAGTTAAACGATCCTAAAAATAAAATTTGAGCTTGGCTCATTTATTAAAGAAGTCAAGTTTGAGCTTAATAAATTTTGGCTTGAACTTGTTTAAAGTGCACAAGTTCGTGAGCTCGGCTTGTTTACTACAAAAACTCTCGAGCTGGCTCGTTAAAAGTTCCGCTCATTTATAAACAAACCAAGCCCGAGCTTCATTTTTATGCTCGTTTATTAAATAAGCCGAGTCTAAACCATCCCCAACTTGGCTCACTTCGGCTCGTTAATAGCCCTAGTCATCTTCGCTTGCTGCCATTCTAATTTTTATCTAGAAAATCGCATAATTTAAAATCTATTATGTTGTTTTGAATTAGAACAATGAATGAACTTTAGAAACTAACCACTAAAATATTATATACCGTAATGGTCAGGGAAGGATTACATAATTATTTTATGTTATAAACAGTATATGATTATTTTTATATAATTATGAAAGTGTTAATGCTTGCAATCTTTTATCAAATGTATAGAATTTTATATATAAGATATTAATTGCACCTGTTGGATCATATGTTTGATTTGTTTAATTTTTCATCGGTAGTAAGAAAATTTTATTTTTCGTATTAGATCTAGCCGAGTATTGGATTCGATAAGATAATATCGATCGTAATGTACGGCCCTACCCAACCCCTCTTAGCACTTACACCCTCTTCCGCTTCCCTCCTTTCGGTTTTATACAACTCCTACCATATTGTAACAGGTATGGTTTATTCGATCCAACAAACTTAACTAATAACTCATTGATAGAAAAGGGCAAAAAAAAATCACAGCAAGCAACAGCTTGCATCATACGGAAATTGAGTGGAAACGAAATTGAATCCACCGATGAATGTGCTGCTAGCTATCTTGACATGAGAGGCCCCATTCCCATTCCCATGTTTTTTTTTCCCTTATCGGTGCATTATTTGTTTTCATCATCATATTACTATTACAAGATGATGATTGGTGACTGCAGTCGGTCTATCTATAGAGCAACCATACACATACACATTGATTCTCTCTTATTTATTTATTTATCTATTGGCTGGCGATCCATCGAGTGTGCGCATATGCCGCATTTTACACTAGCTTCTTTCCTTGCCTGTTCGTGGACTCTCGTCACTATCACTTCCGCCCACGCACAAATCAAAATTTATCTGGTTCGACTCATTTACGGTCCTAAATTCTCTCTTCCATCCCCGTACGAACCGAAACCCACACCATATCCCAAGTTAATAGGGATGATAAGAATAAGATGATCGAGAAACTTAATATGGAACAGCGGAATTTGCAATTATCTCCGACGAGACAGATGTGCAGAAGAATGGTTGTATAATAATCATGTCGCTTCTTCTATTGTTCAACCTAGCTTGTGGCAATTCCATACAACGTACATGTATATGAAATAAATAAAATTATAGTGTATAGTATTCTCAAAGTACATTGAATAAATTTTATAGTCGTGACACTCCTATATATATTTATATAAAAAAAAAGACGAGAAAAGATGAATAATAACACAAAACTATGTTTTTTTTTTGATATATAAGGGTATACAGAGAACAACAAAAAAGTTCCAAAGTACAAGGGCTCTAAATGAACGCCTAAAAAATGCTCCCTATGTTACAAGAGCCCGAAGATTACTGATCACCTCATCCGATCTGTACGGGAAATCGTTTCTCCCATACTTGACCCAAAAACCTATTCTTAACTGGATAAGCATAAACATCCAGCCCCTACAAACTCCTAAGTTCTCGAACACTCTTCTATTTATGCACTCCCATATGGTTCCAATAGTAGCATAGAACGCGGCTCGCCAAATATCCCCCTTCAGACCTTTACCAAGGGTGCCCAACCAAGCACAAGCAAACTCCTCAACTGTGTTGGGCATTACCCAAGAGTACCCAATCCAATGACAGATGTCGTACCATAACTTTCCGGACACCGAGCAATGGAGGAAGAGGTGGTTCACTGATTCTCCTTCCATTTCACAGAATGGGCAGGAGATCTCGTTCGAATCAATGATTTGGAGCCTGACCAGCCTTTCCTTCGTGTTGAGTCTTTGTTGGACCGCAAACCACGCTGTGAGTTTGAACCTCGGGGGAGCTAGGCTTCTCCACATTAAGTTAGCTGGAAAGGTGCTCGACTCATCCCCGCCGATATGCTGATAATACCTCTGGCAGAAGGAACTCACAGTGAATACACCGGATTCTTCGTGGGTCCACACAACCGAATCTTCTTTATTCTTGCATGGAAATATCTGTTGAAGAATTCGTAGTAGTTGGTCCTCTTGTGCCTCTTCCCAGCTGAACAGTTGCCTCCTCCACGCTAATCTCCATTCCCAAGAAGGTCCCTCCCAGCTGCCCATCCTCGCCACCTTAAGATCCTGTTGCTCTACTATACTGAATAGCCTTGGGAAAAGAACCTTCAAAGGTCCTCTGTTGGACCAATCATCGTGCCAGAAACTAATCTTCTGTCCATCCCCAAGCTTAAGAACCAAACCTGATCTCAAGTGAGGTAGGGTCCTCCCTATGCGGCCAATATCCATCCACGGGGTCCACCTTGTATTCGCAGACGGAAAGTCTAGATGCCCCATCCGATCTCTCGAATAAATTGAAGAAATGATTTTCTTCCATGTTGCCCCTTCCGTTGTGAAGAATCTCCACCACCATTTGAAAAGTAGCGCGTTGTTTCTAATGACAATATCCCCCACTCCCAACCCACCTAAGGATTTAGGTTTTTGAATGAGGCTCCATTTGACCAGTGGAAGCTTCTTCCTATCTCCGTCACCGCTCCAGAAAAAATTCCTCTGGATCTTGATGATTTCTCTCACGACCTCGTTCGGAATTTTGAATAGGCTCATATAATACAAAGGCAGACTGTTCAGGACGCTTTTGATGAGAATGAGTCTTCCTGCTCTTGATAGGACCTTAGCTTTCCACCCAACCAGCCTCTGTTTTATCTTATCAATCACTGGTCGCCAAGTATCTCTTCTTCCTGCGTGAGCTCCCAACGGTAGGCCGAGGTAATGGATAGGTAGACATCCTTCCTCACAGTCCATTATCTCCGCCGCTTCCTTCTGAAACGTCCCATCCACTCCCATGCCGATTAAAATCGATTTGCTATAACACAAAACTATGTAACGTAAAGATAGTATTCAAATTAGGAAAGAAGTCATACCAAATAGATAAGGAATAATAAAGCTTATAACAATTCACAAATTTAATAAATATGATCCATAAAATTAAGTTATAAACTCAAGCCTTATTCTTTTCAGATTATATCAAATCATACCAACAATTTTTTATTTATAAAAAAGATAATATCAAAAATAACAATATATGTACAACTAATCATAAAAATATGTTGATTTATATATATATATATATATAAAATCAGAATGATATTCATTAGTAAAAGTTGGCAAAGAGAACCGACACTGAAACAATCTTTCATTAAATGATATCAGTGTAATTTTAAGACTATTTTTATTAAATTTTAAAAAGTATTCAAAATGACGGAATGACTTTTTTTTTTTTGATACGGATGTAATAATATTTAAGTATATTTTTATCTGATTTAGTGGTAAATTGTCTTTCACTTTTAGTATATGTAAATGAAGCTGAAAATAACATTTATTATAAATGAAATATATTGGTCGGCATTGTCAGACATATTATACATAGAATCATAATTAACTTTACTGCTCCGTCCATTTAAAATGGAATATTTGCTACAGAAAGTTTACCATTGATTGTTATTGCATGGGAACATGAGAACGTCCCCACAAAGAGGAAAAAAAAAAACGGTGCATCAAACAAAAACATCTAGCTAGCAAGCACATCTGTTATATAAAGTTTAAAAGTTATTATAATATGGTGTACTAATATTACGTTATCATTATTGTCCGACCTGTACGGTTTAGAATATTATTTCAGAAGGTGTGATAATTAAGTAGAACGAGAATTATTAAGACAGAATTAGCGGGGAAAAGTCGTAAGTCCAATTTCCTAGAGCATTGCGTGCAAACTAACCAACCAGGAGAACCGGTCACACTGACAACTATGTGGACCGGAGCTTAAATGTAATGTACCCTGCGATTAGACAATTTATATTGTAGATAGGTCTTAAATCGGTCTTGAAATTTTTAGGCTCAACTTTTTAAGGGTTGATCTATGTTTATGAACCTTTTAATTAGTTTATTTAGTTAAATGAGATGAATTTAAATTTTATTTTTGGAATCCTTCAATAAATGAGTTAAATTTGAGTCTGAAAAATTTAGGTTCAAATTTATTTATAATACAAAGCCTCGAGAGCTTAGTTCATTTATCACTAAAATTCGGGAATCAGAGCCCGATTCTTAATTTTAGGCTCATTTATTAAATGCACCAAGTCTGACCATATCTATCCCAATTTGACTCATTTACAATCTTATATAATGTCAATTCTAACTAAGATGGGTCTATGCGAAAAATAAAATATAGTTCTTAGTTTGTTTTCTTAATTATTATGTCTTCATTAAAATCTAATATAGCAATTTTGTTTTTGGAAGATCACTAAATCTTTTTATATTTACAAAATTAATATTAAAAAAAAAACTTAGATCATGTTGGTCAAACACTCCCAACAATTCTCGATTTATAAAGATGTTAAGGTTGCATTTAGTTTTACAATTTTTTAGAAATTTAGAAAACATTTTCTTAACTTTTGTTTTCTATTTTTCTAATTAAAAAAAAAAGAGAGAAGGTTTTTACCAACTTTGTGAAAAAAAAATGAAAAACAATATAAACTATATTTTCTGATTTTTTCATATAAATGTATGTCTTAGTTTCTACATATTTTCCAATTGAAAAAGTATTATTAATAATGATATTCATATTATCATCATTAATAATAATATTCTTACTATTTTATAATAATAATAATAATTTATTAATTTTATAATAATAATAATTATTATTATATCAATATTAATACTAATAAAATAATATTAATGATATTGTTATTATTTTTAGCATAATCAATAATAGTATTTATATTATTATTATTAACATTAATATTCATAATAATATTATTAAATTTAATATTAATATTGTAATTATTTATATTAATATGAATAATCATAAAATCATACTAATTACTATTATTAAAATTAATAATAACATTATTATCAATATTTATTAGTAATTATTAATAATATTATTAATAAATATAAAATTATTATCATTATCAATATTACCACTATTAGTAGCAATAATAATATTAATATCATTCTTAATTTCATTAATATTAATAATAACTTTATTATTAATGTTAATATTTTATATTTATTAATATATGTGCTAATAGTAATGATAATTTTTCCATTATATTATTTCAAATAATAATAATAATAACAACATTATTTATATTAATAAAAAATTAATAATGATAATATTAATATTAATATTATAATTAATGTTATTATACTTATATTAATTATTCTTATTAATATAATTATTATTCTCAAGATTAAAATATTAATAATATTGTTGTTATTATTATTATTATTATTATCATCATCATTTTTAGTGGTGAAAACAATAATAATAATTACTATTATTATAAATATTATTTTTTTTGTTGTTATTAATATTAATAATAAAAATACTATTATTATTGAAATTAATAGTATTATGTTTATTAATAATGTTGGTAGTAATCATCATCTAAAATTAAAATGTGGTTTTATAATATAGAGAAAATGACACATTATTTTTTTCATGGAAATTTTTGTTCTTATTTTTAGTATAAAACTAGAGATAGAAAATAGAAACATGTTTTTTCCAAACCAAATGTACCCTATAGGTTTTAACTCCCTCTATTTCATAAGAAAAAAAAGTTCTTTTTGTAATTTGCACACTGTTTTAGGAGGAAGAATAGCCTAAGGGAAACTATATTTTGCTAGAAAAACAATATATTACATTGTTGAGGAAAGTAGTCAACTAGTTTAGGGCCTATACGGGGCTAGTGAAATAGTTTTGCTAGAAATAAGTCGATAAGTTAAAGTCAAGGCCAAACCAATTTACAGGGAATAAATCCTTATAATATCAGTCAATTGATTATAATAATTGTTCGATCAACTTAATTTTTTTTTAAAGTTTAGATCCTAGAATCTTAAAACCCAACCAATTAATGGGTATCAATTGATTGGTTCCCATTTATAACAACGGTTATGAAAAAAACTTTAAAACTTATTTGAAATTTAAACGAAGTAAGAATTTACATAAAATAAATTCTAAAGAAGATTTTTAACAATATTTCAACCAATAAAAATAAAAGTAAAATTACTCAACTCAACCTTACAAGATTAAACCTTAAATTATTGACTCTTTAAGCATCATGACATGAGCTTCTCTTTTTGTTTTGAAACTCAATTTCTCTTTCCAATGCTTTCTCTTTAGAGAAGGATTGAACACATGTGCTTAGAAACTCTCTTACACTTTTCACTTGAGAAATAGTTTGAGTGAGTGTGTGTGCGCGTCCTCCATATGATCATTATAGTGCATGCACATTTAATCAAACATGTTAAAACCTTAAACAGGTTTTTTATCATCAAAACAAGGATTTAGTTATTGATTCATCTAGAAGGTCAACATAAATGAATAAAGATATGAGCACTTTAGCTGTAGAATTATGGGATGTGGCCTAGTGTAAGGATTTAGTAGTGAGTCCTCCTAGGTGCATATAGCCTAAGTGAGCAAATGAGAGAGCTTCCTAAATATATATGAATTCACATATTGTAACAACTCCATTTCTTGCTATTGAAAATATGCATTTTTAATTAAAAATTTTTTTCTAAAGCAAAATAGTAAAATGGGGTGTTACCGTCTATCTATTTTAGATAAGAGGCCAAAATTTTCCAACTCCACAACTTATAATAATTGAATAATCAAGATAACATAATATTTTGAATGTTGTGGTCAAACAACCCAAAATGTAACTCAACAAAATAACAACAAAAACTAAAGAAAAAAATTGAGAAAGTATAAAGTACAAAGTAAATCAATGACACAAAGATTTACGTGATTCAGTCAAATTGACCTACGTCTACGAGCAAGGAGAGATGGATTGGTATGATAATTAATCAAGGAAGTACAAAATCAGAGATAATTACAATAGATTCTCATGGATTAATCAAATCAAATGGATAATTGTGAGTGGGTCTCTCAAAATGTTAAAAATTCTCTATGAAGCTCTCTCTATGAGTTAAGAATAAAGATAATCAAAAGTTATACCAAAATATACGAGGAGATACGATTAAAAATGAGATTTGAGTCCCGTGGCATGTCCGTGCAACTTTCTTTCTCTTAGCAAAACAATTACGAACTTGCACGACTATGTCAATGTTGCACTTGTTGGGCGTGTAGAAGGAGCGTATACTTACATGGCTATACCAATGATGTAATGGCTGGCCGTGTAACCCCTTCCCAAGAATTTTTTGCCTCCAAATTTTTATATACACACTCCACGTATCAAATGCACTTGATTTAATGCAACATACACAACATATGAGGCATATAACATTATTTGAGAAAATACTAGTAGACCATCAGAAATACAATCAAAGCCATAGAGGTCGATTTGAATATGAACTTTGTAAAAAATAGAAATAATGGAAGAGAGAGAATGAAGGGGTATTAGTGTGGTGTCATCTCAAAGAGACTCCAACTCTTGATTGAGTAGTGAAAAAATGAAATGAGCGAACAAGAGTGAAATAGTAGATATTGCACGAGTGACATAAGTTGTAGAGGAACATGATTTGCAACTGCAAGCGAACAAACACTCCCAACAATTCTCGGTTTATAAAGATGTTAAGGGCGCATTTAGTTTTATAATTTTTTTTTTACAATTTTTAGACATTTAGAAAAAAATTTCTTAAATTTTTTTTTCCTATTTTTCTAATAAAACTATAAAAAAAAGTGTTTTCTAACTCTATGAAGAAAAATGAAAAAAAATATAAACTATATTTTTTTATTTTTTCATATAAATATATGTCTTATCTTCTACATATTTTCCAATTGAAAAAATATTATTATTAATAATATTAATACTATCATCATTAATAATAATATTCTTGCTATTTTTAATAATAATAATAATTTATTAATTATATAATAATAATAATAATAATTATTATTATTATATATCAATATTAATGATATTGTTATTATTTTTAGCATAATCAATAATAATATTTATATTAGTATTATAAACATTAATATTCATAATAGTATTATTAACTTTAAGATTAATATTGTTATTAATTTATATTAATATGAATAGTCATAAAATCATAATATGTTAATTAATAATAACATTATTATCAATATTTATTAGTGATTATTAATAATATTATTAATAAATATAATTGTATTATCATTATCAGTATTAACACTATTAGTAGTAATAATAATACTAATATCATTCTTAATTTCATTAATATTAATAATAACTTTATTATTAATGTTAATATTTTATATTTATTAATATATATACTAATATTAATAATAATTTTTCCATTATATTATTTTAAATAATAAAAAATATATTTATATTCATAATGATAATATTAATATTAAATATACAATTAATATCATTATTATAATTAATATTATTATACTTATTTTAATTATTCTTATTAATATAATTATTATTCTCAATATTAACATATTAATAATATTTTTAATATTATTATCATTGTTAGTGGTGAAAATAATAATAATAATAATAATAATAATTACTATTATTATAAGTATTATTATTGTTTTTATTTTTTTTATTGTTGTTCTTCTTCTTTTTATTGATGTTGTTGTTGCTGCTGCTGCTAATCTTAATAATAAAAATACTATTATTATTGCAATTAATAATATTATGAATTGTGGATCAGTTCAACAAGCTCAGACAGGTGGGTGTTGTGGAGGATTATTATACTCAGTTGGAAGAGCTACGGGGGTAGATGCTACTACATAATCCTCAGATGGCCGAGGATTACTTTGTATTCAGCTTCTTAAGTGGATTAAAGGAAGAATTGAAACATGAAATCCAAATGTTTTGGCCAATATCCCTATATCAAGCATTGGAACATGCTAAATGTAAGAAGTTGGCTCAGGCTAGCTTCTCCAAGTCTCTAACCAAGATTTCCCATGGTAAGACAATCACACCCACTTTAATTTCCAGGATTCCACCTAAGACTTGGACCCCTACAGTAATTAATCAAGCCAAGAATAGTCTGATGGAATAAAGACGTGCCTAGGGTTTATGCTTTAAGTGTGGAGACAAGTATCGCCCAGGGCACCGATGCAAGATTAAGCCTTTCTACAGCATGGAAATGGAAGTTCCAGAAGAGGAGGATGATGAAATGGCAATTTCATTGCATGCTATCACAGGAAGGTAGTGCCATAATACCATACGTATTAAGGGGTCGGTAAATGGACAATCGGTTATCATTTTGGTTGATAGTGGCAGAACCCATAACTTCATTAACCATACATTGGTGCATTGCTTTCCCTATGAGGTGGAACAAAGCACCTCTTTGACAATCACAATAGCCAATGGAGAAAAAATGTTCAGCTAGCAAATGTGCAAGGGATTCAGGTGGATGATGCAAGGCCACCGTTTCACAACATACCTGAGATTGTTGGAATTGAGGGGCATTGATATAGTGCTTGGCACATATTAGTTGATGGAGTCCAGCCCAATCCTCTTTGCTTTTCAGAATCCCACCCCGTTATTTCAGAAGTAGGGGGAGTAGGTGAAGATGAGGGGCGATTGAGAAGGCCCAGATGTAAATCTTGTTAAGGGAAGAACTTAAGGGGTAGTACAAGGCATGAGGTTTGGAATGACAATTGTTCATGTTGACTGTAGAGGACGAAAATAAGGGAGATAACACAAATTCCCAAATAGAACTATGTCCTTTACTTGAGGCCTACAATGATGTATTCTAGGAACCTTAAGGTTTACCTCCTCCTAGAATGCATGACCATCACATTCCTTTATACCTAGGAGCTAAACCAATTAACCAATGACCCTATAGATTTCCATATCACCAAAAATTGGAGGTGGAAAAATAGGTTAAAGAAATGCTATCCAATTCCATCATTGCCCTAAGTCGGAGCCCTTTTGACTCACCTTGCCTATTGGTTAAGAAGAAGTACCACACTTGGAGACTCTGTGTGGACTATAAGCAGCTCAAACTTTTGACCGTAAAAAACAAGTATCCAATCCCCATTATTGAAGACCTCCTAGATGACTTGTATGGCTCTTAGTACTTCTCTAAAATTAACCTAAGGTCCTGTTATCATAAAATTTGAGTCGACCGCCAAGACACCTATAAAATCGCCTTTCGTACCCATCAAGGCCATTATGAATTTAGATTCATTCCCTTTGGCTTAACTAATGCCCCATCCACCTTCCAATCATTGATGAACCATATCTTTTCTCCTTAGCTTCAAAAATTTATACTAGTCTTTTTTATGATATCTTGGTCTATAGTGCCAGTCTTAACCAACACTATAATCACCTAGAAATCACACTAAGTATCTTGAGAAAACATTAACTTTATGCTAATAAGAAGAAATGTTACTTTGGCTAGGGTCAAATGGATTACTTAGGGTACATCATCTCTATAAGTGGGGTGCAGACTGATCCATCTAAGATAGAATCCATGGTACACTGGTCAAAGCCTACCACCCTCAAATTCCTAAGAGGATTTTTGGGGTTGACTAACTACTATCGAAAGTTCATCAAAGACTATGGTTTAATCAGCAAACCTCTCACGAATATGCTTAAATAAGACTAGTTCCATTGGATTCTTGAGGTAGAAGAAGCTTTCAAGAGATTAAAGAAAGCTATGACTGAGGCACCTATGCTGATCCTCCGAAATTTCTAGCTTCCTTTCATATTATAAATCGATGCTAGTGGGAAGGGAATTGGAGTAGTAATGTAATGCCCCAAATTGAGCGGAGTACTACAAGGATTGATATGGCTACTTATATCAACATGGCATACCATCCTTTTGGTGATTCCATCCTAAGAACTCCACAGTTAAGCGTGCTGGCTATGGAGCAATTTTAGGATGGGTGACCTTCTAGGAAGTTCTGAAAATTTCTCGGAAAGTGCGTGAGTGAGGACAAAGCGCACTGAAAGGACTTGTGCTGATCTGTGGGGCCAGCCGATCAATCCGAAAGCACTTCAAGGTAGCCCCCACATGGTCGTATCTACTCGGGGTGTTACAAGTACTCACTCAAGAAGGTGGACCAATGGCTTATTTGAGTAAGGTCCTCGGTAGTAAACACCAGGGGATGTCGGTTTATGAGGAGTACCTAGCTATCCAAAAGGCAGTGGATAAATGGTGACATTATCTAGAGAGAAATGACTTTGTGATTCGGACATATCAGCAAAGTCTAAAACACTTATTGGAGCAAAGACTGACCACTCATATGCAAAGGAAGGGGTTGACAAAATTATTGGGATTACACTACACCATTCAGTATAAAAAAGGAACTGATAATGAGGCTATTGGTGCACTATCTAGAATAGAAGATAAAGAAGCATCCCTGTATACAACAATCTCAATGGTGATCCCTTCCTGGATTGTAGAGGTTGAAAAGATTTATGTGGGGGATAAGGAAGCCCAACAACTGCTAACTACCCTAGCAGTAGACCCTTCTTCCAAACCAAACTTTACCTTATAGTAAGGGTTACTGAGACATAATGGTAGATTATATCTAGGAGCATCTGGGGAAATAAGAGATAAGGTACTCTAGGCATTCCACAATTCTCCTTGGGGGAACACACAAGGGTACAAGCCAATTATCATAGGTTCAAGTCCACCTTTTATTGGCCCCAAATGTTCCACAACATGAAGGAACACATCCAAGTATGTGACTCTTTCTAAAGAAATAAGGCAGACCACCAGTTCTATCTTGGGTTACTTCATCCCCTCCCAATTCCCTCGCAAGCTTGGGGGAAACTACCGTGGACTTTATTGAGGCTCTCCCTAAATCAAATAACTATGACATTGTGTTGGTGGTGATTAATAAACTCACCAAATTCACCCACTTCATACCACTAACACATCCTTTCATTGCCCCCCAGGTTGCCAAGTCTTTTTTTGATACTGCATTTAAACTGCATGGATTACCAGTAGTGATTATCTAATCAAGACAAAGTGGTCACCAACCTGTTTTGGCAATCCCTCTTTAAGAGTTTAGGAACCAACCTTCACATGAGCACAATCTATCACACGCAAACTGATGGTCAGTCTGAGAGGCTAAATCAATGCTTTGAGCAATATCTTTGTTGCATGACTTACTAATATCCTCGCAAATGGTCTCAATAGTTATCCTTGGCTGATTGGTGGTATAACACTTCATTTTATTTGGCCATAAATACCACTCCTTTTGCAGCCCTATATGGATATGCCCTCCACAAAATTGTTGGACTCCATAGGGTTCCAATCATGTAGCTACTGCCAGCTGTTTCATTCAAGATCGAGCACAAGTTAATAGACTTCTATATGATCAGCTCCTTAAGGCTCAGAACCGTATGAAACATTACGCAGATAGGAAGTGATCGGATCATAATTTTTAGGAGGGTGAATTTATCCTGATGAAATTACAACCTTACATATAGACTTCTATGTCTGTTTGAAGACACTTGAATTTAGCATCTAAGTATTACGGACCCTTCAAGATACTCTCCAAGGTAGGGGAAGTAGCCTACTACTTGGAGTTACCTATAGGATGCTCTATCCATCCAATTTTCCATGTGCCCATGCTCAAGAGATACAAAGGCGCTTTCTAAGTTGCAACACCCACACTACCCCTGCTGAATTTAGAAGGTCAGCCATTGGTTGCCCCTGTTTGAGTGTTAAACAAGCAAGTGATCAAAAGGAATAACCGGGGAGTAACACAAATATTAGTGGAATGGTTCAACTTAGATCCAGAGAATGCTACTTGGGAAGATTTTTCTACCATTCAAACCTAAATTCCTTCATTTAATCCTTGGGGACAAGGATCTTCTACACCAGGGGGAGTTGTCATGAAGAACAGAGATATGGGAGAGGAAGATAGAGCTAGCGTGACACGTGAGGGCTGAGCTGGAGGAGGGTTGTTATTCTATTAGAACTCGTTTGGAATTTTGTAGAAGAAAGGTGGAAGTTGTTAGATAAATTTTTTAGCTTCATTGTTGCTTGGGTTGCTAATCTGTTGAGTGATTAGCTACGTTTATCATTATGTTATTTCACCCATTTTCTGTTATTGCATTATCCATATATATGTATCGTTCATTAGCAATGAAAGGCATCTACTATCAGTAATTCAATTCTCTCATAACCCCCGAATCTATTTTCCTTCTCTCATCTTCTTCTTGATTTTCCCTTCACTGTCTCTTCCTTAATTATCATCGTGCTAACAAGAGGCCACGCCTTTAATCGCCTCATTGTGAGGAGAAATGATTGATAAAATTTATGGAATGTGTTACCATAAACATCTAGATTTGTTTTTGTTTGTTTTTAGATTTCGGTTCATAATATAGGAGGTATTTGGTAATTGTTAAGATGGAGAACAACTCGAGCTTTGTAGGTTATGCTTGGTGTTCGAATAAGGATATTAGATTCGGCCATAATCCTCGTAATATGGAATTAGATAAGACTAGGCTAATTCTAAATCTATAATAGATTAAAATTAAATTAAATGGTCTGCGGTGTTATGTCAAAATATTTTATTTTAAAGTATATAGTAATAAAAGATAAGATTGTTTGAAATTAAAAGAAAAAAAAAGGAGTTGGGGGGGGGTGGATCAAGTATATATAGTTACGTATCTGGTACACATAATTATACGACGCAGTCACATGCCGCGCGTGCTACATTGATCGCCCTGGCGGTGAGTATCCAATGAAGTGGCCCCCACAGAAAAGCCATAGCGCGTGATTGACGAGCGCCTTCGGCGTGCAGTCAGGATGGGAAGGAGGCGCTGGTTGGAAAAGGGGCAGAGAGAGTCAGTTAGCGGCAGTTAGAGAGAAAATACAGGTTAGGTTGTTAATTGGAGACGGTAAACCAAGACCCGACGCTGAAGAAGAATATAACGAGCTAACCATGGTTAGAGGCTAAAAGAATGGGAATATAACAATAAGTTAGGAACCTCTGCTCCGTCCTCCGTCCTTTCACTATAAAAGGGCGCCTTCCTTCGACATTTTCTTCCTAACTCGCCCTGTTTCAATTCCTTTTCCTCCCCTTCCTTGTTCTATTCCCCGGAGCGAGTTCGAGGAGGAAGCAACAATGCCATCCAGCCCTTCTTTTTACTTGAGGCACTGCACTGCTTGTGCATGTTTACTGATCACATTGCTCTTCGCCACGGGCAGCGGAGTCGATGCTAGAGCTCAGAGAGACGATTTGGTCCGCCTTAGGTACTTAATTGCTACTGCTCTCTTCGAAATATTGGGAATGTTCCCGCATCCAGCATTGTTTTTGAGCTTCCGTCTTTCCTCTTCTTCCTCTCCAATTCGATGTGAAGTTTTAGCATATAAGTTAGACTGCCGACAAAAATGCGAAGCGTTGAATCTGAGCTACAATGCTACTGTACTATCTTTTGTTTTCTGCTCGTCGCCGCTCGTTTGCTGCTCCATTATTTTCGTCAGTATTGTGGATGAAAATCCACTCGTATTTATTAGTTCGGAGGCATTAACTCGCGGTTTGTTGTTGGCAATGTAGGATTGAAGAGCAGTTGCAGAGCTTGAAGAATTCATCAATGGCGAACAGGTTAGTTGTCAGTGAGTTTACTACTGTCGGTCCGTATCAATTGCTGGTATATAACGGTTTCCGTTGACGCCATTACAAACTCCAACAAATAACAGTAGTTACTTCGGCCGTTGATTCGAGATCCGAGCATCTGGATCGTCGCTTAGTTCTCCTTATTCCCATTGCTGTCTTCGCTCATCTGAATATTCCTTACGTTTTATTACTAATGATGAATTTCTTTGCTGCTAAAAGAAACAAAAAAAAAATGCCTGACGAAATCCGTTCTCACTACACTACATACTCAGGCTTTGGTTGAAACTGCCTACATTTCTTCTCTCATGGTTCTGCTAAAACAGAACATGTTAGCTCTGATAATTGTTTTACCGTTTCGGGACCGTATTTAATTTTAATAAGCTCTCTCGCTAATGAAGAATTGGTAATGAGTCTCGAGGTCTACCCCTGTCATTCTCGGCTGAGAATTTCGTTCGCTTGTCGTCATCTTTGCAACATTTGAGCAGTTATAGTCACATATTTAATTGGTAAATTTGACGTTGATGTTTGTTCTTTCTTTTGATCTGCTAATTATTTCGGCGATGTGGTGATATTGTACAGAATCAAGGAGGCTGAATTGCAAAATGAGAAAGCTGCTGTGGATGATCCTGAAGAGGTCGTTTCAACATTGGAGACGTAAGTTTAAGTCTCTCTCTCCTTTTATTTTGTGCTTGTAACAAACCTTAATATATATATGAGTTGGATTATTTATCCATAACAACGGTTGTTCGCCCTAGTGAAGAGCACTAAATTTTCGTCCCCACCGCCCAAGTCCAAGTCCTAATAGTTGTGCTTTTGTAGTATTTCTAATGCGCCTTTTTTTAACTAGGCCTATAGTGATGGAATAACGTCTGATTAGGCTCACATGTTCAAGGAGGGATTGCGACGGAATGACAGAGAAGCAATGATACGGCTTAAGAAAATATCGTAGCCTGGGGGGTACATTTTAGTAATAACTCATCAGTCATCACCATAATTCCCCACCCACTCCTTACCTTCCAATTCCCTCCATAAATAGCTCTATACAATCCCTTCAGACTTTTTACCGTTTTTTCTGTCCTTATTTTCCCCAATTGTCAACAAGTCACTTTTCTTCCACTTTTATGGGCACTACAATCAATGGTCACTCTAAATCTCACCAAAATTAAAGGTGAGTTTTCAACCAATGGACTCCCTTCTCGATTCCTATTGAGGTCCATCGAATTAGTTCCGGAGGGTCTTTCTGTTAGCTTTTTCGTTCTTTCCAATCACAAATATATTTGGATGTTATAAAAGCAAAAAATAGTAACAGCTTACAAAATTTTAAGTACTTAAGTAGGGAGTTTGTCCTTTTATGGAGTTAAGAAGAGAAAACTTCCCATGTTCTGTGCCAGTATCTCCTACTTCCCCCATAACCCTTTTTTTTTTTTTCTTTTTTCAATTCAAGCTCTTTAACCTCACATGCCATTGTCATGAGATCCGCGCATCTCGCATTTAATTTCATCCTCTTCACCCATGATTCTATTTCACGTTTCATGTCCCTTTGGCCACTCTCTCAGGCTTTTGTCAATTTATTTTAACCTTGTTTACGGCCTTTGTGGTTACTCTGTCAGCCTTTTTATTTGTGATACTACGGTGCTCTCTCTCTATATCCGGGACCGGGACATGATATGACCTGGTCTTTGTCAATCTAAGCTTCTCTAAAAAGAGCTCACTTGACCTTAACGCGACCCCCTTTCTCTTTTGGTGCTGCAAGTAGTAGTACTTATCCTTTTCTTTCTTCCCACTGGGCATGCATTACGCATCCCGCCCAGTCACATGACCCTTTTTTGCACTCATGTATTTTTGGAAGGCCGATGCCCCTCCTAATTAGAAAGAAAATTTCGTCTATTTATTTATTTTCATATCCTCTCTGTAATATTTTTAGTATCCTTCAGGATAGGGATACAAGATCATTTATGTCACATGGTCTTGCAATCGGGTCCACACGTCATTCGGCCTTTGTATTTGGTCGAAATAGAGTTACTCAAGTAAAATTAAGTTACATCGAGTCACTGATGATCGTTTGGGGGTAGTAGCCTAGTAGGTCCGCCAAATTAATAACAAGGATAGACAAAATAAGATATCACGTGACGGTACAAAGTAGGCTTGTTGTAACTTATTGCCATGCTTGACTATGGAAACGCTTGATATCCGTGCCAGTTATTTTCGTGCATGTGGTGCTGTAAGTCGACCGTTTTTTAACCTTTAATTTTCTGTACGTCATCTATGTTTATAAGAGTATTTAAGTTATTACTGACCTGAATTTTTCAATTATTATAAAATCAAATTTGATTCTTTTTGTCCAAACGAACATTCAAGTATTTAGTGTCGAACATATTTTGGGTGCATTAATGCATGTACCTAATCATTTTGTGTATCATCAGTAAGACATAGATCGTCATATCATCAATTGGACTCTTACAAAATATTATTGGCTGGAATGAACTCGTACTAAGCTATTTAGTGTATATTTAAGTTCGCCGGATAAAATAAGTCAATACATTTAATAACATGAAATAAATATTGAAACAGCAAGTCAAGACATTTAATAACTTTCATAACATGCATTTGCCCTCGTTCTGTTAGATCTATATAAAGTTTGTTTCATGAAAACACAGTCTCATATTTCAGCTCGGAAATATGTTTTCACAAAGACCAGCGCCAGAACGAGCAGCAGCAAAGAACAGACCAAAACCGACAATTCCAGGCCATTTAATGTGCCCACCACGATCACATTAAATGAGACAGACACTTGCACCGTCTTCCATTTAGTCCCACCGACACACACCAAATCATGCTTCTGCTCTTATTAATATGTTTATGTATTTACTTCTTAACTGCAACAATTGCATGTAATCTTAAATTTCATGGAGCCAACATCCGTAGCATCCGTATACGGCCACTTTTCACATGACTTCACATGTTATTCAAACATATGTTACATTTTTGGATTATATGACTGCTTATTTGCGACAATGAAATGTTATAGTACAGGTTTAATTAAAGTACTGGCACAAGTACTTCAGGTTTTTTTAAAATAAAAAATAAAAATATATCCATATCAACTGATGCTAAATAACATCTTTCGTAAATAATTTCCAGGAGCATTCACAATGACACGATGCGGCGAAAATTGGGGTATTTCTCATGTGGAACTGGCAACCCAATTGATGACTGCTGGCGGTGTGATCCTAACTGGCACAAGAATAGGAAGCGACTTGCTGACTGCGCCATTGGCTTCGGGCGCAATGCCATTGGTGGCCGTGATGGCAAGTACTACGTTGTGACTGACCCAGGCGATGATGACCCAGTGAACCCTAAGCCAGGGACCCTCCGCCACGCTGTTATCCAGGATAGACCTTTGTGGATTATGTTCAAGAGGGACATGGTGATCATTCTGAAGCAAGAGCTCATCATGAATAGCTTTAAGACTATTGATGGCAGGGGAGCGAATGTTCATATTGCCAATGGAGCTTGTATTACTATCCAGTTCATTACCAACGTCATCATCCATGGCATAAATATCCATGACTGCAAACCCACAGGAAATGCCATGGTTCGGAGCTCTCCTACGCATTACGGGTGGAGGTCAATGGCTGATGGAGATGGGATTTCCATTTTTGGTTCAAGCCATATTTGGATTGATCACAATTCGCTTGCTAACTGTGCCGATGGTCTAATTGATGCTATCATGGCATCAACTGCCATTACAGTTTCTAACAACTATTTCACCCACCACAATGAGGTAGATGTTTCCTTCCTCAATTTAATCAGTCTGAACTCGAATAGCTTTTCTCCGGTGTCTACTAACAGGGGCCTAACTGCTTCTTCGTTTTCTGCTGCTTTCTTTTTTTAAAGGTCATGTTGCTCGGCCACAGTGATTCTTACACGAAGGATAAGATAATGCAAGTAACCATTGCCTACAACCACTTTGGAGAGGGCCTAATTCAAAGAATGCCCAGGTCAGATAATAGTGAACACTATAGTTGATTATTGCCGGTCCTAAAAATGCCTTCACTTGAAATTAAACAAATGTTAAAATGGTGAAAATGCAGGTGTCGACATGGCTACTTCCATGTAGTGAACAACGACTACACTCACTGGGAGATGTACGCAATTGGTGGAAGTGCTGAACCTACAATTAACAGCCAAGGAAACCGATACCTAGCCCCTACTAATGCATTCGCAAAAGAGGTGACTAAGAGGGTGGACACGAATCAGATCCACTGGAAACACTGGAATTGGAGATCAGAAGGTGATCTGTTGCTGAACGGAGCCTTCTTTACAGCATCTGGACAAGGTTCTGGAGCTAGCTATGCCAGGGCCTCCAGTTTGTCAGCCAAGCCATCCTCTTTGATCGGTACTTTGACCTCCGATGCTGGCGTTCTCCGCTGTCGTCGAGGCCGCCAATGCTGATCCCAGCTATACCAAACACTCCATCATACTACAATATTTAAACAGCCTAAAAGAAAAAAAAAAAGAAAAAAAAAAAAAAAGAGATCATTTTCCTTCTTTTACCCGTCAGCTGGTTATAGTCCGGTCAAGTTCCATACTATATAGATTTATCTGAACCTGTCAAAATCGAAAAAGTATATCAGGGTAAGTGTACATGTCTATCTGGTCAATTATGCTTTCTCATCCACATCAATTTGCTCCACCTTGTCTCCCTTGTAACCGCTCAACCTCCGATCACTTCGTTCAATGCTTTTTTGAATGTACATGAAGTGAATCTGGAAGCGTTGTTCATCTCCTTCCAGCTTTATTTTGGATCCTCCATACCATTCAGTGTCCTCCATGTCCCCTCCCCCTCCCACCCCCACCCCCCGCCCTCAAACTTTCTGTGCCTTGTTGTTCAGTCACCCCTTCGCCTAAAGTTCAGGATGACCGTCTCGGTCGCTTCCCATTTGCAATTTGTCCATTTGGGTGTACTTCTATCCCTCAACTCTTCGTGCCGTCCGCAATTCAAAATGCATAGTGCCCAGGTAAGGGGGCAAGAGCAATTGTGAACAAGAAGAAGAGATTACAAGGTCGTTTATTGGTACAAACACGACGACCAGAAGTATGTTATTGGTAGTAACATATAGGAATAGAGTTTTTGGCTTTGAGGTTCGGTTTGTATAATGACATGAATTCTCATCGAGAAGCTTTTTATCAAGTGCTTTGTTTGAAGTTAAATCAGATTTACATGAAATGCAGATTTTATTTAACATTATGGCTCCCATTTTAGCATCATAATTGTGTATATCCAAAGCAATAGCTTTATTGAGGTGCTCTGGTGGATCATGAACGGTGGATGCATTTATGCGAGCATCTATCAGGCTATTAAAAGTGTACGAAAATAAGAGATTTGGATCTTCAATAACAGCCTGTAATTGTGAGGTCCAGTCTTACTAAGAAAAAGTGCAGCCGGAGATCACTTGACATTCTATTAGAATTGAAAATGGAACCCAGTGATAGATGATGAGATCCTGAGTATGGGAGGTCTTGAAAAATAATAATTTAAAAATAGGGTTTTGCATTTAATAAAATAAGTTATAATTCCAATTTCTACTTTTTAGCTTGGAATCAAGGAGGAAAAAAATAGAATTAGTTGAACTATTATTTATTTCCTATCCTTTTTTATTTTATTTATCGGCATGCACAAATTTATTATTTCCCTACCTTTTTTTTAAATAGATTTCTATTCATTTTTTTCCCCATATCAAACATGGAAATTCCATGAAAAATAGAAAGGAAGGAAAAATTAATTTTCGTAGATTTTGAGGATGACAAACAAGCTATGCACATGCATGCTCAACATCAAAATATTGGTCCAAACTTGACATAACAAGCCCTTTTTCCTTCAAAAATTATATATATATCACCATTATCCCCATATAATCTGATCAACAGCCGGTTAAACTAACGATAATTATTCCAAAATGTGACTACGTGAGCAACTAAAAAATAGAAGGAAAAGAAATCCATATTTGATAGCACCACTTATCGAATATGTATGCGGTTGCTCCGCTTTTTCGGAAAGAAATTAAACCCCAAACATTCACGACATATGTTAGAAAAATGGAATTAGAAAATACCGAAAGATTAAGTTCCTCGATTGTCTTATACTTCCTTAACCATTATCTTCCAGCGAATGTGAATCAAAACATTGGTCCAATCTCAGCATGATAGATCTGTAATATTTTAAGAAGCTTCGTCCCAATATTTGGGGTGATTAATGAATTAGTTAATACAAAGAGGAAACATCCATATGCTGGTCGGTTTTTCCTTAATCTTCGCTGAATCCGATAGCACTGTACCGTGAATGTACCTTTTTTTATTATTTAGTTTAATCCCAATTATATGATTCCAATTTCCTAGGCAATTATTGACTTAAGACTCTTGTCAGCTATGATTCACCTATCGGACAGAGAATGTCCGATGAACCACCTCCGGGATGAAAATGTCCTACTTATCGCCGCTACCCACATAATATTACCTGTTTGCCACCCATTTGTCCGCCTAATAACTCAAACGGTGGAGTGGGGGGCAGTAGGGGTGGATATTTTAGGTCGCTTCGTCGGTCGATATTAATACTCAGTTGCAGCTGCCTGCACATGAACGGTGACGTGGTAATAAAATAATTGAATGGACGTCGTTGGTTCAAGCCATATGAATGGACGTCGTTGGTTCAAGCCATATGATTAGGAAGGACAGCGCATAGGGACGCACAGCACGACGGCATCTTCAGGCTGGGGTAGTACCCAGAAGCCCATGTTGTAAGCAGAAATGCTGACGGCCGTCGCCATGTGGCTAAGCACAAGCCACTCTCTTAATATGGGATCTGGGCGGGGCGCCTAACCTCGTATGATTTAGAATGACAGCCTGCTGCGAGACCACGGTAAGATGGAAGAATGGAACAGATCAATACATGTCGGCCACTCTCTCACTTCTAGCATAATTTAACACCTTAGTTTGTGTTACTGTGTAGTGAATTAGAGTAAAGTCGGATTCAAGGAAAGTATGAGAATAAGTCACACAGCCTCCAAATGTCAAACAATACGGGAGTGTTTAAGTGTGGAAGAAAACAAAGTGAAAATAAAGTTTACAGACTCAATACGGCTTTTCCGTGTTGACCAACATGGTCGTGTAGGCCTACAGTATAAAATGTGATTCTAACTTCAATACTGTTTGATCGTGTTGATCTACGCAATCGTGTTGGAAGTCAGTTTTCGAATGTTTTGCACAATTTCGAGCATTTTGGCGGTTACTTGTGGGGCATTATTTTTCAGACTTAAGTTAACTCAACCTAAGGCATTTAGAGGTAGTTCTTATTCATCATATTTGCTTTCTTTCTCTTGCTATTGTTCTCTCTTTTATGCTAAACAACTTAGGTTATATTTTTGCTTTTAATTTGTAAGCATCAATTTCGGGTAATTAAAGTATCTCATTGAACTTCGATTCTACGATTTAATCTATCGAACAATTCTCTTTCTCTTCTATTATTACGTATTTTATTTTATTATTACGATTTATGATTTTAATTATTCATGAGTAATCGTTTATTCTAAGATCGAAATAAGTTTGATTCCATTGTTGATTTGATGAACTGATTCGATCATTGTTGGAATTGTTTGAATTATATTTTTCAATTGCTAGCATTTAATTTATTAGGGTTAGAACAATTAATCACTATTTTAATCTAATAATGTTGTTAATTAGAATTGAAGGATTGTAATCAACTTCAAAACTTAGTAATTGAACGAAAATTAACGACTAAAAAAAGTAGATTAACGGTTGCTCGAGAATTGATTGAATTAACTTGTTCTTAATGAGTTTAATTAAGTCTATAACTATAAAAATATGTTGGATTTAGTTAAACACAGCTGTTAGTCATCCTAACATATTAAGTAATCCGATACACGATTGATTTATTTATTAATTTAAATATCTAATTAATTAAATTCATAATTAATAATATCCATCATTCTTGTCATTTTATTTATCTATGGTTATCATCAACCTCTTTTCAATTCATTTGTTTAGAAACTCAAAAATAATGAAAATCAATAATCAACACTGAAATTCTTAAGAATACAATCTTATTTTGCTACTACAACATTTATACGCTTTCAGATTTAATCGAACATGTAACTAAATATATTAATCATTGGTACCAATCAAAGACGAAATGCAGTGGAAAGGTCTTCCGGTAAAGGTTTCCAAAGGTAAAACAAGTGTAAACCTACATCCAATGTTTCTGAAAATCAACCTTCCCCGATAATCGAATTACCAGAAAGCTTAAAAACAAATTATGAACCCTTTCAAACGTAAAATACAACTTACAGCCAGTAAACAATATCCAGAATCCAAGACATTCTATTATCAGAAAAAACAGACGCAGATCTAGAGCACAATCTCGTTGAATTAGAACAAGAGAAGGAATACGACGATCAAAATGGAGTACCAGTCCCGCTTCTTGTTTCGGTAGGGCTGTACAAAGCAGACCTGTTTCTCGGTCTATTCTCTTCCAACTGCTTCACGACCTCATCCATTGTAGGCCTGACTGTAGGCACCGGAGCACAGCAACCCATTGCAAGCTTCAATGCGTGAAGCAATCCATCTTCCATGGGACTCCTTATCCCCTTCAAAACTTCGACGTCAAAAACCTCCAATGTGGTGTCCTCCAGGACAGCTGCCTTGACCATCGAAGGGAGATCCACAAACTCACCACTCCTACCATTTTTGCCAGGCTTTTTCCCAATCAGGATCTCCAGCAGTAAGATACCGAATGCATAGACGTCCGTCCTGGAATTGCATTTCTTCATCCTCTGAAGTTCTGGAGCCTTGTACCCATCCGCCTTTGCTTGCGCTACTATTTCATCAGCTACATTTGGGATCATCAGTTTGTCCAGCCCATATTCAGCAAGCCTGGCTACAAAGAAATCGTCTACGAGTACATTTTTTGATCTTACATTTCCATGAGTAATGGGCATCTCAATTGTGTGGAGATATGCTAATCCTCTCGCCACACCCAACGCAATTTTGTGGCGTCGAGCCCAGTTCAGCACCGGCTTCCCAGCCCTGCTTTCTGGTTTTAGAAAGGTTTGTCAGAATACTCCTCACAATTGCTATTAACTAAACAGAAAATAAATGCAACGTAGATAAATAGCAATCAATCAAAATAAATGCTGGTCAACACTAGTAATCATAACTAGCGAAGCTTCATCATCAGCGAACATCTCCTAGTGCTAGTTGTCACCCTGTAATCCACAATAACTAGGTTGATGATTAGAGTTCATGCTGAAATGAGCATATTATCAATAACAATGATTCAGATGGATGACATTAGTCCTACATCGAGGTTGCTCGCACTGATACTTGACTGCTAGCCACTTAACCAGACAGAGTGGACAGCAGAGATCTACGGAGCCAGAGACGTCAGGCACAAAACTGTGGAGTTTGTGGACGTAAATTACATTAATTTTCATAGTAAATTCAGTGCATTTGAACACATAGATGAAAATCCTGTCAGTCACCTCCTTCCCCCACTGACCTAGCAAGCTTGAAGCTTCAAATATCAGGTCCAGCAATTTCCTTCCGTTTTTCCCTTTTTGTTCGTGCCCTTTTTTTCTTTGGTTTCTTTGACTTTGGTTATCAGAAACAAGATATATGCAAATCACCAGAGGTTATTTACCTGTGGGAAAGATTTTCTTTAAAGATTCCAACATCCCCTATGAATATCTACGTTGTTCATATTTGGCTATGAAGAATAACTTAACTGAGAATGTGTAACACATCCCCCCCCCCTCTTTCCTCTCTTTTTCCTACTGAGCTATGAAGAATAAACCAAAATAAAAATTGCTACGAACATCAGGCATACAAAGTTGGTAGGCCCGACAGAAAAGAGCAAGCAATTCCTTGTGCTTGCAAGTCTCATCATTCCATTACAATTTCGATTAGGTTGCTGTGCATAAGGAGAGCATATACTTATCTATGCTCTAGCAATTTCAGTGGATGGAAACATGTCATAATAAAGGGTTTTATGTGTTATATCATGTGTAAGGGTAAAATGGTCTAATTGATTCTAGGATGGCATTGGTATATTATCACGTTGACCTTGGTATTGACTGTGAGTATGATTGTCTTGATAATTGGAAATGAGCAAAAATAGTTAAGTATGGAAGATAGACCTATCTGCGTATTATGTGATTTTATAGTGAAAGACATCAATATCGGAAATGATAGCTTTTTAGGGTACATCGCTACCCTAAAGATGTAGTTTAACCCACAGTTGATTATGGATTTTTACCGGTTTGCCTTAGTGTCCCAACCAGACACTATATCTTACTCTATTTAGCTCTGCGAACTTATAGAGAGTATGTATACTTATGGATTAGCTATCCTTACCGGTAGGGTGGTATGCTAAGGTACTTTAGTTCCTTAAGTTGATAATTGATAGGATACTATGTTGCCTTAGCATGACGTAGCTCTTCTTCTTTTCTCTCTCTCTCTCTCTCTCTCTTTTTTTTTTTTTTTTTGATGAAAGACAGGCAACTGCCATCATTGATATTTGCTAAGCACCATGGGGTAATGCACTGACAACCAATAAAGTCAGCGATACAAGCATAAGCCAAATACAAAACTGACCATAAAAAATTGAACTTCAACAACTTATCTGAAAAGCCTCCAGGAGATCATGTTTCCAACATACAGAAGGCCAAAGCGAAGCAAATTTACCATCATGCAAGGTGCATCCGCACCTCATGCAATGAAAGATATCCATAATGATTATAAATGGCAAGTACAGAAACATTATAAATGCCCCTAGAGCAGAAAATATAGTTTTATCTTGATTAAGTTTCATTTCCTGGCATTCAGCTAGCACAAATTACTCGATAACTAGAAACATAACCCTTATCATTCTTCAACTTGCCCCACATATATGCCAGTGACTACGACATGGAATCGTGAACTCTTCTGTTTGGCACACTAATCAATCAAAGATTATAAAATAGCAGAGCCTACTTGGACATTCTTGAAACAAATACTCAAGGCTGCACTTTAATATCAGGGCCGGCCCTACATATTTTGGGGCCTTAATCAATACATCCTAAATGGGCCTTCATTAAAGGAAAAAAACAATTAGATAAAGTCACCTAAGAGATTCAAACTTCTAAAAAATACTAAGCATGAACACGCCTTGACCATTCGGCTGGAAAAATGCTTTGGTTAACATACATATAAATACACATATTTCCATATTGTGTTATAAGCCAGAAAAGTTAAAATTACACATTGTTACCGAATGGATTCAAACCCATACAAAATTTTCGTAGTAGCATGCCCAACCACTCAATAGATTCGTACTATTTCTCTGGTTCATTTATTTACTTATAATTATTATATAGGCTAAAATTTTTGGGGGGCCTCGGCCAAGGTCATACTATACCAGAGCCCACTTGATTTGAACATTCATGCAACAATTATTCATGGTTGCAAGGCAGTATATAAACACAGGTTTTAGAAGAATAACCCCAGGTATAAGCCAAGTACAACTTATTTTAATTGGGCATGCATGTCACTTTCAACAGACAAAAGAACCCTTGGTCTGTTAGAGAAGAACCCACAACTGCCTTAAGGATGCACACGCGCACACATACACAAAAACACACACCAAAAGAAAAAAACGAAGAAGAAGAAGCAGGCATCATCACTCTGGGTTTGCATGTCTTTATTGATGTTCAATCAGGAGCATGAAAAATTACTAATTTGAGAGGGAGATTCTAATTTGAAGGAATTTTTCTAGCTAATGCAGTACAAAAGATACCAAAAATTTATAGCTGACATCTTTCCCCACTGAACCACTGTTTAGTAGATTATTTAAACAAATGCAGATTAATCTGGCATTGCAAGCATTCAGTCTTTTCCTTAACAAAAAGGAAGCATGAATTATCACTCTTTTGCCAAAATCTACTTTTAGATGGCTGGAATAACATCCCAGCATATCCTTAGAAATCTAAACATCATACTATTGGAATTTAAGCGGCTGCTAAAATTCAATACAGCATACTCTTTGAATGGTAAGGTTAGATAGCAAAGTTATTAACTAAAAATAAGAATATATCATTAGCATAATTAGGATTTTCATATCTGAAAGCGCATTTACAGTTATAGTAAGCAGGGTGAGATTGAAAGGATAAAATGGCTCATAAATTCACAACGTGTGATAGTTTTGTTTCCCAATTGGGATCTGAATCAACAGGGGACCAAAATTGAGCAAACAAGCTAAATACTATGGAAATCATATCCTTTGCGCCTCGGTATTTATATACCTTTCAAGACTAATCATAGGCTAGCTTAACCACACGGAGCATTCTGCAATGATTGCTTAGTTATAACATAGGACATAGAATGAAGACCAAAAATAGGGACTTCACCGAGCCTGGAGCCCCTAATTCATTCGAACATTCCAATTTAAAATTTATGTGTGGTCAATAGTGCAATATTTCTCTTTTTCTTTTCAACAGAAATGCCCATATTGCTGAGGCATGAGAAGTTAATAGCGAAAACGAATGTAGAGGGAATAAAAAAGCTCATGACAACGGAAAGCATACCATGAAGAAACTCGTCGAGGGTCCTGTGTGGAAGATAGTCGTAGATGAGCAGCTTCTCTCCCCTCTTTCCTTGATAAAAGGCTCTCAAAGGCACCAAATTCTCATGATGAACACGGCCTAACTGCTTGATCACCGGCAAACAAGAGTTCCGGTCCTTCGAGCTACCTTCTCTCAACAACCTCAATGCAATCGTTCCTCCATCTGCAAGTTTAGCTTTATACGCCGTTCCATAACATGTCTTCTCAATAACTTGTCCTGTAGCATTCAATACATCCTCTAATGTCAAGTTCTCACCACCTTGGAACACAAGAAGTTTCCCTTCGCCACCATCACCGCCAACTTCATCCTCTTCATCTTCCTCTAAATCATCCTCAATACCTCTCCTATTCTTTCTCTTGTTTTGTAAAAATCCTATCAGCAACGAGGCAGCAACAACAGAACCCGTCATCAGACCAATAACAATGCCAGCAATTGCTCCTGGGCTCATATTAGAACCTCCATTACAACTCCTGAGAGGATACCCGCATAGCTCAGGATTGTTCCCTTCAAAAGCCTCAGCTGTAAACTTACTTTCCCCAAGATTTGGCAACACCCCGGTAAAATTGTTATAAGATAAATTTAGCTTATCAAGCTTTAACTGTGCAATACTACTAGGAATTGGACCACTTAGCATATTCCGACTAAGATCAAGGATTTCCATATTTCTAAACCCAGTTATAAACTCGGGGAAAGCTCCAGAAAACTTGTTGTCACCCAAATCAAGGATCTTCAAACTGTCACATGTAGAGTTAGGCAACGGAGGTTCAGGCAAGGAACCGGATAAGGAATTACCGTGAAGCCTAAGAGAAACCAACCGCTCACAGAGATTCCACAGCGAAGGTGACACAGACCCACTAAGCAAATTGTATCCCAAATCAATGTCCGTTATTGAATTGCTGTAACCCAGCTCTAACGGAACAGTCCCAGAAAGTGAATTAACACTCAAGTAAAGAGTCTGCAATGCCGAAAGCTCTCCAATTTCTCGAGGCACAGAACCCGAGAGATTAGCTGAAGGGAGCTGAAGAGAGAGAACATGAAGTGAAGGGTCTTTGAAGAGAGAAATATTAGACCATAGCGGAGAAGAGAGGTCTGCACAGTTTAGAGGAGTGTTATTGGAAAACCCCCACTTGAGGCCTCTCCATTGACAGAGCGGGACGCTAGTGTTCCAAGAATTTAGCAAGAGGTTCTCTGTTCTACCTTGTAACGCTGGCTTAATTTTGTACAACAGAAGCTCAACATCAGTAGGAGGAGAGGACGATTGTGACGATGCAAGGGAAAAACTAGAGAAAATGCAGTAGATGAAAGAAATGTAAAGAGGAGAAAAGGGTTTTAGGGACGCCATTGATGAAGTTAGGGGAAGATTGTGAAAGTGGAAAAGAAAGGAAGGAGGAAAGTGGAAAGCAAAGGAAGTAGAGAAAGAGAGGGAGGGAAAGTAGAAGAGTGCCTGGTGGGACTGTGGGAGTGGGAAGGGGAATTTGTTTTGAGTTTTTTTTGGCGAAAAGTGACACAAGAGTATTTGACTACTGGCTCCCTCTAGGCTGAGAATGGTAATCGAAAATTGAAAATATCAAAATGGTAGTGTAAAAAGCGAACACTTACAAATTATATAAAAATTTTCATGATGTATATGATGAAAGTTTTGGTCGCAAAATAAAAAATATTTTATCTATTTCACATAAATAGTCTACTATTTCAAAACAGTAGGAATACTTGATCATTATTATGGGATGAGGGAGTGCTATAAATATATTCAAATTTTGATACACTTCTTTAAGTAATTCTAAAGGTTTGTTTTCTTCCTTGGGCTTTTGTTGATTAATCTTATATGAAAAACTCAATGTGTCGTTGTTATTTTTTCATAGTTAGTGTCATAATTAATATATTACTCATAATATTATTGTTATCATTGCTATTATCATTATAATTGTCATAATTAATTTTATATTATTTCTTTATTATTAAAATCAAGACTTATTTGATAAGTTAAGGGGAAAAAAAAGGGAGAATAGATCTTATGTCATTTACTTATTTCTTTCATCAATCTTATGCAACATCTCATTTGATGCCTTCTTATGAAGGAAAGGAAGTCATCCTTTTTTTTAAGGTAAATGGTGTGATTATTACATATAAATAATTATGTTTTCTTAATCGCTTGTATTACTTTTTTGATAAATATATATATATATATATATATATATATATATATATATATATTCTAGTCATTATAGAAAAATAAATAAAATAAAAAACTCTAGTGTTTCTCCCATTTGCTCTTCTCTTATAGCGAGGACAAGAAGAAGCAAAGGATGGATAAGATGTCCTTAATGGTTCACCGAGGCAAGTTGCAATAAATGACTACAAAGTGCTTGGGGTTGATGAGACCATGCATGATGTTCCTCGAATACCTAAGAACTTGGGATTGAAAAACTAGAAATGTATGCCAACTACATTGCATTGACACCTTACTTTTGACTATACATAAGTATTGATCATGCTCATCATCAACAGACTAATTATGTTGTGGACCATGAAAATATTGATAAACCAAAAGGGGTGTATCATATAATATTATTGTCACAATCGGCATAAATCTTGATAGAACTTCTTTATCATTTTGATCAATTGTGGTAGATCATAGATCTAGTTCAAATGGATCCAAATGGAAGCATGATCCCTTATACACTAGATAAGGATTTGTAAGGAGTTGAGATTTAAAGGGAAAACTTGATACAATTGTGTTGGGAAATTACTAGTATGAACATGCGAGACCTAAACTTAATAAAATTAGGGTTTGCAAGATTTAATAGAGAAAATCACTCAATATTAATAATTGGAAAATAGATGATCTTACTATGTATAAAATCATATATTACAAGGGGAATTAATTAAATAGTCATTACAAACCAGTCAATAAAATAAGTTCTCTCTCTTAGGATTCTAAGAAAATAAGAGAAACATGATGAGAAGAGGTAGCAACAAAAAATAGGTCTCGATTGCATCATATGTATATTAGCACAATTATAAAATAAATGAGTTTGAGGTTGTATAAGAAACTCAAAAAAGATACAAAACATATTAAATAATACCACCGTCGTACTTCCTTATTCTACTATTCGGTTACCTTCAACAAAAAACATGACGTGCTAATAAACACCCCCCTCGTGTTTCTTCCACATGTCTCTATTTTTCATGAAATTATACACGATTGTGTACTCAACACCAACCACTAGCGTAGCCTTTTGAATGACTCTTAATTTGCTCCAAACATCTACACATGACCCTTCATGCTATGCACAACCAAATACAAGTCATCTCCACCTCAACACAACATTTGAACCAAATATCAATAAGAACATAGAATATCATAAAAATAATAAAATAAAATAAAATGCCTTACGACATATGAACATGTGTCAAGTCTCGACCAAGCTCAAACTTGAACACAAGCAATGGCTCTATTAGCACACCCACTACATTATCCTCGGTAGCCATTCCTTTTCCTTACCCAAGCACAAAAGCTAACTCTCCAAGCCAACCAATATCATCACAAACACCAACCATAGTCATGCACACAACCACATAACCTCTAAGGCATAATACGAATACATTAGTGTGCTTCTAATCATCAAGATCACCACTAAAATCCAAGTTTACAAAATTAGTCAACTAATCAATCAACACTCCATACTCCATACAATTTGATGTCTTACACACCAAGTATCTCAGAATTTCCATCACGCTTAACCACTATAACTCCACATTTTTCACCGTATACCTACTTAGAACACACACAACTTAAGATTTGGTGCCAACCCCATATACATCAAGGGAGCCACAAGATATACCTACTTAGAACACTCACAAGTTAAGTAATATCATAGTTGGTACCAACTACAATCTACATCAGACACCCCACCTCTATATAGCATGTGATTGTTGCTATGAATTTCTTTAACATCTTTAGATATGAGCACATCCAAATTCTTCAACTAATTTATCTCAAACATGTCTTTTGCTATAACAAACATATAAACACAACAAAAACATCAACCATGGGAACATCACATACCAATACTTGAATCCTTTAAAGATATCACATCTCTTTAATAATAGTGGCATTCCATAGGGAAAAAGCAACACCAACAATAATCTTTAAGTTTGAAACTAGTTCCAACACACCAATGTTATTACCTGTAGCATATAGGATATAATAAACTAACTCCTTAAATTCATCACTAATAGGATCCTTTACAAGTCTATATGCTCTGCCCGAAGTAATGCTTCTTTGCTCCACCTACAACCTAGACTCTTCCACCTCAAAATAATATGTACCATCCAAATCAAGTACTAACTCCACCTCCCTAAAGGCACTTTGTGCATCCCTATGCTCATCCTCTTTAGATAATAAATTAGTAGAAGTCTCAGTGTTAGAAGGTATTCAAACTCATATAAGGTAGTAGTAACAAGTTTAGAGGTACCCTGATCACCCAACCTAGACCCTTCATTTTCAACCATCTCTCCAAAACTCTTGTGTCCTAGACACATCTATATCTACTCAAGAACAAAAACATCCAACTTAGACATCATCAATATCATCTCAATTGCATCCTCAATAGTACTACTAACAAGCTTATATAATTTTTTATTTATGTGTCTACAATAGCCATCATAACCCCTTTAGTAATCTATAGTGTGTCATTCTCAATAACACATCTATACTCTTTGTTAGCCAAGGAGCTCGGAAAAAGTAAACTCTTAGTCATTACAGCAATATGATGAACATTAGATAATATCCTGAACACACCATAATATATTCTTTCCTTCACAACTTTGTATGAAACATCATAATCCAAGGCAAAAACTTTACCATAACCATGATATATTTATATAACTACCTTCTATTATAACTAACATGATAAATGTATACATAATTCAAAATTTTCTTATCGGACAATCTAGTTTATTTATTTGTAGCAATTAGTACATCACCATCACCTCCATCTTCAACCATACTAACTTATTTATCCTCATTAGATGCGTCATCAACTTTATCTACAAGTTTTATATTAGAGTAGTAGTTTCTAATGTGGAATTTATTATGGTAACCATGGCAACCAACATTGTTAAACTTATTTTTCTTTGATTCAGATTTTTTTTCATTGAGCCCTTTTACTACAAGGCCCCAAACATGTGAATCTCATGATTTACTTATAGTTAGTTTTTTCAATTGATTTTTTATAGTAGAGCACTCTTGCCATCATCAAGAACCATCTCATCCTTACCATATAATATAGTCTCACAAAAGTGTTTATAATTAAGAGTTCAAGAGCATAGTAATTTAATAGTCAAATCCTCATTATCCAATTTAATATATATATTTTACAACCAATATCATCTTCATTCTCAACTTCCACATGTTAAAGTTCACTGAATGATCCAATTTCTCTATATCAAACCTTGTATACAATGTCTTGTAGCAATTCAAAAATATATACATGCTTTTATACCATTTTGTTGGGAATTTACAAATGTAAACATGGAGGGCCTATATTTGATAAATTTAGGGTTTGCAAGATTTAATAGATAATAATTGGAAAAACAAATGGCTTTATTATGTGTAGAATTAGAAATTACAAGGATAAGTAATCAATAATCCTCACAAATCACTTAATAGAACAAGTTTTCTCTCTTAAGTGTCTAAAAGAATGAGAGAAACTAGAGAAGAAGAGGTCATGGAAAAAATATGGTTTGATTGCATCATATTTGTAGCAACATATTACAAAATAAACGACTTTGAGGTGGTGGAGGGAACTTAGGGAAAAAAATGGAATGTGTTATGAAATATAAGTTTCTTATTCTGCTCTCAAGTTACCTCAACTTACTTTCTATAGAGGACACATGACTCGTGTTACCCTTGGAATTGTTATAGATGGTGTCATTATTATTTACGCACAATTGTTAAGGGTTTGAATAATATCATAGATGAAAGGATTTGAATTTTTAGTTAAAAATGAATTAGTTGTCATCATTATCCTGTTAGAAACTAGGATGAAAAATATAATGTTGATAAAATTACCACTAAATTATGCATATGGCAATGTGTGGCTCCTATAAAATGTTAGGCATCAACATGTTGAACTATGTAAAGGATGTGATCAAGGGATCTTGTTAAGGTGATCAATACACTTTACATTCTATGTGAGGTGTGTTTATGTATTGAATACTAGGGCATGGAGGGAAAACATTTGTAATTAGTTTGCTACAACAAAACACGTACATCATCCTCAGGTAGTTATAAGAAATTTGAATGCAGTGCTAAAGTATTGCCGATAATTCAAGGAGAGCCCAATGTAGATGGGAATGTGTGGGATCTCACAAAATATGTCCAATAATAAATTCTTTGAGACTTAAACTTTTATATTCACCTATGCACTTAAAGCGATATGCAAAAAGGTTTAAGAATAATCTATTTAAAATTAGATCTACCTAGAAAATTTAGGGTGGATCACTACATACCATTCTTTATCTACTGAGATCCAAATTGTTATTTACTTTGACTATTCAAAAATTATACTCTCATTCAACACATATTTGTAAAGGTAAAATACCTCTTAAGGTTTTAAATATATGAACTAGATGTGGGAATCAGGTCTAGTGGGTCGGGTAATTTACAGGTCATTTTTCCTTTTAGGTTGATTGTCGGTCAGTTTGGTCCATTTCATTATTCAAGTTGGGTTTAAATCATTGTAGATTAGAGTTGTAACAGGTTAATTATTTGAGTCATGTCAGATTAAGCTAGTTTATTGTTCAGGTTGGGTTTGAGTCATTTTGGGTAAAATTGATGGATTAAGTTGGATTTGAGCCAAATTAGTTCATGTTTGGGTGATTTTAGGTTCGGGTTAGTTTGATGGGGTAAGGTTCAAGTTGAGTTGGCTAGGGTTTGGGTTGTTTTTGGTTAACTTGACAATTTGGGTCTTTTTGGATTTGTATGGATTGGATTGGGTTCAAGCCAAGATAACTTAAAATTGCATCACTTTGGGTTTGGATAAAACCATGTATTGATCACTAAAATTAACCTAACTCATTAACCTTACAAGCAGGCATTAAGCTTAACTCCATATAAGTATGCAACTAAAAATATTTTTATTAACTAATACTTATTTATATAATATTATGACTTTTTAATGTTGTATTTTTGTGTGGAAAATTGATGAAATTAGAATATCATTCATAAATAAGGATTTCCATAGTAAAATTAAGAAAAATAAGTAGAATAAGTAAAATTTATAAAATATTATATTTTAAAATATCTAAACGAATAATAAAACATGTTTATTTTTTTAGTATCATAACTATTAATATCAAATTTGATCTTCTCAAGTCGGGTTGGGTTGATGTCAGATTTTGAGTTACCTTAGTTCATTAGTTAGGTTAGTGTTGGATTGGGTTAATTATATTTAGGTACCTATCGGGTTGGGTTAATGAATTTTTTGAGTTATGTTGGGTTGTGTTTTGTGTGGGGTCAATTTGGGTCAACTTTTCCCACTTCTAATGTGGACCACAATTGGTAGAAAAAAGAGAGAGAAGATAATGCCACTGTTAGTTGAGGCATGCCATTAGCCTTTTCATGTACTAAATCCTAATAGAAAAAATGAAAGAAATAAAACCAAGGTTGAATAGACTCGTTTAGAGGTAGTATGTAGCTGTCATAAGTAAAAGATTAGAGGGATAAAATACTCCAAAATTTCTCTAAGTTACTCACTTATATTACAAATGAATGGTTGCATGTGTAGGGTGAAACATCTTTAAGAGAGTGTGATTATTTGTTAGCACGTGAATAGAGATTTTTCAGGTAGAACTCAATCATTAATTAGTTAAATATTGAGAATTATAATCATTAATTCAATATTTTCTACCTCAATGAAGCCTCGTCATCATAAAAGATTGGTACTTAGGATTAAAAATGGTGTTGATCATTGGGTTCACAAGCAAGATGATGTAAAGTTAGAGTTTATATCTTTCTACCATAAATTAATGGGAACAAACTTTCAATTTGAAGGTGTGAACCTTGATGTGGCACTATGGAAGGTAGTGTACTTACAACAAAGTAGGAACATTCTTGATGTGTCTTACTACTAGATAAGAGGTTAACTGTGTTCTACATTGCACATTCTAAGGGACTTGACTCGGATGGATATATATATATATATACATATATACCTTTCTCAAAAAAAAACATAGGATGTGATTGATGATGATATTAAGCATGTTATTCCCATGATTTTCTATACAAAAGCATTAAATTTCAAACATCAACTCCATAAATGCTTATTGTGATGCCAAAATTTTATAATATTGAGAGTTGATATGCTTAGACATATCTCATATTGTATATATGATTCTATATAAGGTACTATCTAAAGTCTTAACTACTCATTTGCAACTTGGTAATTCTACCTCATTTTATCATTTACTTTAATTTATCTTCATCAAAGCAGGATGATTGGAAACAAATATCCATATTGCATATGAGATCATTATAATGTATGGTAGAAGGAATATAATCTCAAAGTGCATGCTAAAGGTGGGTATTTTTAAAAACACATCATTTTGTTTATTTAGGGTTTTTAGAGAACTTGTGGGTAAAATCACACTTACGATTTCACTCTATGCAAGTCATTATGTAATGTGTCTCTGTTTTATACTTACTTACCCTAAATGGTACACAATTTCCCTTTTTTAAGGCCGAGAGAGGCTTGAGGCAAAGTGACCCTTTATCCTCATACCTCTTTGTTATTGTTATAGATTACCTAGGTAGAATTTTAAAGCACCTACTATTTGATACTTTCTATAAGTGGAACTCTAAGTGTAAGAGCTTTTGATGCAGGATCAAACACTCAATAATTGGCTTTTATAATTATGGAACCAATTGTTCTTCATTTGGAAAGTATCTCCCATAAAGTTGAAAACAAACTGATGGTTATATTGCTAAAAAAAGTATCAAACAAGCTACTAAGTGTCTACATGCATGTGTATGGCATGAATGGAATGCATGGGCACGTGCATGGGGAGAATATTTGCATCTTGGACCTGTGGAATTATTAATTTAGCTAGCTAATTAATTAATTAAGTAGTAGGGTTGGATATTAGCTAGAGCATAAAGTTAGCATAAAGTAGCATAATATCTTTTAGTTTGGTATCTTTTTGAATTATGATTTTTAGCTAAGGGGTAGATTGGCTATTTAAAGCCATGAAGTCATGATTAAGAGAATTTGATGATCAATATTGAAGTTGAATGCAAAGTTAAATTCTGTGTGAGTTTAATTCAAGTTAATCAAATTTGTGTGAATGGTTTAGCTTAAAAATCTTAATCTCTTTATCTGTGTGAATTAGAGATTAAGTCCTATCCTTTCTTCTCTACATAATCCACATTTTTCTAGCCATCATTATCATCCAAACATCACCCTAAGTCGAAGCTAATTGAAGCCCTAAGTTAGTTTCAACATTTAAAACCCTAACCCACCATTCAAAACCTAATCCCTTCCATTTGAACCAAACATAACCATAACCCTAAAAAATCGAGTTAAACCCTAACCGTAACCCTAAACCACAACATCATCTTCCACCCAAACCCTAACATTCAAATCACCTTCATCACCAATACATCATTGTCAAATCAACACCATAGTTAATCCATCTTATTCAAACCATCATCATTTGTTAACCATCACCACCGAACCATCCTTATCTGATACGAGTCATCACCATCATTCTTCCTTCCTATTAAAACAATTTAAACCCTAATACACCATCATCAAACCCTCTTCTAATTAATACCAATATAACCGAGCCATAAGATCACCAATTTGATAATTTCATCCTCCCACACACATCAGCTTTGCCATAGTTAATATTTCTTTTATGGACGACTTCATTTATTATTGAGGTGAAGTTAACTTAGCTCATGGAATCATAAGGTAGTTGATAATATTTCATAAACTATAAGGGTTTAGCATTAGTCCTTAAAAAAGTTAGATGTTATTAGGTAGTGTTGATTCCTATGTGAAACATCATACAATATAGGTTTTGGGATAATCTAAGGACCAAATTCTTTTGAAATGCTTTAAAATCAATTTGATAATGCTATAAGCACATGAATGATGGAATTGATTGGCAATATCACTCAAATGATGATGCATTGGACCATTAAACTATTATCATATGTAGATAGATCTATTGAATTTAGTGGTATCTGAGTTTTAAATGTGTTGATTACCAACTTTTGTAGGAATTCTTATATCGGTACATATATTAGGCTTGTAATTCACAATGTTCCTATGGAATAGTGATTGATTACCAAGCAATTGTGTTATTATGTCACGGATTACTATATGCCAACCCAATTATGTAGGGAGTTTAATTGAGGAATCATTTTATTCATTACTTATTAGGAAAAAAAATTGTGAAATATGGTATGCAAGAATGGGTGAAAGGGGTGCATAGTTATCACTTAAAATAAGGGGATCATCTAGGATAGACATATTTCATTAGTCTTATTTAAACTTTATATAGGAACTATGAGCACTAAGGAAATATTACAACGTGTTCTATGCGTACAAAATAACATAATATGGTGTGGAAGAACCCTTTGGATCTAAGGCATTGACTAATGTTTAGAATTGTGTCACATATGTGAAATACTTCCCACTATAAATACAATCAAACAATTTTCTCCTAATATAGATGATACATGTATACTTTTCAATCTACAAGAGAGAAATTGTTATTGACATATCCTATGATGGGAAAAATATGGATGGTGATTAAATAGTGTATGGAATTATATAAATTAGGGGATAATTGGCAACATGTTAGATAATGCTGGTAGAAATAGAAGAGGAGGTTAAGACATTATGAAAGGATCAATAGCTATGACAATATATCATACACAGAGGTTGATGAACTCCATTATTTTTAGTGATCGATCATTACATTGACATAGTCTATTAGTAGTATTTCAACTATTCTTTCGTGTTGTTGGAAGCTTTACACTAGAAAAGATAAGTTTATTGATGTAATGTCCTTAGGATATAAGTCATCTTAACTGGATTGTAACTTTGTTTCAGTATCCTTCACCTTACATGTTTGGTTAAACAATAAATGGATCCATATCATATTTTATTTTTCCTACAAATCTTATCAACATATATTTAAAATATTTGTATGTTTAATTTTCTAGAGTTATTTTTGTAATACTTCATTTGTAGAAAGCCTAATTTAATCATCCTAAAAATAAATTTTATTATTATGGTTAATAAATTATAAATATATTTTAGGGTTGGATGTCTTATTATTGTATGTATTACTATTCTTATTATTTTTTTCTTAATAATTTGGACTAGTAGATTAAAATTTAAAGGAAAGACGACGATTACAACAACAACAATATATTCATAAGGTAATGTTTTTGGAATTTAATAACCTTCTGAATTTAATAATAATTATTTATTTAGTTATTCATTAATTTTGGACTTAATCATTTTATTATTATTTTTCTTTTATCCCAAGCCTAATTCTTTAACTAACTAATCCCTAACTCCTTAGATGAAACCCAACTACACCCATCCAAACAAACCTCCTCTGTGAAACATCTTCCTCCCTTCCCCATGTGTTGACCCCGCATTTGTTATCCCTGGCTGTGCCGCCTGTTTTTTTAACCTTGTGCACTCCACTATTTTGTTCCATCACTGTTGACCTTGCTTCGCCTAGCAGATTTGTTTTTCTTTCCTTTCCCTATTTGCACACAATCCTTGTTGCATGGTTTTATTTTATTTGCCTCAACTTATCCAAATATGATAATCCCTCTTCTGATCTCTATTGTACACACCACTTATTCCTCATAACTCCCTACTTCCTCCTTCGTTTTTATTCCTACCTTCAACCATGTATCCCTTTTCCCTCTCTCATTCTTCTTTGCCTAACCTGTCTTATTAGACTAGTTTTATTTTTCTTCTCGAGCAACCCAACTCACCTGCTTAGGATTATCCTTATCTCCGTCCCTCGCGATCGGAAATGTAAGCCATTTTTTTTTATTTGTTACATTTGTTTTTTGACCTTTGTACACCCAACCTCACTACCCCATTTTGTCCCCTTCTTGCTTTGATCCCTTACAAACAACCTTATTCAATTTCTACCTAGTTGCGTCCAACCACTGTTGCCCCTATTTTGTCTCATCACCACCTCAATTAAGATCCCCCATTGAGCTTCCTCACTTGAGCATCAACGACAATGAGCAACAACCTAACACCTTCATAGCACAACCGTCCCATGTCTATTGTGTGAGTTACCCTATTTATTAGCCTTACTAGCATGAGCTTTTCACGTTGGGTTGGCCATTGCTACTTGATTCATTCAAGAAAAACCATCCCTTGTATTGCCTTATTAACCACCTCCTATCAAGCCACAACCCTTCATGCATGTGACCTCGTTTGTGCATGAAGGATCGTGAGCCAACCCTTTTGATTAAAGGAACATCATGCTTAGAGCACCAACAACAAATTCCAGTAGCCAACCACCCAACACCTTCCTCTAGCCTTGTTGTGAGTTGATCTAATAAAACCAGCCCAATCTCACCATCCGCAACCTTTAGTTTGATTTCTTGGGTTATTATTCATTGTGTTGGTTTCTTTTAACTTTTATGTTTGTCATATGGGGTAGATGCTAATCTATATTGTGTTGGGTGTTCTTGGTATTAGTTGATCACAATCTTGTTTAAGGTGGCCTTAGAAAAGGTATTTTTGAGGTACAACTTATGTAGCTCCAAGGTAATTCCAACTACTCCATAGGTATTAAAAATTGGGCGTAAATATGGTAGGTTTATTTTAGAATATAATCATGCTAGGTTGATGTTATAGAACTTTTTTTGCTTTTGCCAAAAAATGAAAGCATACAATATTATATTTTATGTGTTGTTTTATGATTTATAAAATAATGTATGTTGGCATGTTAGAAATTAATTATCATACATGAGTTGCTAGTATTTAAAATATGAGGATGTATGCCTATGTCAAAATATAAATTGTTACTAGAAATATTATGTATGTCTAGGATTAGGGTTGAATAGAAATTTTTTCCTTGCCATGTGCATGACATGTTAATTAGCTTAATACATTCCCTATACCTTTTAGATATATTTTGATGTATAACATGTTGTTTTTTTTAGCATAATTAAGATTAATTCTTGATGATTTTGTATCACATGTTCTAGAGGTAGAAAGGTAAATTTTCGTGTACCATGATTTGTATATAAAATTATTACATGTAATTAGTGTGAAACTTATAATCTTTTCAAAACTCATGCTAGGATTTTATGTGTATTATGTTATGATCATGTTTAGGGATAATGTTATCTTTTATCAACTTGAGAATGTTACTTGTAGGATAAATTATTTTTAATTATTATATTTTAATCTTTTTATGGAAAATATCATTTAAAAATAAATCTCCTAATAAATTGGATAAAAAAAAAAGGTAACAACAAGGATTTTAGAGGGCACTTTGGTTATTTTGACAAAAATGTGTCTCAAGGTGAATAATTGGACTAGGTTTACCTTAGTTGATCATTAATTTTACCTTAGTGTTTCACTTCGACTTTGCTTGATTTGTTGACCTTAGGATTGACTTAAATAATTAAAAATAAAGGAAAAGTGGTTAAGTATGGAAATAAAAATTTTGGATGTTATGTGACAATTTTTTATTACCTTATAAAATATTAATATTTAAAGTGGAAGACCTCAAAGTTAGGATTTGTGGCTTCTGAGGGATAGCTACCCTAAGGATAAGTTTAGTCTTCTATTTTATTTGTTTCACTAGTGTGTCTCAGTGCCCTAATAAGGCCCTATATCTACTCTAACTAGTTCTGTAGACTTCTTAGAGGTATCAACACTTAAGGATTTGGCGATCCAAGAGGACTAAGGATAATGTGTTACCTTGTTGTACTAGTATGACCAGGTGTATATTAGTCTCCCAAGGTTAATTATCTCCTCTCAAGTAAACTAAATAATAAGGAAGTAACTTTTTTTTATGGCCTTGGTATGTATTGGATTATTTGCTCAGTAGTTGTCTTTTGTGTCCTACCTTTAGTATTTAGAACTATTGTGGTATGCTTGGTCAATAGAGCCTTAGTGTACTGCCCTATTTGTTTATGGATTTTGAAATGGTTACGTGTGTTAGCATAACGAGCATAAGACATTGGTGGCATACGTATAGTAGAATTATTGTATATTGTTTGATCTTGTGTTCTTGCATTTGAATCGTGTTTTTTTCCGTTAATATATGACTATGTACATTGTGGGAATGCTACATCTTTGGAAGCATTGTGATTTACTCAGTACAAGAAAATTATATGGACATTATCACTTTTCAAATGTGTTGCATGCAATGGTTGAAGGATTTTGAGAAGCATCATTCAGAAGGGCTGGGAAGACTAAGGGAGTAAGGATCCTTACTTCTGTAACCTTTATTATTGTGATATGATTGTAGAAGGGACGAGTATAATTACAAGCCGGTGTCATACTGTTGTGTGTGTGTGTGTTTTTTTTTGTGGTAAGTTTTCTTTTGGACTTGTATGTCTTTGTTGTATTTTGGATATCATTGTCGTAAGGAGGATGCACTATCCGTAAATCTTCATTTGTGTTATTGTACATTATTTCTGCTATTTTATTTATTATCTGACTTGTTTTGAACCTTAACATTCGGCATAAAAGAAGATAAGGAAATCAAACTTACGTTAAGTGTGACAGTAATACTAATTATTTTGTAATTATTGATTTCACATAACAAAATTTGTAATTACTAAAATTTGGGATGTTACAGTTTTCTACTTATTGTACTCTTTTTGTATTAAAAAAAAGTTATCATAGGTGCAAATATTTGTATAAAAAATTTATTTTAAAAAGTTAAAACATACTTTTTTTTTTATACTTTTACTCATATATTTTGTATTATTAAATACTTAATTATTTTTTTAGTAAAGGATATAATTAAAATTTTAAAGTTAATTTTATTAATTACAACAAAAAATATATAAATTACTAAAATATTTATCATTCTTATACTAATAGAGTATTTTTTTTATGCCCGGAAATAAAACTTCTTAAAAAAAAATAGAAAACAATCTTTCATTTCCTTAAATTCCGAGCACACCGGACAAGTGCATTTAAATAAAATTTGAGATAGTATATCATTGTTTATAATACAGATTACCACATACACTATGATACTATAATTATGTAGAGTATATGCGTGTGTGATACTTTTCCCCCACATTGTATGACGGAGATATGAGGACGATTATTTGTACCACAAATTATTAAAGAAATTACACTTTGATTTAAACACAAGAGAAACGTACTCTATAGTCTATAATGATAAGGAAAAAATGTAATACTACTACTACTACTACTACTCAGATTTGCTCCTCATTCATTTCTCGCCTCTCCCTCCCTCCCCTAAAATCTAAATCTCTCTCACATACTTTTTCCTTCAAGTTCCAAGGTGTGTAGACTAAAAAGTACACGCCCAACCTTGGAACTTCCAAGGGTGTTTGAATCATCGAGCCTAGCTGTTTTGCTCTATTTAAGACAAAGAGAAGGTGTTATAGTTATACAGAACAATCAGTTTTTCTCGTAAAATATAATTTGGCGACATTTTCGACATTTTTGTCTCTACCCTTTGTCTATTACTCCGTTGTATCACGACTAGTATTATTTGTATGGATAGCTTATTTTTTGGCTAAGGAAATGTCAGTGACTAGTGTTACTTACATGGAAGATGTAGATAAACAAAAAAAATGACAATTATTAAAAGATTAGAAAACGAAGACGTTAGAATACGCAAAAAGAAAATATTACTGGCCAAAATACCCTTAATATATATTTATTGTATATGCACACCGATTCCTCCTTTTGTAATAATAGGACATACTTTTCTTATTTAACTAGCCAAAATATCCTTAATGTAATATTGTCCGACCCTATATGACCCATTATTCTAAATTCAAGAAAGCCTAACGCTGACCTCAAACAAAAATCTCAGCTCTACGTATAATTTTTGAAACTTTCATCTCCAAACGTTAGAGAATGAAGGGATTAAATATATATTTGAGTGAGTATTTTGAATTCGAGCAATTGAAATTTAGTCATAGTTTTTTTTTTAAAAAAAATTATATTATTTTTTATTAAATTTATTTCTTAATAAAGTAAACACCTAATAACAAAAACTAATAGCGAAAACTACTATTCTTCCAAACATACACTCCTCTCATCCTTCTCCATATCCTCCCTCTTCTCTCTTCAACCACACTCGGGGTCAAAAACTGATGATACACCCACTTACTTTTGTTCTTTAGTTGGATTTAACTAAACATGTTCCTTACCTTGGCGATGAGCCAATGCTAGTTAAAAGAACTAAGGACAAGGTAGCAAACATGGTGGCAATCTGATCTCTTGAATGATAATGATAACCGTTAACGAATGAAAACTCTATTTGACCAACAATGGTGATAGCTTGAGCATCAATGTCAATCGACCTTCTCAATCGTTTCGAAATGAAGTTTGCTAACTTCTTAATCATCTTTGGTGAAGAAAGAGGACCGAAATTATGTTTTTTCCCCTTGTGTAACAATTCTAGTATTGTTAGCCATTTCAACTTTCATTTCTATCGCCGGGATGTTTTAGGGACATAAAATGTCACCCATGAATCTTTTTCTATATGCTTCCATGCTACTAATACTAGTAGTGTCTAACACATACTACTAGGATTGTAAATGAACCAAATCGTATTATGAATTTGACTTAATTTAACTCGTTAAAAGCTTTGTTCAATTTGTTTGTTGTACAAATTGAATCTTAGCTTTACAAACGGCGAACCGGACTCGATTCTAGAAGAAACCGACTTAACTCGATTTATTTACTACCCTTCCTAGTATTATTAGTAAGTTTCACATGGGTTTTCTATTTTTTTTTTGAAATAAAAAATCAGATGTATCAACGAAGGATGGCGCGGGGTAGCATAATTAACATAAAGTTTTCTTTATTTTGGTATATTCAGGAGGCATAATCATAACTGAAGGTGGAGAGTTGTTGTGCAGTGCAGTGCAGAAGAGGCTCAAAATTTTAAATAAAGAATTGTTCGGATATGTAGTTGGTGGCGGTTGGGGATGTATAAATTGCTGTACAAATATGGTATGTTTTCGCCGGCGGTCCTTCCTATTAATCGGCGACTGGTGTAGAAAAGTGCAATGTTATTATACCTACGACTACGAGACTCTTTCACGATATATATATATATATATATAGATATAGATATTACGTTGCTTTTATTCAAAAACAAAAGGTCCCACATCTATATATGGAATATGAAAAATCCATTCCTCAATAAAGAGTCGCGAAACGGTCGTAACAAAAAATAAAAAAATTAGTTGTTCGTTTAGCATTTTTGATTTGAAAAAGGAAATTATTAAGTGCATGTTTGCGAGTTTGCACCAAATCATGTGCACATTGAGAGTAGTTTCCTCGAAGAAAGATTGTCAGTTTATAGTTGATTGGTTTTAAATTATTAAGTCTTTAATTTGATATCATAATATAAAATTTTTTATGAAAATATAAACAATTAAATAATTTTTAATTTTAACATTATATTATTTTGCTTTCTAATTAAATAATAAGTACATTGAAAAATAGTCACATTATATTTTATTAAAAATAGAAGAAATATTCATTTTACATCTTAATTTGATCTTAAATAAATATTAATTTTTATTATTCTTAAATAATTGATATGAAATATATAAAATAATAATTTTTGTTTTCCACCCCTTTCATTTCGGTACCAAACAAGGTGTTAGTCTCAGACGGACCCCTATGATATGTATGTACGAGCGCCAGCGGAATTTGTTTTTTTTTTTTCAATTTTTTTTTTTTAAAAGAACCCAATGTCAGCGTTCATACATACTTAGTTAGGCAGACGCTGGGAGTTCGACAAGAAAGATCGAGCAAATGATTCGAGAGCACGGCGTGGGGACAGGCATCATTCCTGCATAATAATCCTCCATATTCGCGAGTCGCCATCGAAGGAACTGTTACTAAAAACGAAAGCGAAGAGTATAAGACAATTTATAAACAAATGATTAATCGTGATCCGTTTGGAATCACGACTCAACAGAGACGATATGCTGTTAATCTGCGTACGAGCATGAACGAACGAATGAAACAGTCTGAGAGCCAACCAAAAAAAAAAAAAGCACTAATTTGAGATCATCATTGTTTTTTTTCCTTTTTCTCCATCAGCTATCCAAAGCATGCTGGCTAGTTGATGCCGGAAAGCTGACGCTTTGGTTCGTAAACAAAAAAAAAAAGCGAGGGGGGGGGGAGAGGAGGCATCTTCACGAGTAAAAAGGCAATTCGTGTCCGCTTTAGGGTGGATTAATTAATTCGTTCCTCCTTCTTTCGACGTGCTTTCGACCGAGACATCATCCCATCACAGACTGTTCGTCCATCACCGCTGCCGCTGCTTTTTTTTTTTTAAACGTTCGTCCGGTGAGAAAACAACAGCATGCTGCGTTCTATTCGGTGGTGGGACACGCCGTGAATTGATTTCGCATGTTGGAATTATTTCTTCTTCCTTACAGAAAAGACGGAACATGAAAATATATAAGGTAGTAATTTCTAAGCAGTAATAGTAATAATAATAATGAAACAAACAGATCTTGTACGGATATCATTATTTATTTTTGGGTATGTCTCAAAATTCACTTTTTTTATTTTTTATTTTTATTTTTATAATGACTTAATTCCACAACCCAGCTTGACCAAGTTTTACAGCATTCGACAAAGAAAATTCGGACAGTAGATTTGGCCCACTCTTAATATCGATCAACAGCCCATATACTGTGCAAGTGCAACCCCCCAAAAAAAAAGTTGTGCCAAAAAAAAAAAAAATTCGAGCTTAAGTTCTCTACCTGTCATAGCGTCGAACTCGGACGAATCCTGCAAATCTCTGCTTGTTCTCTCGTTCTGCGGCAACTGCAAAGCTTCTGGAATATATATATATATATATATTATGCTAAACAATTGAAAGAGTGATAGGTGTCAAAGTTTTTTATTATTTAGAAAGAAAATTTAATAGAAATGGTAAAAAAATTGGAAAGTTATTAAAAAAAGATATCAGAATCCAAAAGATTATCCAAACATATTCAATGTAGTATTTACAAAATATTTTTTTTAGTAAATATCTAAATGAACCTCAAACAAACTTCTAAACAATAATCATTTAAATTTCTAAACAACCCTATAAATAAACTTAACTTGTAAACAAACAACATAAACCTACTTAATCTCAAGCACATTTCGTTTACATAGGTGAACATACCAAATTAAGCAAGCCTTTTATCGAATAGGTTGAGGAACGGCTTAGCTCGTTAACAGCATCATCCATAGCTATAATGCACACGTGACAAACAAAACTTTGTTCACTTGAAGTCCCATTCTAGAAATATTTTCCCATCTCCATTTTTCTGAAATATATATATACATATAAGTATATTTTAAAAATATTATTGTTTTCGTTCACAGAAGCATGTAGTGGAATTGCAATGTGGATTCTTTTGAATTGTTTCTTCCATATGATTTTTTTTTTTGAGACAGGCCGTTGACTTGGAGTCTGTAGATGAAAGATGGATTAGACAGGATCATGGAGCTGAGATGTTACAGTGAGTAGTGACAGATGCCCACATGATTTTTGCTTTTGTCTGTTCATGACGCATATGAAACTTTGCTGATCTAGAGAAAGGAACAGCGCTGTGCTTTGCTTTGCTTCGTAGAAACCACAAGAATAGCGACAAATTTCGATGTCGAAGTGCAACTCTTGTATTTTCTCTACAAAGCAATGATCAACTCGCATCGAAACAATCATAATGGACTGTACAAATGTGGTCGCACAAATAACAGAGAAGTCTGAAGATATTTCTTGTATATATATATATATATATTTCTCTTTTCAGTTTTCTCCGTATGTTTTTCCTGCCTTGACAACCATTCCTGTGTAAGCATAAATTGGATACCGACATAAAGATATATCGGAACATGAAGAGATGCATCTCAGCAGCCATCAATCCGCCTCCCACCAGGGTACTAATGATACAGGTCAAGTTGAACGGATTCATTCACCACTCCAATGCTCTATTTGTACTTGTCCATTATTCTTTTCGCTTCTTCTACAGCTTCGTCACTGGACTTGGGGCTTTCATCAACTCTTGGTCCTTTATCCTTGTTCAAAGCTAAATATATGAAGTATATAAATCCCATCATGCCCTGTTTAATCAAGCATAAAATTAGAAATTCTCAAGTGAGTCGAGGCAACTGCTTCCTAAACTATAAGTAACTATCACAAATCAAAGACAACATGACACTAAACTGCATTCAGTCCTGATTCTGCGGTCTCAAACACTAGCAAACATAAATATGGTCATAGAATAGAACAATGAATGACTGAGCAACCCGACAAGCTCAGAATCAACTGCATAATTATAACATCATTTCCTTCACCATAATTTGTGCCTTGATCAGCCTCAACAAATTCACTGTGATTCATGCGTCTACTTAAAGTATGTTTGGCATGAAAAGCTAGTCGATTTTTATTTTTTATATATTTTTTCCAGTAATGCAGAGGGAAGTTATCTCCCTTTATTTTTTTTCCCAGTCATTCCAAACACTAAATGGGAAGGAAAAGACTAAAGAGATGCAGGGTACTTTATCCACCAGTACTACTGCCATTCCAAGCATAACCTAATACATAAAATATCCAGTAAGTGCAACCTTATCAGCATAAGCTACAACAGATCTAGATCAAATAAACGTGTCTTGGCCTATCCTAGGTCTTGTTCGCTTTCTTTAGTCTGAATAAAAAAATCCACTCAGAGTTCTATTTATTCTAGGTGTATCTGTTAGCCTATAAAAAAAGTCTTACATGAAACACCATTATAAAGATTACTGTGGTATTCTTATATTGCTAACTATTGGTTGGAATAAAAATACAAAGAGGAGAATGATTTGATCTTCCAAACCTTATTATTCTTGATATTCTTTACTTAATTCTTGGTTAAGTAATTCAAGCTTGTTGCAACAGAACTGTCAACTATCGCAAATGGAAGGATGAGAGTTTTGTTATTGGTTGCATACCATTTCAATACCATATCAATAGGTTCACGCTCCGCTCTATATCAAGCATTGGTTAATATTTTATTTCATGGCTCTTAAGATCAATAAGAAGGGACAAGCTCTTTCCTATATCTATAACTTGCTAGAGAAAGCAAGCATTTATTAGTGTTGTCGAAAGACGTAGGGTGAAGCACCCTCGAGCAATTGCTTCCTGGTACATGCCTAGAGCCAGGTATCAATCCTCCATTCATGCACTTGTGCTAATTTTTCTTCTACAATTAACTATTTAGATGAGCCTTGGACTTATTTTAGAGTCCACTTAGTGTTATGGGCTTAAGTACCTAGTCGATGAGCGGTTCCTGGGAGGAGGTGGAGAAAGGGAGCCAACAGATGCAATGCAGAAGTTGGAGAGAGAGAGAGAGAGGGAGTTAAAATAGAGAGGACAGAGTGGAGAGGGAAGAGAGCTAGGGAAGTAATTCTTGTAAATTCTCCAATATTTTCTTTATTCTGGAACTAGGCACCTTTATATGGGGTTTTACAAGCCTAAGGTTACCATGAACAACTTTTAGGACAACACTATAATATTTTCCTCACTAAAATAGCGACAAACTTGTGCCCCAAGTTTTATTAATAAACCCAAGCTTAGGCCCCAATTATTACCTTCCTTAAGTCCCTAGGATCTTCCCAAGTAAGGGATAAGCCAGTTTGTCACAAACTGTACTTCTCATTGCTGTCCTATGCCTCCTGCAGCTATGTTAATTAGTTTGGCTGGAAAGATTGTCAAGCCTGTCGAGTTTGCACTATAAACACATTTATAACATTACTTCCCTCTTGGAAAATAATCTTTTCCTCAAGCTTAAAGTAGGGATAAACTCACTGAGAGTCCAGCAACACGTGATCTAATAACTCTCGATCTCCTGGTTTCTTCTTAAAATAATCTATGGTTGAGGATTAGGGTTATCTTCATCATGACCACTCTGTTCTCTATGGCGCATTAAGAGCTACGATTATGCTTAAGTTCGAGAAATCCCACAAGATAAGGTCAATGACACAAGATAATGTACCCTACTTGGATATAGCAAGACGATGAGCTGCGTTGAGACTAACAAGTTCCGTGCTCACTGAATCAATGAATATCATACTTGGGTATTTGACTATAAGGGCCTACAGTTGCACTATTTGTGAACTTCGTACCCCCAAGAGTGCATGTAGCCATAATGTCACTGCTAGCCAAGACAACCTTTTGCATCGATGATGATAAATGTAGAATTGGATCGGTTATGCTCTAGATTGATTCTCCATTTTTTGCAAATAATTTATTGAATTACACTTGTTATGTCATAATTTGTTCCTTTGTTTGTGTTTGCTGTGCTTCATTTGAATTATGCATAATTTAGAGCTTAATGTAAGACATGAGTTTGAGGACCAAAAACGAGGCTACGACTCCATAAATCAAAGCCTACATGTCCCACGGTATTGAGGAAGCAAAGAATGCATGATTTGATTGTACAAGCATGGAAAATTGGAATTTTGATCATGATCTAATATGATTTTGGAAAAGGAACATGAAGGTTGTAGATCTTTTCCACAAGTTTCTAACGCATCCTGAATCGCTCATTTTGAGGGGTAACAAAAATGTTATGGCTGAAATACTAAACATTATAGAAACTATCAAGAGCAGGAAATTTTGAAGCCAGCATGGGCAGACTACGTTTAGCCAGCAAGGATTAATATACAAAAAATTCAACCAACATGGGCATCCCATGTTGACTGTCATGTTAGTCCGTGGTGGTGCACATTCAATCATTATTTCACCGAGTGTTTGATGAGGAAAAGAGGAGATCACTCATTTATTTTTGGAGGGCCTTTTTTGAAAGACTTCATCCAACCCTCTCCTTTTCTCATCCTCTCCATTTACTTCTATTTTTATTTTTACTTTTGCAATTTGTAATTAGAGATGATCAATTGGATTTAATCTAAACTCAATTTTGGATGTGTAATCCCACTATTATCTATTGTATATATGTTTTGGTATGAATTTTCACCCAATTATTGTTATGTTCTCTATTAATATGTTCAACTAACTTGATCTCTACTAAGGTGAAGATTCCCTGATTTTAATGCTTTGATTTATTTTATTTTATTTTATTTTATTTTTTTGCTATTGCCGTAATTCTTTTCATAGTCATATGCGAGTTGTGTTATTGCTTGACTTGTCATAATCAGAAGTTCAATTGGCTTTTGATTATCGATTTGAGAACTAATATTGAGAGATTGAAAGATAATTTGGTCGTAGATCATATAATGTAGCTAGAAATTGAATTAATAGATTGAGAAATGCTAATTAAATTTCTATAACATAGAGGGAACAATTGTGGATCCTTTTGTATCTTTAGTTACATAAATTCAAGCTAGAAATATTTAACTGTGTAATTGACAATAAGTTCACGTGGCTTTAGAAATTGAACCATTACTTGTTCTAGTCGTTGCAATCTTTATGAGTTGGATATTTGGACTTGTAGAAAAGCTTTAGCATTTGATAAACGGGGAGAGAATTATCAGGAACCTTAGCAACTTCAAATTCTTGGATATATTTTGATTGATTGCTTTAGCTCTATTTCCTCTTTAATATTTTTAGCTATTTATTCATCAAATCACTTTTTTGTTGTCTAGACATAGGGAGTCTCATCACATTTTTAGAGCTCACTCCATAATTCCCATGAGAATGATACCTTAATGACCACTGTGAATTTGTATGCTTGCAGATTGAGTTGACCAGATGACTTAAAGTGAAAGGTTAATCACAATTGAAACACAATCCCTTTTCTCTTCATCTTGTCATCTTGGCTAAGTTGAATCGTCTCACATATGGAATGTGGGGGGATTTCATCGCAACGTTCATGCTTTGCGAGGGAATTCGTGTTGTCATTACTCTTTTATTTTTGCTGGATTGATCACTGCTCTAAACATTTATTACCTTGTTAGCTTAGGAACTTTTCTTGTATGCTAAAACCAAGTTCGTGGTCGTGACAAAGTTGGGAGGATTGACTAGCTCAATATTGACTTGAAGTATCTATTAATCTAGTTGCACAAATAGCAACTAGTTGGTCTGCTCATATGAAGTTAGGGCAGGCCAGAAGTACTTGAAGTCTTCTTTGATAATCTTCCATGGACCCATATAATTTAGCTTTACAAGATCACCCAAGATCATTTGCAAGGGATTCCTAAATCTTAAACGACATTATCTCATGAAGGATGTCCAATCTATGCTGGATCTTCTTGCTCCAAGTTGTAGTACCTTATTTAGGCTTCTCCGATTAGATGGTATGTCGCTAGGCTGACCTTTTCTTCCTACAAGATATGTTGTGTTGAAAGAATTGACCACAACGATTAAGCCACCATAGAGGGTCTCCCAAGCCATTGTAAGAACAAACTCAAGTTTGGTGAAATGAGTAAAGAATTAGGAGCCGATTCTTTCACTGCTCTTATGTCAGGTTTTTTTTCAGTGTCTCCTCATCGTAGGTGGGTCCTAGAGGTGCCTATGGGACCCTGGTTGATTGGTTACTTCATCGAGATTGAGTTTTGCACCCAATCGGATACCATTTATTTGTGTATGCTCAATGTCTTGGCAGCAAATTTCTTCAAATAATTGGGCCATTTTCCTTCATCACTTCTTAGCCTGAAGCTTTTTTCCCTTCAATAGTTGCTCTCTTATTTCTTTGTCCCGCTCCTTGGTGTCACATCATGCCTTATCATCGATCAATTGTTCCAGCACACTATAGGTGATGTGATACTACCAGCTAGGAGGATGAGGAAAGAATAAGTCATCATCCCAAAATTAAAGATGAACGTGTAAAAAATAATGGCCATTATGTTGAAGTCATACACAAATATTATTCTAGGATAATAATAGGTAATAGGCCATTAAATTTTTTTTATTGTCTATTATTCATATTTTAGCCATTAAACTCCTATTTGAATGATTCCAAGCTTATGTAAGATTATGTCAATGAAAGATATTTTAGGGGAATTCTCTGATTTGAGTTTGAAGGGTACGGCCTCCATATTGAAGGCTTTGGCCTCTTTATTTGCGAAATTGAATCATATCTTTGATTAGAACCTTGCCTAACATTTCTCTTCCCCCTCCGGTCCTTTTTTTCACGTATTCAACTTGATTGAGTCGTTCATGTGAAGGAATCTCACACAATACTTTCTTTTTCCTATTTTTTCTCTTTTATATGTTTTCCATTCCTGCAAATTCACATCATTGGGCCCTATAGTTGGGAAAATACTGAACCCACCATAGCAACTTTGATACCAAGTTGTTATAGGCCTAATGTAAGGGCCTAATCACAAGGCAATATGGAAAAATATCCTCCAAACAAGCTCTGGTTGAAGGGGATCTTCCGCATGATGTTGTTCCGGAAGGATTTGGCGGCTGCAGTAGAGTATTGATGAGTTCATATTTTAACCTATTTTATACCCTTTTAATCTTAGTTTTTGGTATTTTATTTGAGTAATATATGTGAATAATTATGATTCTATACTTAAATGATAATAATTGTATAAATCTTATTATTTGAGCTAAAATGTCATAAATTAAATAAATTTTAATTATAAGATTACTTATTAATTTTTCTAATTTTATTTTGTAGGTAAAAGAAAGAAAAAAGGCTTTGGCCCTTGGACCAATGGCCCAAGGACCAAAGGCCTAGGAACAAAAAAAAGGCAAAGTCCAGCGACAAAGAAAAGGTAGGAAGGCAGCAACCCGCACAGAAAAAAAAAATGAGAGAAGCCAGCGAGGAGGGCTGAAGGCAGCAAGAGTCAAAAAGGGCGCATAGGAGAATTCTAGGGTTGTAAACGAGCCGAACACCCCTAGGCTTGAGCTCCGACTCGGCTTGTTCGCGAGCCGAGCTTAAGAGCCAGAGCCAAAAAATGAACCAAGCCTCACTTTTTCGAGCTCAGGCTTCACTCATTTAATAAACAAGTCCAAAAGTGAGGCTCAGGCTCGATTCATTTAACTAAACGAACGAGCCGAACCGAGCCAAATACCGAACTAGCTCAGCTCATTTACAGCCCTAGAGAAGTCAGAGAAAACACAAAAGAAAATAGGAAAAAGTCAGGGCTGACTGCGAAGCAAGGAAGCGAAAAAAAGTCAGCCGCAACTTTTGTAGAGGAGAGAGGCACGAAAAGAAAGAAAAAATTTTCAGCAGAAGAAGAAAAGCCGCCGAGGATTGCAGTGCTGAAAACAAAGCTGAAGAAGAAAAAAAAAGACAGGCACATAACTTGAGACACGGATGGGACAAATAAAGAGAAAAGAGATACCCAAAATTTATTTTAGATGAAATTTAACAAATTTTCATCTAAATAAATGTTTGAACTTTCATCCATAATTAATTCTGGTTATTTCTTTCTCTATTTTTGATTTATATTTTTGTGTAATTAATTCGATCATTATGACTAGCTAATTATTTATTGCTGAGGAATAGACTGAAACCGTAGATTATGGTTTAAGATATGATATTATTTTTCTTTATTTCATGAGATGGTTCTTTGACTCTATTTTAATTGCTATTGTTTATATATATGATTCTGTCAAGTATAATTTATATGGTGTATGCCTTGTTCTGGTTTCCTTATAGTGACAATATGTAAGATTATTTGTCTGTTAGGTGGCTATATAAATATGCTAGAATTTATATTTATAAATTGTAGCTAGATTAGATAACAATTTACCTAATAGTTTTGTAATTCTAACTGGAGTTGTAAAATATTTTGGACACGTGTAGGTCAAAGGAGAGAAATACAGCTAGACATGCTTATTGTACTAGTTTGGGTACTTAGATTGACATCTTTTCAAGTGTACTTAATGCATTAAATCTAGTTAAATATGGGCGCTGCTTGTTGCTACTATATTGTTAGTATTTAATAGGATTAATATTGGTGCTTTGTCGTATTAATTATTTTGGTCAATCTCCTTCTCATGATTAAATATTGACTTAGAAATTATTATTATATTTTGACCTAATCTAGTTGTGGATTTCAATTTTCCTAGCATATTTATCATATTTACGGTTATCCATTATTTTTATTATTTTATTTTATTTATTACTTTTATTATTTTCTATTTTTAAAACCCCTATTAGTGTTTTTCTTATTTATTTATTTTGTGTGATTTTGAGTTTTTATTTTTTTATTTATCTTCATTATTATTTATTTAGCTAGTTAAATAGAGGTGAGTCACTTCAATCCCCTGTACAGAACGATCCCCTTATTTACCAGTACTACAATTGTCAACAAGAGAATTTAAATTACGTGCCGGCTACGACTACACCAATTTTTGGTGCCGTTGCCGAGGAGTATGATGTTGAAGAGGGTCTTCTGTATGATGTTGTTCCAGAAGGAGTTGGCGGCTGCATTAGAGTATCCTACAAAAGAGTGTGTGAAGAAAGAGAGGAGAGTTTGGAGAGGGATGAGAGCTAGGGAATTAGCTCTCGTTAATTTTACCAACTTGTCATTATTTTAACACCAGAGACCCCTTTGAATAGAGTTTTACTTAGTTACCCTAAACTATAATCTATTTTATGACAACTTTATTTTACAGTTTCTTAACTAGAATAGTGATAAACTTGTGTCCCAAGCAGTTTATTAACAAACCTAAGCTTGGGCCCCAAGTATTGCCTTGAGGCTCAAGGATATTGCTAAGTAAGGGCTAAGTCCATGTATCACAAACACTAGTTGGTGTCTATCTTGTGTCAGCTATCAACCCCGCATCCACCACTGCTGTCTGTCTGGCCAGAGATTTGGTCAAGTCCGTCACCTATAATTCTACCCTATAAACCAATTTGTAACACTTTTTCCTTATAAACTCATTGTAACACAATCTTTAAAAGCTAAATTAGTTAGGGCTCATCCAGCTTGTCAACCAAATAAACCCTAAACAAAGAAGCAAAAGGAAAAAGGCCAACTGCACCAAAAGGAAATTACTTACGATCACAAACAAAAATAAGTGGCTAATTCAAATGAAATAGAGGAAGAGATTAGGGAATATGTATCAAGTGGAGTACGGGTGATGACTGACAATGATGTTGTTGTTGAGATCTTATGTGAGGATTGAGCAAATGAAGGAAGCTTTCAATAGACTAAGCATAAACATCTATTATCTTCGTTTTTATATTGCTAAACTATTATAACTTGTAATGGGTTGTGCACCTTTAGACCGTGCCCCATGTCCTTGTCAAGCAAGGGCAGATCTTTAGCCTTGCTTAATGAGGCATACCTTAGCTAAATTTTCCTATTCTACTATTTCCATATGATACTATACTGTGCATGTTTTGTTAGTTTAGATTATGGTAGCAATTAGCTAGCAAGGCACTGTTAGTATGATATTAATATGTTAATTATGTGATAGTAATTTAGGAACATTATATTATTACGAAGTTGAATAATTTGGGTTACCATGCTAAAGGAACACTCTTTTGGTAACTCTAAACTAGAGGCCCTATATTATTTAATAAATTCAAGCTAGGAAATTAACAAATAGTAAATTCTCAACTATCTAAGTCAACTCTCTCTCTTGTCTCTCTTGCATTTGTCACTCTCTCACACACATCACGCATCCCTCCATTTATCACACACTATATGATCGTGTGTTCTCATCCTACTTCAATCACAATCTAACATGGATTATAACTGTAAGAACGAAAGAGATCTTAACCTCAACAAAGTTTGTCAGAATAGCTAAGAGATAGTTGTCATAAGGACCAAACTTTTTGAGCTTGTATTAAATTAATTCATAGCTAATTACTATACTAGGTAAATATTAATAGAACTATTTGTATATACATATATATAATATGTAAAAAACCATATTCATACAAAAATGATATTTTTTTAGTAATAACCTTCCTTGGAACCAATCTTAAACATTTATGCTTTTATTATAAACTCATAAATGTTTATTCTTTAATTGGAACAAACCCAAAATGTTTGTTTTTTCTAATTATCTCGAATAGCTAATATGGGTTTGTGGCTGGTACCAATATCAGGCCCCATAAAATAATCATTGTAGCAGGCCTCTTTTTTGCATCTCAAATGCAAAGTGGTGATATAAAACTTGTTTTCTCAATGCAACATTTTGTTCTATAATACTTTTTTTTAACAATTTTTTGTTGCAATTTGATTGTTTTGACATAGCTTGGAAGTGCACCTAGAGTAGTGCCTAGCCATGTCTCAGACTCCTAATGCCATGGCACACCTAATGTTCTTTGCAACGTTATCAATTATAACATGCGCTCCACGGTAAGACACATTTGGAGCATGATATATGGTAAGACACAAGGTTAGGGCATGAGGTTTCATCCCAAAAAATGAATCCAATGGAAGGAGTAGCTGAGTGGTCCAAACCCTTATGACTTTATTGATCCAAGGCCAATCCCACTATAGGACTTTGTTCATAAACCTCGACAATCTTCCTCAAACAACATTAGTATCATCACCTATTATGGCCCATGAGCCCCCCTCAAGCAATAATCTCTATTATCCCATATTATTGAGATTAAACTTCATGTGCACCAACATGACAACATTTATGCTAAGCTCACCTACCAATTGCTAAGGCATGAGGTTCCTTCCAAAAGGTTAAATCAATGGGAGGAGTATCCCAAACCCTTTTAAACGTCAAGATCAAACCTGTATTTAGGCAACATAGGACTTTGTCCACATACCAAACACACCAAAAATACAAGTTGTAGAATTATAGGCAAGAGGACAAGACCATTCACTCAATCATCTTGTTTTCCATATAATGCACTAGTGAAACAAAGTGACAGGATTGTATCTATAAAGGGATTAAAGTTTGCTTCTTTGGGGTTAAATTGATATATGCAGTATAGTTGAAATAGCATCTAGCTTGACATATTATTACAAGATTGCATGAGATGCTCAACATATTTCCACTTAAATTCCCAAAGGACCCTTTTGTTGTTTGTTTAATGCTTAATGATTCAATCAGCAAAACAACATAAAAAATAAACAACACAAGTGCCAGAGCAGGTCATCAACCTTGATGCAAAATCTTGGATACGTACCAGGGTAAACAATGCTGTAGACACAAATGACTTTAAAACAAAGAGAGTAAGAAATCCTGCCACAACAGTAACAGATACTCGAGCGACCGGCCTTGGAACAGAATCCTAACATTGAAAGATCAAAATAAAGATTGTGAGAATTTACAAAGCAAAGTGAATAAGTTTCATTAATGCAAGCACCCACTTCTAAGGGTCCAAGAAAATAATTGAGAAACAAATTGATTGGAAGAACTTACGGGGACAAGATTGGTTCCAGCCTCAATTCCATCTTTCCCCACTTTCAACACTGTTTGTACAACTATCCACAAAGATAAATTCAAAAATAAGAATATTTCAAAACCTAACTTTCCTGTAATCAAGATAAGCACAATGACAATTATGGAGGTTGCTGATAATATGTGATCCATCTCACTGCAGGTCAAAAAACTACTTGGAACACACAGAAGCTTAACAACCTCAGCAAGGTAGTTTATAGTTTGCTACCAGTTGGTTTTCGCTATGTTTTACTTCTCCTTTCTAGTACACAAGCTGGGATGCTAGCTTACACACGTCAATAATAACAGTTGTCGGCTCTCCACATTACTCTATTCTTTATTCTTGATTTCTTCTTCATTTTCAAGCCTGTTTCTCGATGTCTGACAGAAGAAGCAAAACAATCAACTAATTTGATGATAACTTGATTAGGGTTTTCATGATTTTGATGTATGGAACCTATGCAATACTACAAATTGCCCCTTGCTAGTAAGCATTATAACCCTTTCAATTCTAAATTTTACACTAGACCAAACCTCCAAGTTTAGGATCTTTAGATCCATATATTCATCCAAGAATCAAATTCCATGCTGAGTTAAGAAGTCTTCAACACAAATTATACCAATCCTCAGCTTAATCCAATTTTATTTTTATTTTTTTAAGACATGAGACCCTAGGTTAAAAGATAAAATCATCATATAGACCTACCACACTAGATCGAATTCAAGTTTTAACCTTTGAGAAACATGTAGGGTCTCCATAATATGCTCCAAGCTGAAAATTGATCAAATCATAATTTTACGGTTTAGTTTGGCTTATGGTTCACAATATTACGATTTGGGTAATTATTGTTTATAAAAGCAATTTGGTTACTGATTTGAAAAAATGAATTACAGTTAATAAATTATAAACCATATAAATTTAATATTAATAATTTTTAGGATGGAATATTTTTTATATACAACTTGTAATTCGCAAGTGGTAAAGGTGTTTTTGGGAAGAGTTGGATGAACTAATGAGCAACATACCCCTAAACAAAAAACTTCTCATAGGAGGAGACTTTAATATATGGTAGCTTATGATTAAGACTGGAAATTTCATTATTCGAGTTTATGGTAGCTTTTGATTTGATGATTTCAACACCTTTTAGAAAAGAAAAGAAAAAAAACCATATTGTCACTTTTATGTGTGGTAGTCTTGAGACCAAATACACTACCTTCTTCTTTGATGGTGTAAAAGTATGAGTTGCAAGATTCTTCCAAATGAATGTCTATTAACTCAACCCAAGCCACTAGATATGGACGTGGTGGTTTTAAGTAAAGGAGGAGCAAAGGAGCCACAAAAGTCACGATCGCGTGAAATGGTAAAAGTTGAGAGGGGATTTAGGCATATAGCTATGCAGCTTCGTGATTGGCAAGCAATGTCCAGAAACAAGAAGGTGATGGAATCCAAATGTGGGAAATAGTTGCAACTCATATCTGAATAAAGCTTAGGAATTGCAGGGGTAATGTAAGGAAACTCAAAAGTTGTTAAGGAGGCATGGTGGTGGAATTCTGAGGTGCAAAGAAAAATTAAGGACAAGAAGATGGATTACAAGACCACAGTTGTATTAAGAAGGTGTACCAAATATTAGGCACAGGCAGGAGAAAAGGACACTTTAAAGTTAGCAAAGTAGAGTTAAAAGAAAACAAGGTATTTGGACCAAGTGAAGTGTATTAAGAAAGTGGGAGAATAAGACATTAAGGGGAGGTGGAAGGGTTATTTCTTCAAACTTTTTAATGAGATTGTGGGAGGGGGGTGTAAAACAATTCATATGGGGAACTCGACACTTTAGAGGTAGATCAAAACTTGTTTGGTTGCCTTTAAACTCCTAAGGAGGCAATTCAAAATTCTTTTTGTAGAATGAGTTTGAGAAAACCATAGGGCCTGATATGATAGCTGTAGAACTTTGAAAGTATCTAGGGGATGAAGGACTTAAGTAGTTAGCAAAGTTTTTCAATGTTATTCTTGATTCAGTAAAGATGCCTTACGAATGCAGGGTTAATGCTATAGTCCCATTCTATAAAAACAAAGGTCACATTCAAAGTTGTAACAACTATAGAAGTATTAAGCATCTTAGCCATACCATAAAATTATGGGAGTAGACAATTGAAGTAAGATTGCAAAAGGAACAATTTACTTTTATGCTGGAAACAAAGATCAACAACAGAAGCAATAAATCTTCTCAAACATCTAAGGGAGTACTATAGAAAGAGGCAAAAGGACCCACACGTGGTTTTCAACTTTTCATAGACCCATCTAAGGCATATGATTGAATCCCCAAATAGGTTTTGTGGAGGAGTTTGGAGGCTAAGGATGTCCCTATGGCCTATAAACGAGTCATTTGAGATGTGTATGAAGGAATTATGACCAATGTGCAAACGATAAGTGGTAACACCAAGCACTTTGGGATCAATATCAGATTACATTTAGAATATGCTCTAGGTCCTTCACTCTTTTGCAGTAATTATAGATGACTAAGCAAAATAATCCAAGAGAATGTGCCACTGTGTATGAATTTTAAAGATAACATTGCCTCAATGGATGATACTAAAGAAGGCGTTAACATCAAACTTAAGAATTGGAGCGATGGGTTAGAATCTCATAGGTTCAAGCTATGCAGAGCCAAGATAGAGTATGTGAGTTTTAATATTAGTGGGATCAATACTATCTTTGACTCTAAAGTTAGGATTGAGGAAAATAACATACCAAGGAAGGATAGTGTTATATATCTTGTGTCTCTAACCTAAAGCAATAAAGAGATAATCAAAGACATAATCCATCGTGTGAATGCAAGCCAGATGAAATGAAGCAAGGCATCTGGAGTATTAAGCAACAATGATACTCTACGAAAAATCCTCTTTAACTTAAGGGAAAGTTTTATAGAGTGGCTATATTTATGAGGCAAGATGTTGGCAACAAAGAAAACCTAAGTTAACAAATTGTTGAAGATAGAAATGAGGATTCTTTGTTGGAAGTGCAATCATACAATAAAAGATAGAATCAAAAACGAAATAATAAGAGGCAAAGTGAAGGTAAGGCTTAATGAAGGTAAGATACGAGAGTTGAGACTCGAGCGATTTGGTTATGTTAAGAGGTGAGAATTGCAAGAAGATACTTCTACAGGGCTATAGAAGAGAAGAGGTATTCTTAGGAAGAGTTAGGGGATGTGATAAGGCGTGATTTAGCTTGTTTTAGACTTACACGGACATGTCCCGGTATATGAAGATGCGGTGCCTATCGACCTTTTGTAGGGACCTTTTCTTTCAAGGTTGGGGATAGTGGTTGTTATTATTTTGTGTGCCTTCATTGTTGTTGTTATTAGTCTTTTTCATACCTAATTATTTATTTATTTACCCTTCCTTATTAGTAATATCTTCAATGCATTTTAGTGTATTAGTGTTATATTATTATAGTTGCACTATTACGATTGGTGTTTATTTTTTTCTTCTCTCTTTCCATTTACATGTTCAATGGAAAACAAAATTTTTCTTTAAGAAAAACAAAGTTTTAATTGGTTTATTGTGGAAACAACATCTCAATAGCTCCAAAATAATATAGGTGGGGTTGTGTAAGCCAAACCCCCCAAGACACTGCCAACGGTAGGATTTAAAATGGGTTGTTGTTGTTACTGGTAAGTGGTAAATTGTATCTTGCATCACTGAATCTTTTTCCCCCTACCCGTGAAGTACTCAACTCTAAATTCTTATTCCATTTCATTTTTCAAAGGTTCATATTTGTTATTATAACTGATCTTATATTAGATCATTATACTTTAGATTGATTATAATCTAAAAGGTCATATTGTAAACTTATTTTAAATTATTGAAATATAATTTTTCATGGATAAATCAAGTATCAAAATGGATACTAAAGTTAAGGGGTACATAATTGGGATATTTGAAACAAATTAAAGTATATGTTTATAGTGCCTTATATAATGCACAACTTTTGTAATCTCTAGTTAGCCTTGGTCTGTATTTTGTTTCATTATGTTTTCTGGTTTGGGATAGAGCCACCGGGTTGTGGTGAGCCTATACCCTTGCACTGGGTTCTCCCAGTCCCTTTTGTAACAACTATACACCCAAAAAACACCACACTCACACATTTGACCAAACTGTCTCAAATATTTGCTTCTATAAGCTAACAGATGAATTTAGTTAATTATTCAAATAATCAGATTCTAGGTAACCCATATAAAATAAAATAACGATATATGACAATCAACAATTCAACACCGCAAGTATAAAGCTAACAGTATTAATTGATTACCTCGAAAAAAATTGGATTGGAGAGAGAAGATGGAAAAAAGACTATGGCTTCTTGTCAACCTAGTTCGAATTGAAAATCTGGGACGCAAAATTTTACTCCTCAGAAAGGAAACTGTATTAGAGGAGAGGAATTGAGAGTGGGTAATAAGATTGAGGCATTTTTGTGATTTGATGTTCGCTTTCGGAGAAATAGGCGAATAAATGGGTAGACGACTACTAAAAACTACCATACTCGAGGAAGCCATGAACGAACTTCCTAAATTCAATTCGAAATGGGATTTCAATTGCTAGCTAAATGATTTTCTACTCGCAACAAATATCCACATTTAGCTTCTCTTTTGATTTCAGAAAAAATAAAAAAATAAAAAAAAGTGAATATTCTGATCGACTGGAGCGGTGTTTGTGGGCCTGGGATTGAATGGCTGGAGTAATGCTGGTCTCACCCCAAGTATGCTCATTTGTTTTTCTGGGCCGCAGAATCGTATATTTAAGACTTCGTTTGGACCGACGGCTTAAATGATATTCTGTCCGTAGTGAAAATAATTTATTTTGTGACTAAGTTTTTATATTAAAAAAGTTATTTAAAAGTTTTTAAATTTTTTATTTTTTAATTATCCATACGTTAAATATTTTATTATTTTTTAATAAGAGATCCAAGTATAATTTTTAAATTATTTTTATTACTTTATCACAAAATGAATAGATTGATAGAATAACTTTATTTTTTTTATTAAGAGGGAGTAATATTTTAAAAATGATTGAATTTTACTTCTCAAAAAAATTGAATTTTAAAAGTAGTATACTTTAGAAATTTTACGGCTAAAAACTTATTATTTAGATAAACATTTTAAATAACAAATCTTATTTTTTTATTTGAATATTTTTATCTATAGAATTTAAATAGAGTATTTATATTACTTATTTTATTTTTACCTATGAGACTATATAATTACATTATAAATTGATTCTAGGATTTTATTTGGCAAAATTTTAACATAAATTTTAAAACTATTGAGAAATATCTAAATGTTATTTTACGGTACCAAATAAAATATTATGCTAAAGAAGTTTATAAATTTTTTGTGAAATAAATTTCCTCCGATAAGACTATCATATTTTTTTAGCATGAATTTTAAGTTTAATATCGATTTAGGCGAACACAAGGTAATATTTGTTGGAAAAAAAATGGTGGTACTGTGATGTTTATAAAATTACTAACTAATGTTTTTTACTTGGATAGCATCTTATTGATATTTTTATTTTCTTATTAAAAAAAACAAATTTTAATATTCTATTATTTTCTATGCCTATTTAATAATAATTTATTCATTTGAATATATGTTGAAAATTTTTGGGAACTTTTAGATTTTTTGGCTAAGGAATTTATTTATGGGTTTGATTTCTAAATTCTAAAAATATTTAATTTTTAGACTATATTCATGCTTATTGTTTCCATTTTATATTTGATGTTAATTTCATCGACACAACATTTGATATATGCTAATATTTTAATGAATAGCTATTGACATTAAACCGTAATATTAAAGTATATGTAAATTATAATTATGAATCTCTATAAATTTTCTTAACTTAAAATTTTTATTTGAATAATACTACTCGTATAATGTTAATCTTGCATTATTAGAGCTAACATTAATTGTTCATCTAAAATTTATAAATTTTTGGACTTCAAACTTGAGTTTTTAATAAGTTAGCTTGAATTGGTATAAACTTTAGGCTCGAAAAAAAATCCACAGCTTTTAGGTTAAATTATTTGTTATTTTTAAATAAAATAAATAAATAATTATAGCAATGGTTTTTTTAACAAATGACTCCGTTAATAAAGCGAACTTATTAACTTGAAGAATGATATAAGCTTGTGGCTTAAATCAATAGACAGAGAAAAATCTGTAATGGTCGGTAAATAAATGTGGGTCATTATAGTAGAAAAATTCTTAACCATATAATCTCTAATAATTGTAGCCATCTAATATATTTTTTGGTCTACAACTTCTTTTACAAATTGAGAAGTGATGATTAAAATATTTTCCCAAATACAAATTCCTGTTTATCCTTGTCTTTTGGTATCTCACTGTCCCTCCTTCCCTCAGACATGTCTAAACTTAAAATGCCCTTTTATCACTTGTGCAGGCTTTGAATGGGTAAGTATGAGATTAAATTAAATTTATTGAACTTGGCATATCTAATGATGACACAAGATGCCGATTGAGTTCGTTTTACTCTAAGTGATTGATCGCAAATTAAGAACACCAAATTTGCCCTAGTCTTACTTTGTGAATAAGATCATTCGAATATTAACATATTTTCTTTTATAAAATTATTTTTTTTTTTTGGAGAAAGTTAGTTGATACTTGTTATTCATACTCATTGGGGAAGGAATAGAAAATTACATATCATGCTAAGGCATGAGGATACACCCCAAAACAAGACAAGAAAGGGAAATTTAAGCTAGAGTTTACAAGGTAGTAAATCCAAGCTAATTCAATAATGCTTGATACAGGCTGTTTTGATCCCTTGGACAAGAGGTGAGAATTTTGCAGGAGGTGTTGAATTGGATTGAGTGGACAATTTAAGAGACGGATTGGGATTTGTTGGAGAAGATTCTGAGATTTCTTTCAGACCATATTTCATAAACAGTAGCACAAATGGAGGCTTTAAGCCATTTCTTTCGCCAATGCTTCCCCCTGTTATGTTTATGCATCCATCTGAGTTCCTTGTTTAAGCATCTACCTTTTCTAGTAATCCCCATCCATTTTAGAATGCATTGCCATATTTCAGTAGATACGAGGCATTCAAAAAAGAGATGTGTGTGGGATTCAGCATTGCATTTGCAAAGCTCACATCTATTTATGATGGAAATGCCTCTGGATGTCAAATTGTCGATGGTTGGGAGGCTCCTTTGACAAGCTAACCAGGAAATGACTTGGTGCTTGGGGATGACACTCTTATCCCAGAGAGTTTTTGTATAATAAGTGCCATGATGGTTACCCTTAATCCAGTCATAGACTGAAGTAGCTTTTAGATTACCACCAAGTGTACATTTTTGGAGTAACAGCTTTGCAGCAGCAATGTCCCCGGCCTTATTGATTAACCAAGTTCTTACATTGAGAATCTGTTTCCAGCCCCAGGAATCAACATGCTTTTTTGGAGTATTCCATATATCCTTCTCTTTGAGATAGTAGTGGTGTACCCATTCAGTCCAAAGGGAATAGTGTCTGTTTTCCAGCCTCCAAATCCATTTGAGGGTGAGGGATTTGTTCCAGCTAAGAGCTTCCTTGATGTCCAATCCTCCACATTTTTTGCTTCTACAAATGTTATCCCAGCTAACAAAGACCATCTTATTTTTTCCTTCAGTGTGCCCCCAAAAGAAATTTCTGCATAGCTTGTTAATTTCAGTTAAGACAGTTTTGGGAAGAAGGAAGGTAGAGAGCCAGAATGTAGAGATCCCTTGTAGCACAGAGTTTATGAGCTCTTTTCTCCCAGCATAGGAAAGGAAGCAAGTGGCCCAATGCTGAAGCTTTTTGTTGAATTTTTCAATAAGGATATTACACATAGCAGTGTTTAGCTTGCTTCCATGAAGAGGGAGACCAAGATACCTAAAGGGGAGCTTGCCTTCTTTAAATTCTGTAGCCTGCATGATGTTTTTTTTGGCAAGGGAAGCTGTACCACCAAAGAATATAGCTATTTTTGCAGGGTTTGCTTCAAGACTAGAGAGGAGGGAAAATTTCTAAAGACAATCTTTGAGGGCCAATACAGATTTTAGGTTACCCCTGGAGAAAAGGAGGAGGTCATCAGCAAATAATAGATGAGTAATGCCTTGCCCAGTACATTTAGGGTGCTTTTGATAATCAGTGTTAGGGCCAAGATTCTTCAGCATTCTTGATAAGTATTCCATAGCAAGGATGAAGAGGTATGGAGAGATAGGATCTCCTTGCCTTAAACCTCTTTTACCCTCAAAGAAACCATGGGAATTACCATTAAAACAGATGAAATATTTGGGGGAAGAAACACATCCCATGATCCATTTAATGAAGAGAACGGGGAAACCAAAATGGCTGAGAATTTTCTCAAGAAAATTCCAATTCAGGGAATCAAAAGCATTTAAAAAAAAACATTATTATTATTTTATAAATAAAGTATATTTATATTTTATGTATATATTAATTAGGGCTGTGCAGAAAAACCGGAATCCAAAAAACATATCCGGTATCCAAAAAAAACCGATCTGAAATTTTGGATATCCGATCCGGTTTTTGAAAAGCGGAGTGGATATCCAATCCGGTCAAATATAAGTTTGACCAGAGCGGATATCCGATCCGATTTTTTAGTGGATAATCTGATCCATAAAAAATATTCAGTTTTAAGAATAAGCTAGTTATATTTAGGCATAATTTAATTTATAATCTTATTTTTTTCTTTCAATCTTCAAGTTTGGATCATTTTTTTACTATAGTACATAAGTCCAAAAATAATTTACTAAACTAAATTCTAAAATAAACATCCACACTCTACAAACAGTCAGATAGGTCACAGCCTACACACACGCAAGCACCCAGACCAGAAAAAAAAAAACTCCTAAATTTTTTTAGCCTCTTAACTTAGGTCGTTCCACGGTTCTAGAGCGTCATTGTTCACAAATCTTGATCGCTAATTTTTGTGGATATGATTAATCATGTATTTTATCTTTTTGTATACAATCTAAATAATTAAACAAATGTTTATGTAGATTTTTTTAGTTATAGATTATATATGTAAATTTAATTATCGGATATTTTTTTTCAATAATCGGATATATCCGAAATCCGATCCGATATTTCGGATATCCGGTGTATTCGAATGCGGATTCGGATATGGGATATCGAATATCCGGTCGGATCGGATATCCGAAAAAAAAATTCGTTCGGATACGGATATCCGACAATGCACACCCCTAATATTAATTCCTAGTGTGGTCCATATTAAATTAGATATAAAGATTATAGCCATAAAATTTATGTTACATAGTAATATATTAGTAATTAAACTTAATCTATACATCTATATCTAATTCTTGATAGCAAAATTAGAATTAAATAAATATATATGCATATAGTTATGTAAGAACAAAATAACAAAAAAATAATTAAGTTAATTAATTAATTATCTTGAATTCTAATTTTAAATTAAGGAAGAGGGAAAAATAAAGAGCCGGTTATCTAACCAACTAGATCAACATGCATCATGTTAGGGGCACATAAGAGTGTCTTGCTCTTGGTCTTATATATAAGGGACTTTTCTTTCTTATTTAACATATGGGGTTCCATATATACAGCCATATGTACGTGACAAGGAGAGTAAGAGGCGAGGCTTCTTCATATTTTATGAGATATTTGTGTGAAATCAATCCCAAAGAAGATAAATAATGAAGGCCTATACTTTCACTTTTTGTAAGAATCACGTGCCATTAAATTTAAAAAAAAAAGTAGAACCGATAAATAATATTTCGATCATTATTTTAGTTTTGTAGTGCAATTAATCTAATCAATAGATGAAAGTACACATGATATGATCTCTAAATATTATTATACTACTTTAGTTCAGTATATAATATTTTATCGGTATCAAAAAGAAAATTATTTTATTATTTTACACACTTTTTAAAAAAAATCTTAAAATTACGCTAACATTCTTTATTTAAAAATAATAAAGTATTTAATACATATATAATTAAAAAAAATAAGGATAAAAATAAAAAAATTATTTTTAATTTTTTAAAATAATTTTTTATATAAAATTTAATAATAGAATGACATCTTTTTGGAATATTTCAAATTCATTTATTTAAAATTTGGAGTGAGTATAATTTGATACTATATAAATTTATGTATTGTATGGGTTACTTTTATAATTCATGTCATAAATATCAGAGTAAAGTGTTGATTTGAGACATGGTGAATGGACACTCAGTACAGCTGGAGGATTGACATTATCGATTGGAGAAATTTATTGTTGTCGGTGGTAATCGATTCAAAAGTTAGATTCATGGTTCGGAAGGAGACGATTAGGGGAGAAGAATATAGGGCAGAAAAGAAATTTGTGTTGGTAAAAATAAAACCTAAATATATTTCTAATCAGACATTTACTCTTTAAGTAAACAGTGTTAGAGGACTAAGATTAATTAATGGATTAAAATCAACGATCTAAATTATTTTGTTATGGCGGTGCGCAAAAAAAAACTACTACTAGTATTCTACATATCGGGTGGCCGCGGTAGAGAAAGATATACCCCAAGTTGATAACTACTGCTACCGGGTCCTCTGGAAAAAAGAGACAAAAGAACTTCTGCTACTGATTAAGGACTTTTCTGTTTGCCGAACATGAAACGTGCTCAGATTCTCATATTCCAGAGGCTCGCGGGTCTCGAAGTCCACCACCAACTCCTTGAATTCTGGGATACTAATTGGCATAACATGAAAGGCATGTCGGCTAGTAGCCACTATTAATTAGCCCCATAGGGCCTCAGTCCTGCCCTAAAAACAGTGTTGCACGGGAACGAGAGTAGGGACGAGACGAAACGCGAAAACGACATTTTTTAAAAATTTAGGAAAGGAAAACGGGAGAAAATGTAAAAAAAATATTAATTAAATAATATTTTTTTTAAAAAAATATTGATTAAATAATATTTTTTTTAATAAAAATATTGATTAAATAATATTTTTTTAATAAAATATTGATTAAATAATATTTTTTTTAATAAAAATATTAATTAAATAATTTTAGTATAATTTTTAATCTAGAAAATGTTTCCAAGGAGTTTCCGGGACGGGGACGTTTCCGGGACGGCACCTGACTGCCGTCCCCATGCATCACAGCCTAAGAGCACCGAAAAGCAAAAAATTGTTTAGGCGAAAAATGCATTCAAGAAAATGTCCGATGAGTCCCAGAAAAACATGAAAAAAAAAGTTAAATAAGTAATACCATGAATTTTTCTAATTCTAATTATTTTATGAATAGTTTTGTACTTTAATTTAAAAAATATTATTATTTTAAATTATTTATATTAAATTTACAATTTTTAATACTTATTTTATTCATTTACAATTTTTTTATCTTATTTTTGGATCCAATCATTTTTATTCATTTTAATTAACTCTAAATTTGTAACTCATTCTTCTTCTCATTTCCAATCACATTTTATCACTACGATGCTTACCAAATCATTTTTGAATTTTTCGTTAACCATTTGTTTATCTGGAAAAAAAAATCATAACTCACGTAATTTTTCATTCTAAGCTTTTTATTTTTCATTTTAATTTGTCTACAATTTATTTCCACTCCTAAAAATATTATAAGCTCAGACATCTATTTTGGACAACTTTAAATTCATCAATTCCTTCTTAATCTCTAAATAATAAAAAAATCGCAGCGAGACCATTTTCGCCGTTTTTATTTATTTTGGCTCCAAACAAATTTTGAGATCAAATATTTTTTCTATATTTGATTTTATAAATTTATTTTATACCCATCTGTGGCAATTTGAAATCTTTATTATTTATTTCGTGTATTTGTAGAAAAATACATTTTCACATATTATCTAATTTTACCATTGTTGCTCGTTCCTTATCCGTCAAGCTTTAAAGTGAATCTAATATCCAATATTTTGGTTCCTAAAATGTTTTCACACATTCTTATAATATTTTGGTGTTCTTTACAATTAAATTGATTAAATTAATTGTAACTAACTTTTATCCTAACCAACCCCTAACTATATTCCAATCTGATTTCTTTTATGGTTGGCTTTGGTTAACCAAAATCCTAGCTAAGAGTACATAAATCATCACTTTTGTCCTTTGAACCAATAGCACACATAAACCCTTCATTCATGTGTCAGACAAGTGACATTTGGCCAGCTATTTACCTATCATTTTAGGCCTAACTTTGCTAATTTCTCATAACCCTCATGTGTTCCTTTTTCCCCATGCACATCATGACATGTTGCTACCTTTTAAAAAAAACTAATGAGCAACAACCTCAACATTCTCCCTACTCGATCCCAACAATTCTCCCATTCCCCAAATTATTTTTTTTTCAACTTTTTATCCTTTTTTCCTTCCCAAACTTCCCTAAAGACTTTCCAATTAAGCCCTTTCAATTTTGTGCATAAAATCATATGGTTTTCCCCATCTTCCCTCGTGCATGACTAGTGGGTCACTTGAGCTTGTTGGTTATCGAGTCCGCTTCCAGCTGCTTCATTTCTCAACAGTTTGAATTACCTCAAATTATTGGTGGATAGTTGAGGCTTAAAAGAATTGATAATACCACTACCTATATCAACATGATGTACCTTCTTTTTAGAAAATTTATCATTAAATAAATCCATAGTTAAGTGTACTTGACTTGGAGTAATTTACAAATGGGTAACCTCTTAAATAGTTTTCTAAGATGATTGTGAGTTGATTAAAAAAAACACTCAAAAGGAGCCATGTTGATATGTGGGATCAATCATTAATCTTAAAAGTACTCTAAGTAACTGCCCAAGGCCATTGTGAGGCCAAGGTATTACAAATGGTGTCAAAGTGAAAACATAACTGAGAGCTAAACATGGATAAGCTAATCAGTCACCTAGTGGGATAATTCTTAGAATATTTTGTAATAAGATAGTTAAGGGTCGAGGCGCAATGAAGGTGTTATATTTTTTTAGTGGGATTGTATGTAATATCTCAAATTAATGATACCTATATTAACAAGGTATAAATTTAATTTGGAAAAATTATTTTTATTAACTATATGATTAATCGTGCTTAACTAGGAACAATTTAAGAATAGATGACGTCTTGGGAAATTTTATGAGATAAATATTAGTTGATATAAAAAAATACACTCAAAAGAACTTATGTTAATATGTGGGGGTCAGTCGTTGATCTTGCGCTTTAATTAACTACCTGTGACTATTATGGGGTCAAGGTGTTACATCGTTCCCCTTAATTTTTTTTGGGTTGGAAGCTTTGCATTACATACTACAAGAACCATCTAACCTTGCTCTTTAGACTAACTTTGGTCCCCCTTTTCAACCCTTAAATATCCCTTCTTAGTCATCCAAAAAGAAAAATTAAGATGCATTTATGCATCAACTTTCCTATATGACTTTGCTATGTGTTGTGGTAATTTTGTGAGACTGCTTCCACCCTATTTTCTCTTGCTTTTATAGCCTTAAACCTCCCCCAAAACAAAATCTTCCTTTCCTCTCCTTTATTGGCATATGGTGGTGAGTTTTGGGTGACGTTTGGGGTGGTTGTGTGTTACATTTTTCCAACACCCGAACACCATCTCCTTCTTTCTCATTTCCTCCTTATTTTCCTTGTTAATTTTAGTAATCCTAATATCTTGTAATAATTTTCTTTAAGTTGATCAAGAGGTGGTAGAAGGAGGAAGTGGATAGGACTTTATTTTTCTTACTAGAAGATTAGCTTAGAATTACGTTGTGCTTACTCTCTTGATATAGAATTTATGTTTAACATTTATGTTAAATTTCTAGTGTAAATGAAAATGTTGTATTATGCGGTTTATATTTTAATTTTCATGTTGAGCATGCAATTTAATATTTTATCATGATTTTATGTGGTAAGCTTATATTCATTTTTTATGTGTTGTTATCCTTTTATGTGAAAATGGCTTAAGTAGAGAGCATGTTAAAATGTTAAGTGTATATTCATGCATGGTGTTATGTTGTGAAAAATTTATATTGCATGATATATATAGTATTTAGTAGTGTTGGCATAAATCTCGATTAAAATGGAGTTAAGGGCATGCTTGACAACTTTGAATTCCGCTACTATTAGGGGGATAGTTATCTTTTTGGTCAAAATTTGTAACAATAGACCATTGTGTTCATTAGGTCATTTATATACAATTTCATATAATATAAGTCATGATTTAGAGTTGTATAAGCCGAGTTATGATTAAAACAAGTTTTAATATATTTTAAATAAATTAGAGGGCATTTTGTTATTCTAACATGTTGTTGGGGGTATGATAATGTTAAGTGGTTAACCTTGGTTAGTGTTGGTTAATCTAAGACACTTATTTAAGCTAAAAATGACTTAAATTGAGCATAAACAACCTAGGAGTATTTTGGTATTTTTACATACAAATATTGAAGTCATAAATCTAAAATTAGGATTAAAGTAATCTTGTGTGAATGGATAAGTGGTTTCTTAAGTTTGGTTTAACGATGAGTTTAATTAGTACGTCAATTCATCAAATAAAATATAAGGTTAAATAGTGGTGTCTTGGTCTCTCATCCTTAATGTGGTTTCCTTAGTCTTCATTTGAATTTGAGTGGATCTTAAATAGTTTCTAAGTGTAACCATGAGTCTTATGTGTTAATTCTTTAGATTAAGGCCTTGATCACTTGCACAAGTATTGACCTAAGTTATGTGCTTGTTTTATTATTGAATGTGTTAATGTAACTTAGAACTAGTATCCATACTCAATGTGTTTTTCTTTAATGAGAAATTTGATTAAGTGTTAAACCACTTTATCTTAGCCTTGTCTTCAATTATTTGTTTAAAATTAATTAATAACCCTAGGTTTGGACTTACCGTTTTATGCATTATTTGGTTATTTGTGGATTGTTGGGATATAGAAATAGATTGAATTAATTTAGTAGAACACAAGAGATGGAATGAATTTATAAGTGGAAGGTATGATGGTGGCTTAATCTTGTAAAGTATAAAATGGTAATGCAAGGATCAAATAACATAAAATGAGCATAGAAAGCCTTAAGGGAGTTTTAGCCATGTTTTAACCTATTTGTGTGTTGTTGATGCTATGATCACCTATTACGTGCCATGGTTGCATAGGTTGGGATTGATTTCATCTCCTAAACCTAAAGTGTGTTGTGTGATTTTGTAATTTTTTTTCCTAAATCTTGTGATTATGCTGGGAAAGAGGATCTTAAGTGGAAGTGGTATCCTAAGTGAAAATGTTGTGTGGATCTCTATGCTTGATCATTTGGCTATCCTTGTTGATAACATATTAATATTAAAGTGAAAGATCACATGAGTCAGGATCAAACTTGTTCTCCATTCCAATGAATATAATAGTGGTCCCCAAGATCTATATTCCTTGGAAGATGCATTTTTATGCCGTTATTCTTGGTTCTATCAAAACTATGGTGACCTTAATCTACTCTATACATATCCATTCCACTAGCCTACAAAGAGTACACGTACTTAAGGATTAGCTTGCCAATTGGTGGTCCCTAGGTATGCTCTTCCCTAAAAGGTATTATATGTAACCTTTGTTCCACCAGTTACTAATTGTGATCTCTAGGTGCATTAAGCCCTAGAAGGTGCTTTATGTTGATTTTTGTCTCTTGAGTACTCAATTCCCATGCCTATGTTTATGTGTTATCACATAGTTTAATTTATGTATATTATTATCAACTTGTAAGATGTTATGTCTTTGAAGTAATCTTGCTTACTAGTATGCTATTATACTAATACCATTTTATGGCCACTACTTATTCCATAAGCGGGAACATTATTGCTTGCAGGTGTTGTTGATTGTTTGTCATTGTGTGCTGCTCGTGGTGAGTGGCTATTGAATATGATAGTAGAATTTTATTTAGGTTGTTCTATTTTGGAGTTTGCCTCCAAAATATCTTTTTAGTTCATTCTATTTAATCTCCTTTATTTCTCTTTTTGTAATCTTGTACTATGAGATTAAGTACTTTTCCGATCTCTAATTGTGAGTTATGTTTGTAGCCTTGCATCCGACATGGATCGGGTATAGGGAGCATCTTTTTTATGCTGAATGTGGTGGTAACACCCATTCTTTTAATATTATATTTCTACAAAACAAAATATTTTAGTAATAAACTTTGGGGTGTTACAAAAATATAGAAACACCCAAAATATATTATTGCTACTAGATGAATACGAATACTAGAGAAATGAACAATTTGTTTCATTTCAAATTAAAATTTCTAAAGTGTGTAACAATATGTGAAACAATATATTTTATCATAGATGTAGTAGAATTATATACCGATGTCCTATTTTAACTCCTATGGTTAAACCTAATATTCTACATGAATTTAGGAACTTTGGACTAATGAAAATTTAGATTCATCCACTTAGACAATTTTTGGGGATAAAGTTAGATTAAGGAATGTTAAAAAGAAATTATTAACCTACAACCTAATTTCACTATATATATATATATTATAACATCTCCCTTTCTCACTATTAGAAAATTTTGCCTAAAAATAGTTTTAATGTGGAAGTAAGAGCAAAATGTAATGTGCTACCACCATATCCAGTATAAGGTGGATGCCTTAACACCTACCTTATACTAAATACAAGGCTAAAAAAAACCTAAAACCAATATCAAAGCACGATAATAAAATATATACAATAGGGTAATAATGTAATACCCTAAAAATTATAATTTAGGAAATTATAATAAAATAGGGATTTAATTGTGAGATTAATTAAATATAATATTTTAATAAAATAATGGGAGTAATTAAGACAAAAAGGGAAACAATAAAGAATTTAACTAGGGAAGATTAGGGTAATTTGCTAATTAAAATAGAATTTAGGAAGATTTACCCAAAAAAAATTTAAATTAATATGAAAAGGAATTTAATTATTATTTTACTAATTTTTATTATTTTTAAATATTCAAAAATACTAAAAATACCTTAAACACCCTAAATACCCTATTTTCCTTTTTCTCTTTCCCCCTTTTCTTTTTCCTTCCTTTTTCCTTTTTCTTCTTTCTCTTTCTCCTTTCTCCTTTTTCTTTTTTCTCCTCTTCTTCCCTCAGTTGGGCGTCGCCCATGCAGCCCTACCTCTCCCTCCTCTCTTCTCTCCCCCGCACGGCCCAACCCACCTCTCTTCTTTTCCTTTCTCCCCTCGACTGCCCAGTCTTCTTTCTTTTCTTTCCCCCCGACTGGCCAACCCAGCCCCTTCTTCTTCCTCCTCCTTTCTCCCTCCCTCACATTGCAGGTCGAGCCTGTAAATTTGCCACTGGCTGATCTGCTCTGCCATTGTACTGCCTCAACTAGCTCCCCCTCTCTCTCTCGTCCCTTTCCTTTCTAATTCTAGCCAAAACACCCTCACTCGCCTCCCTCACGTGCTCCCTTTCCCTTCCTTTTTCCCCCACCTGTCGCCTACACCCTACAACTTTATAGGCTTATACCAGCCTGCCACCGCTAGTCATCGAGCTCCTACCACACGTGCCCCCTTGTCCTCTTCCCGGCCCCTTTATCTTCTTCTCCCTCTTTTGGCCTATAAATACCCCATACTGACCCCCATTTGCTCCTTCTTTGCTCTGCCCAGAAAACCCAACCATTTTCACCACAACGACTTCAGACACCGCCCCAGCTGCCGCTGTGCAACACTACCCCTTGAAACATCACCCACTCCCCTTTCCTACATTACCCTCCATAAAACCAAGACACTTGCTGCCCTTGAATCCCCCTACACAAACCACCCTGATTGTACAAAGTTGGCAACTTGAGTTGCCCTTTGCACCTCATTGCCACCCTTCTTGCCGCCATGCACCACCCCTTCTACCACAATCACTACCTCCTCTACCACTCACTCAACCCAGCAGATTCTCCTCTACCTTCCCCTACCTTTCCTTTTCCCTTTCTCCCTCTCCTTCATCCTCCCTCCTTCTCCACCACCCTCGGCCACCACAACCACCACCACCTACGCCACCACCCTACTGTTCCACCACCACCACCACCTCTACAACCCTCTCAGCCTAGAGAGTCTACCACCCCACAACCACCACCTCTCCCTCTATCTTTCAGCCCTAAAAGACCCACCTTCCCCAAAAAACACCACTTCCACCACCGCCGCTGCCGCATAGCTGCCACTTTCACTAGGTTGTGCCCTAACCCTTCCTAGCCCTTAAGTATAAATTATTTGGTATAATTATGATTTTAACTTTACTACTATCCTTATTATTATTATTAGATTTATTGTCATTATTATTACTGATATTGTCAATAATATCCTACCATAACAACTATAACCACCTAACCCTATTTTGGCTAATAATAGTATGGTTAACCACTTTAAGGATAATACCCTTATTTTTACTATAAAAGCTCTTATTATTATCATCATCATCATCATCATCATCACTAATACTAGTTCATACTAAAGGTAAAGTAGGAAATAATAAAAATAATAATAAGAGGGAAGTTAACCCCAGTGTTTCCCTCTTATAAGTGAGCCAAGTCCGACTCCTAAGGAGGCGTAGGAGTGTGCTCTAAGTCCGGTGTCGTTTTAGGTAGGGATGTGGTTAAGGCCTAATATGTGTATTATATGTATTACATGTTATATGTGATGGATATATGTGTGTACCTTATGTGATTATGAATTATGTACTTGTAGTGCAACTTACTAAGTGTGGAGCTAAGGAAAGTTGTACGTGTTTTCTTTATGGCATGTGTAATATGATAATGTGTCTTGTACTTTATGGTGCTTATGTAATATGGCCCTTTATGACATGCATTCTAGGAGGATTTAAATAATATGATGTGGTGGTGAGAAGATAAAAGGGGTAAAGGAAGTGAGTTAACTAGAGGGAAGTAAGAATGGCCTAAGTATCTCATGACTTATGGGTGAACAAATAAAAAGATAATATGAATAAAATAAGATGGTAAAATAAATCTTGCATGGGGAGTATAGGGATTGCATGGGATAGATAGTCTTTGTGTGGGGATGATATTTACGTGAGAAAATTTGACTTGAGGGTTAATGTAACACCCCCAAAAATCACAGTTGAAATTTTTTGTTTAAACAACAAATACAAGCACAGGAATGCTATTGCCGTGATTAGTACAAGCCCGACCCCCGACCAGTCTCATACTAACCATAAGGCTAAAGAAAAGTTTTACAAGGCATTAGAAAAACTTAAACAAAGATTCATAGAAATCGAAGTGTTCATAACTCGAAAATCAGAGTGCGTGATAAAAGTTATTACAACCGAAAACGAGTTACATAGTTAAGTTCCCGAAAGGGATGACAGGTACAATACGATAAAACGAAATGGAAATAAAACAAAAATATCAATACAAAGTGATAAAAGAGATTCCGAGCTACATTACTCTCGAGCCCCCATACCAAGTCCAACCATCAACACACGTCCCTGCTTGATGCATCTAGTATGTTATAGGCATCAAACATAGTACTTCCTACCTGCACAAATTTAGAAGGGCCCTTTGCTTGTGGGAATGAGTAGCAACCATGAAACGAATGGTCAGTACGCTACGTATTGAGCAAGGTAACCATATGGGTAAGGCTAGCAAGAAACAAACAAGTAAGGCATACAAAGCATGATTCAGATTCATATCATTAGGCCAGACTTAGGCTAATATTTTTTCCTACACATTTCTTATATTAATTTCATGTGAGTACATGAACCCCACTATTATAGTCGGTGGACCAGAAACACTCTCTAGGGTAGAATACACCTGACCACTATTATAGCTGGTGTAATGGAATCACTCAGCAAGTTAAAATGCACCTTACCACTAGTATAGCCAGTGGACCAAAAAATCAACCTCATTGGCCCTGACTCACATGGTGTTCCACTATAAATAATTAGTATCTTTTCATGCCTTATATTTTTGGTTCACACATTTCTCATATTAATTCCATGTGAGTATGGGAACCCCATTATTATAGCTGATGGACCGAAAACACTCCACAGGGTAGAACTCACCTGATTACTATTATAGTCGGTGGACCAGAAAAATATATCCTCACTAGCCCCGACTCATGAGGTGTTCTACTGTAAGTAATTAGTATATTCCCATGACTTATTACCATGAAAAGTTTGGTTTATTGAGCCCGGAATCCCCCACTATTATAGCCGGTGGATCGAAAACACTCAACAGGATAGAACACACCTGACCACCATAATCTTTCACTTTAATTGTTTAGTATTTTATTGTATCTTATTCCACAACCTCAACTAGACATGCATAACCCACTAAACTTCCTATGCTCACCCTTTTATTCTCAGCATCCCAAAACCCTATCCCATATCTTGGGACTTCTACACCCTCTAGGACATCCAATCATTCATTTCCACTCTTTCCTCATTACCATGACCATTCAACTCTGAGGCCCACTTTTCATGTCTCTGAGTCAACTCAATATCACTCTCTTGGCTTTTCCTCCGAAAAACCCTAATTCAGCCTATATGACCCAACCTTCCTCTATCCCACACAACTCATGCTCCTCACTCGATTCATCCCCAAGCACCCCATTTTACTTCCCATATAACACCCATGGCCACGAAACCCTAGTTGGCCATCCTAAAAACCCTAGCACCTCTCTTTCCTCAAATGATGTTATCCTTTCATCTCTCTTAATTACTATCCCCTCTTCCACATGACACATATCCAACACAACCTATGATCCTAAGACTTTCTTCCCATCTTTCCCACTCACCATGAGATCCCAAAACTCTTCTTGGTTACCAAAACCATCACTTTCCTTGAACCACACCCAATATTATAACCTCACTACCCATATTCCACACATGATCACAAAAACCCTAGTTAGCTCCCCAAAACCCTAGTACTTCTCCTTTCTTTTATGTCACCCCCTCAACACCCAAATACCTTTTCTCACTTGGCTCACTTTTCCTCCATATGACACCTCTCTCATCTTTTATTCTCCATTATATCCATTCCCATTAGTTTTTCCCTCCTTACACACTTCTGTCACTTAGGGTTTATTCAAAACCATAGTCAACTCTCCCATGCATCCTTACACCAACTTACGTACTATTTTTCACATATAGACTCCAGTTACCCTAACAATTCTTTCCTTACCATACTTAACCCTCAAGTGAACTTTTCCCATGTAAAAGTCATACCCATGCAAAGGCTAACCATCCCATGCAAATCCTAGACTTTCCTTACATGCTTTGGTCCATTCTCTTAATTTATTCCCATTATTCCTCCTTTTATCCACCCATAGGTCATAAGATATTTAGGCCATCATTATCATATCCTTAAGCATGCATATCTCCTATGGTTCTTGTACAACATTCCTAGAGTAAAGAGGAAGCTAGATGCAACCTATAAAGATTAGCAACACAAGAATATCACACCAGATACCAAAAATGAAATATCATATAGGATAAAGCCCTTTAAGTCTGGCTGTAAAAGAATATCACATCATATACCAAGGCTAAGATATCCATTTAGTGGAAGCCTCAAAAGGATAACCGCATAATAAATAATGGAATATATAGAACTCCTATACAACACTTAGACTAAGGGAGTATATATCAATTTGGTTGTAGCCCCTAAAGTGTAATTGTACAAGAAAATTACATGGTTTGTAGTCCATGCATCATGTATAATGCCCATATTATCTTTGAGTTCAAATATAACATTAAAAAATGATTAGCAAATATGACAAATATCACATAAACATGCCCATAATAATGGAATCAATGTTACATAGTGTCACAAGACTAAAATGGAAGAACCATAAAGGGTGAATAAGATTTAATAGAATGGAAATGACAAATGAAAAGTTTACACATGATGTAGAGTGGTTCAAGATAAAATTAATCTCTACATTTGCTACCAAAATATTCACCCTTTTGGATTTTAAATAAGTGACATATTTTTATTGACGATCACTCTTATCTCGGTTTATGAGCCTTAAAATTTAAATGACCTCCTAAGTGATTATTTACATCTTTACCTATTTATCTTCTATAGACTCTCAACAAATATCTCTCTCAAGAATAATAGGAAAACACTTATGTTGTGATTTGTAAGGTGGTTGTAATTACAATTGATCCTCACTAAAGATCAAGATATGAAAGTATAGAACTTTGGATGAGGTTTAATATATCTGTATGTAACAAGAGATATTACAATTAAAGAGAAAATTTAGTTAAGATAAGTGAGCAATGAACACTTTTGAGTGAAAATTCAGAATTTAAAAGTTAAGAGAGTTTGAATGAGCAATTGAATGATTTTAAGAGTAGATGATTAGTTGCACAATAAATTTAGTTGAATTTTTTTTAATAAATGGTGAGGGAGCTTCTTTATATAGCTATTGGACAGAAAATGGCAAAAAAGTTGTATCACCCAATTGGTAGAAAATCAACATTTAATGCTCACTAATCAATTGGTTGTGCAACAAGTCAATCGATATTTCAAACTAGTTGAGTGAATATGTTCACATATGAGATGAGAAAGTTATCATTACACAAACCACTCAATTAGTTTTCTTATGGTACTCAGTTGGTCCTATGAACATGTATGAACGCTACCATGGTTTAGCACACTTGTCGATGTGTCCTTCATACTAGTTAATCGGTTCCAAACTAGTTAGTTGATTTTCTAAACCCAATTGATGAGTTTAAATAGAGATAAATTAGTTTTTGCAAGAGCACCAACTAGGCTATCGCCTTCCAAGCTAGTCGATCAATTTGGCAAAATTGGTTAATGAGTTTAAATAGAGACAAATGGGCATCTTTAGAAGAAAAACCTACGGATTGGTTTGTCAAACGAATCAGTGATTTTAAACAAAGACAAATAGATTTCTATAGGAGAAAAACCCACAAACTGGTTGGTCATACCAATCGATTGGTTAGGAAAAACCAATTGATTAGTTTGCTATGCCAATCGATTTAGTTGAGTTTAACTCATTTAATGCTTTTGGTTTAAATCAAATTGATCTATCGATATTGAGACCAGTTAACTAGTTCTAATGGGAGCAAACAAGTTTTAAAATACTTTGAAAAATATTTAGAAATCAAGACTAACCATGAATTCTCATGAAGTGAATTTAATTCAAGTGTTTTAAAAAAATTTTAAAATTTTTTGATCAACATGTGAAATATCTTAACGTAACTCTTTTCAATAAAACTTAAGCCTTATAGATATAAGCCTTAAACTTTATTGCTCTTTTGAATTGATTTGAGTAAGTGTGATTTGATCTTCTTCTTCTTCTTCTTTTTTTCAATCATAATTCATGCACATTTAAGTAAAGACATTAGTTTTATATACCCATTTGTTATCACCAAAACAAGGACAAGGACATTGTTTGACTTACAAGGTTAATAAGATCCCCTTTTTTGATGATGATAAACAAAAAGTAAAAAATTGCAAATGTTGAAGGATAATGAATTTAAAGTAAGAAAGAGTTGTACCATATCCTTTTTCATTTACCAATTTTGCCACTTTTAATCCAAACTTTGGATTCTCTCCCCTTTTTGTCATCATTTAAAGGTGAGGATGGAGTGTTGACAATGTCAAAAGCAATGGAGACAACAATCACAAAATCCAAGGGGGAATCTCTTCCTAAGCATGTACATATAAGTGTAAATGGAGAGGAACACACTAGAGAAATATGGAAAACACTCCCCCTAAGGCTATGCATAAGTAAAGATCCGGTATTTGATTACTAAAGAGAAGAGATTAGTGATCAAGAATCAGAAGACGTAAACAAAAGTGTTACACAATTATGGTTGTTGAATTCCCTCTTTTCAATCATTGATGGCCTAGTTATCAGCTCCCTTGTGATTGTTGGATGACATGTGTTCGTTCTGTATGGTTGTGGCCCCATTTTTGCTAGGTTTTGTGGAAGTGAAATACGAAAGCACTTAGGAAAATTGGGGTACTACCGTCATGCCTAGCATAATTTAGATGCCATGCCATCTACCTCTTCATAGATATAAGGTTGTGATACCAATAAATACCAAGCACATAGAAAGAGAAGATACTGAAATAACGTAAAGGATAAAAAATAGGTTAGTTTTTCCAAGCTTCAAAAGCATAACTATATCACCCCCAAATTTACTAATTGAATTTTTTTTAAACTTTCAATGTGGAATCTAAAACAATAAATCGTGGGATGCTACCATTATACTTGGTACAAGACTGATTTTCTCTATCTTTCTATTACTAAGTGCTAATGCTAAATAGTTATACCACTTAAATTAATAACATAATTATAAATCAAAGTAGTGAGAGAGTTAAAGCAATTTTGTGACATTTCGAATAGAATCAAGTATTAGTGGTTACAAAATTTTGGTGAAAGGAAATACATAAAGACAACAAGCAGTATAAAATCTGCTGGTTCAAAAGACACTAGAAAAAACATCGGATACCCCTACACTCTCAACATGAAGGATAACCTTGAATGAATATTACAAGCTAACCTACAAATGCCACTGCCCATTGAATAAGTAGAGGCTCGAGACAAGAACCCTTCAGCATAACGATACTGAGTAACCTATTATATAAGACTAATATGCAAGGTCCGCATGGAACACATAAAATGCATCACAACAATACATGAATTGTTAATTATGCATATACTATTTGAAATACTACAATCATTCATATAACCGCATAACATCAAGACCATATATTACCAATGCACGTTCATCTAGAAATAGCTAAAACTTACCAATAGAGCATTCAAGAGATGCTCTTTACAGTATCACTAGAAAGAATCATCATTCTCAAGTTATAACCATATTCACAATTCTCATTATCAAACCCACAACTTCTCATAACATAGGTAGGCCCATCAACACAACCAATAGCAACAAGTATCATCGCAAGTAGGCACAAAGGCTACTATCAGACCATAAACAAGCACAAAGGCTACTACCGAACCATATGTTGGCACAAAGGTTATTGTCAAACTATAGGTAGGTACAAAGGTTACTATCGAACCATAGGTAGGCATAAAGGCTGCTACCAACCAACCCAATCATCATTTTCATTTTTATTTACTTGAGGGGAGATTAAATGAATCTGGAGACACTGAGGTACCCCAGTCATACCGACATATAGTATCCTACTAATAATCAACTCAGGACGCAAAGGTATCTAGGTCGTATTGGTACACGAAGGTACATAGTACCCTACCGATAAGGACACCTAATCTATAAGTATGCATATACCCTAATAAGGTTCATAGAGATAAATATAATAAGATATAGGATGTGGCCGAGGCACTAAGGCACACCAGCAAAATCCATAAACAATCGTAGGCTAAGCCACGTCTTTAGGATAACGACCCCTAAAGATCCACCATTTACAATATCAAGGTTTTTCACTTTAAGTATTAGTATTTTATAAGGGTGACCATAAAAACACATATTAATCACATAAATCTAATTCTTCATAATTAACCATTTTTTATTCATTTCCAAACATTCTATGATAACCATAATCAATGTCATTATCAATATCAATATCATAAATCTAGTAAGGCCATTCTAAGTTCAATTACTCATACTTAGGCACTTTAGGTAAAATTAACTAAAATACCCCTAAGGGCTTGTTTGGTATGGGGGTAATAGGGGTGGAAAAATTTCTCCTCTATTTTACATGTTTTATATTAAGTATTTAATAATAATAAATATATTTTAATGAAATACCCATTTTAGATTAAATTAAGATCTAAAATGGGTATTTATTAGAATAAAAAGATTTAATTTTAAATAGATTATATAAGATATATAAAATATGGGGGTAATTTTTCCACCCCTATTACCCCATACCAAACGAGCACTAGGGCTAAAGTTATCACTTTACCATCCATTTTTACTTATCAACTTGCCATAAAAAGGATAATATACCATAATTAATTCTTTATCATGTAATTAAATTACCAAACAATCTAAATGACCATTTTTTCCTTATACACAATTCTACATGTAAAACCCTAACATGCACTTCTAGAACATCAAAACACATATTCTCATACTTAACAACAAATAATACTCATCCTATATGTTTATGACAATAATCATCATTGTATACCCCAAATTACCCAAATACCCCTATACCATACCATAATAATAATTATGTGGAAACAGGTATATCTAACACAACAAAACCCCTATTTTCATGCTTAATAATGAATAACACATATCATGCATATTTATTAGGATATTCATCATGGTACGCTCTAAATTACTAGAATACCCCTAGGCCATATAATATAGATATTCACGTTGAAACATGTGTTCCTAAAATAGCAAAAACCTTATTCTCATACTTAATATCAAATAATACTTATCATGTATGTTTATTAGAATAATCATCATGGTACACTCAAAATTATCAAAATACCCCTAGACCATATAATATTGATAATCATGCTAAAATATGTATTTCTAAAATAACAAATCACCTACCACCATTCTTAGCAATAATTATAACACATTAGGCATGATGGTTAAGGTTGAATATCATGATATGCTTAAATGACCAAATTGCCCCTAGGGCACATAATAGTAATAATTTTGTTATAGGTGCATCTAAACATGTTTACCTAACATTTTCACATGTACATATCATACAAAATTACTTCCCAATATTAGAGCTATTTTAATCACACTTTTTTACACATAATATTTTACATAGGATAATTTGCCTTCTTTTTCAGTTTTTTATGATAACAATAATAGTCACATAATTATTTGTAACAAATCATGTCTAATATAAATTACATGTCAAAACCTTAACGTGCTATCATACGATATCTAAACATTTTAGTGAAGTATAAATATTACCTGATTTCAAGTAAAAGAAAAATTTACTGATAACCGTCTAAAAATTATTAGGCTCCGCTAATAAAACTTTTGTACCTAAATATAATATGACAAGTACCATATTAATATTTGATCAATGAAATAACAAGTTTTTATTAATATTTATTAAATATAAATTTACTGAACTACCCTTAAATATATATCAAAAATTACAAAAGTAATTCACAAATCAAAACATAATTTGAGTTACATGTGCAACGTGAGGCATGCATGAAGGAGAAGAGACGGCTCTGTGGTTGGTTGTTGAAGGTTGGAGGTGGTGGTTGGGTGGTGTAGGTTTAGCTAGCAGATGCAGGAGTTGGGGTGGTGGAGATGGTAGTGGTTGGATGGAATAGTGTAGGAGGGTTGAAGGCTATGACAGTGGAGATGTAGGCTATAGGAAGGGGCAATGTAGAGAAGGGAAAGGAGAAGAAGAAGGATGAAGGAAGAGATGGGGTGTCTTTGGGGTGATGGTGTAGGAGTTGGTGGCGGTTGCGACTAGAGGCAGACCAGCTAGGAGGGGCTGCAGGGGTAAAAGAAATGGAGATGGAATAAGGTTGCTAAGAGAGGGTGGTGGAGGCTATGGTGGTGTTGAGTGGAGGAGATGGATGAAAGGGGCTATGAGAAGGTGTTTGTTGGTATTTAGGTGGTGGGGGGAAGGAAATGGTAGCTTTGAGTGGAGGGGTGGCAAAGACAACAACTGCCATTACCTGGGTATAGTTGTGGAGGCTACAGTTAGTGCTAGAGGCAAGGATTGATAGAAGTCACTACAGGGAAAGGGAGAGAGAAACAAAGAGCAATAGGGGAGGATGAAGAAGGAGGGAAGACGAGAAGAGGGAGGTGGCCAACAATGGAGGTTATGATAGTGGTGGAGGTGATAGTCAGGCTAACAATGTAGAGAGAGAGAGGAGGTTGGTTGCAAGGGAAGAAAACAAAGGTAGGGGAAGAAGAAAGAACCAAATGAGGTTAGGGGGAGAAAAGGTTGGGCATGAGGGAGAAGAAGAAGAAGAAGAAGAAGAAGAAGAAGAAGAAGAAGAAGAAGAGGGAGTCAAGGCTTAGGTGATTGGTGGGGTAGGTAGGAGTGGCAGGGAAAGGGGTTGACAGGATAGGGTCATGCAAGATTGACGGGATAGCAAGTGGTAAGGTGAAAAGGGGGTGAAGGTAGAGGGAAAGGTACTACAAGGGCTAAAAATGGAAGGGAGTAGATGGCATGCAATGGAGAAGAAAGATGATGCTTGGGCTAGGAAGGGAAAGGGAACAAGTCGGGGTATAGGCGTGCATGATAAAGGTATGCTACGCAAGGGTTATAGAGGATAAGGGGGTGTTTGGTGTAGGGGGTGCATAATGGTTAGGGAGAAGAGGGGAGGTTGGGCTAGACTATTAGGGAGCGAGGAAAAAGAAAAGGAGAAGGAAGCTGGGCCGGTGTGGGAAGAAGAAGAAAGAAAAGGAGGCATTGGGTCGGCGCTGGAAGAAGGAAAAGAAGGAAGGGAAAGTGGGCTAGCCTGGGAAAGAAGAGAAAAAGAAGGGAGAAGAAAAAAAAAAGAAAAGGGAAAAAGAAAAAGGGAAAAGGAAAAAAAAGAAAAAGAAAAAAGAAAATAAATTTAGGGTTAGAATTAAAATTAGATTAAATTTAGGTTTTTAGGATAATATTATATTAATTAACCCAATATTTAGGGTCTCAAATTAAGAAAAATAAATATGGTAAAATTATGAGTTTAGGATTTATTTAAATAAAAAGAATAAAATAAAATGATTATATTAATTTATTAAATAATTTATCTAGATTTGTGGGTCAAAGGTTAATAAAAATAATTAAATAAATAGTTAAAGATTAAAATTTTCTGATAAAAGGTAAATTTGGGTTATAAAAATTCGAGGCATTACAATAACTAAGAAATACAAGCCAATGTCGTTAGGATAAGCTACAAAGTTTAAATATCCAATAGGAAACCAAAACATTATATAAAAGTTTGTCTTGTGCCATATAGCTTAACTCTCCAACCCAATCTCCCTAAAGAAAAGGCCCTCTATTAGGAAACTACATCTGCCCACACAAGGTCCTCTACTCTTTTGAATGAGCAAGTAACCTACCACGTTAGTATGTTATGTATTGAGTAAACCAAGTTATCCTATTATGTAGTTTATGACATTCAAGGATATAAATAGATGTATGTTGTGATGTTACATGTCAAGGTATGCTTACACACTAACATTAGAGTATACTAAATATATATCATGTAGTAAGATGCTTATGTACACACATTAACATCAGACACATACATAGGTCACACATGCACGATCATGTATAAGTCAACATATTGTATCTTATTTGATATCATTCATGCCTCATGAATCAAGGGAGTTATCATGGACCTTTTTAACAATACATGGCACGGTAAACAACACATAAGGAATTATGGACCACTTAAGGCATCACTAAGGTTATTTTAATCATTATCTTAAATAGACAGTGATCACATAATCCATATCTATGTAACAAAATTACATTAAGATGGTGAACACTAGATATCACTACTATAAACTTACCCGAATCAAAATTCTATGAAGTCTATATCATTGATGTAGACACCCTCCTCAAGAACCTATAAGTATTCATCTAAAAAGTATATAACCAATACAATAATCATACTAAGTAAACACAACCAACCAAAACTAGATAGCATGCTCATACATTTCTCATCTTCGTGAGGTAAAGGAAGGAAATATGCTAAAAACATGAAAACACAACTAACTTTCCAAATTGAGATAATAACATGCAATCTATAATATTAACTTGATAATACGAGTAAAAACATAGAATCACTAACAACTCATGAATGCACTAACAGCTAAAACAATAACCCAAAGCACTACTGACTAAGCAAACTTTGATTTATATTGAGGACACTCTAGCCTTCAAGTATTAATATTGTGTGTAGGCCCCATAATTTACTTTATAGAGTAGATAAAGGGGCCTAGCAAACGCACTAATGATGAATGCACATAATAAAATATAGGGAAGACATATAACTACACGACACTAGCTCGGTGACCAAACCAAGACTACTCGCCTAAATCTCAAACTCATACTTTCACTTGAATTATTATTTTTTCATATATATTACCTTTTCTTCAATCTCATTATTTAGAACCAACATTATGGTAATCTACAACAATCACCACTCAATCATGCCACAAAGGGGCTCTCAAATCACTTAAAAGATTTCACATACACTCCACTAACTATTTTGTTAAGAGAAAAATGTCAATTGTAAGGGAGGCATAGAACTTCCTAGGCAATCCAACCAACATAGAAGAAAACATGCTCATCAACCCACACCTTAATAGATTAAGATCATGATACAAAGTTACCAATATATTCTGATTTACCCTTATCATGTCTAGCATATAATCCATGCGTGAATTCACATCAATAAGCACTATGCATGCTTCATTTACCAAAATCTTTCAAGAATGAAACAAAGGAACTTACCATGCGTATTTTTACATATGTCATGCTAAATCTTTCCAAACATACTTACAATCCCACATTCAGTCAACACACATGAATTATGTACTCTTATGCTATTTGTAAATTCATTACACTAAACAAAATTCATGCTCAACACATATATTCTTCCACAATTCGCATGCTTCAACTCAAAGGTAGCATATATGCTTCTATCATTTAAAAAGAGGAAACAATAATACTAACACATAATTTTTCTAACTTATAGTTGTTTACGTGAGTTTAACTATTATCCAAAGCTCAAGTAAGAAAGAAGAAAAGGCATGAAGAATCCTAGCTTAGGATACACCAAAACGTTGTTCTAGATCACCATTATAATCATAAGGCTATAGTAGAAAACTAATTGAAGCAAGTGATAACTTTAAATCAACCAATTTTTTCTAAAAACTTTGCCAATAAGGTTTCACAACTAAAATATTAAACTAGCCACTCTAGCGAATTAGTTCAAACAGATAAGATAGAACGCAAATTGATTGATATTAAATTTAAAAAAAAAACAATCAATTTCAACACAAATCAATAAAAACCGAACCCTAACTGCGGGGAATGGTGTGCTTGATTAGACATCGACATCCTATGTATCCTATAAATACTATAAAGATAAGATTTCGGGGGAAACTATATAATACTTTACTAGATAGCTATATAAATCAATTTGATTAGGTACCAAGTCGATTGACTTTAACACACAGATGACTCGATCACTCGATTCCCCATCGTTAATTGTGAAAGCCGTACCGCCGAACACGTGCTCCCCTTTTGCGATTTATTTTGGGGAAAACAAATGCAACAAATTATAAAGGCAGTATGGCAGGGCTGCAGACAAAAGCCACAGTGCTAGTGTGAAATATTGAATTCACAGATTCTTTGATAGATAGTTCAATAAATTAGAATCAAATTCCCAAGTCACGGTGAAATACCGCTACTTCCTACCGTATATATCCATCTTATTAGCCGTTTTTGGTGATGATTATAATATTTTGGGAAGAGCTTATGAAATCACTACCGAGTTTGTTTCATTTAGAATCGAGCCTACACTAGTGGGATCAATAATGATTGATCATGCAAGTCTTTTTCCCTCCTATTTGGGTTGGGGGTGGGGGGGGGGGGATGCAGTGGCCGAGCTAGACTCTTAGTTCTATGGTGTCTTATATATGACGATGATGATGATAAATTTTATTTAACTACCATAATATTTGACCTATATCTATTTATATATTATGGATTTTAAATAATTTTATTTATATATTATGTGTTTTAATTTTTATTTTACTTTAAAAAAAAAATTAAATGGTTAAAATGATACGTTTTAATATTTATTGTTTTAGTTGAATTGGAATAATAGAACATTTTTTTAATTTGTAAAAAAAATTATAATGATATAAAAAAGAAATAACAATAAAATATTAGAAAATCTATAAAATAATATTATAATTTATAATATTAAATCCTATTTTATTAAAACCCCATAAAAATATACAATCACACAATTTCATAACTTATTTTTGATAAAATTATTTTTAAAAAAAGTTTAAGGTATGTATTCATAGATTAACCAAAACTACAGCAATTTATCAAATAATAAGAACTAATAACATAATATCTTTCAAATACTTAGATTTACCAATTAATATATATCATAATGCTATGTTTGAGTATAATTTTACTAATAGATGCAATAAAAATAAAATAATAATGGAGTATAAGGGACTCCAATTAGGTATGTGATATGTTAATAATGGATCAAAAATTATAAAAAAAAAAGAGTGAAGGAAATACGTGGCAATAAAGTCTTGATCCTGTGACCTCTTTAATATCAAAGCCTCAGCCCCCATGGTATCCTCCACTAAACCAAATAAAGCTTTGTGATATATTGTATATAAAAATTATTATTAACTCAAAATCCCATAGTGTCCCATGACACCATAAAATACCCCTAGCCCCGCCCCTGGGGGGATGGTTCATTTAATAAGGCTTGTTGGTTTAATGATATGACATAGTGGGTGGAAAAAATCTTATAACACTATTATTACTGATTTTTCTAAACCTTGCTAAGTCGGTCACATAAACAATCAATTATAAACACAAATTTTGTCACGCCATATACATAATATAATTGATTGCCACTAAGGCAATTAACGAGCCGAGCATAACTGGAGTAGGTTTAGGTTCAGCTCGTTTAATAAAGGAGTCTAAAAATAAAGTTTGAGTTTGGTTTGTTTATAGATGAATCGAGCTTTTAATGAGTCGAGTCAAGCTTTTAATGAGCTGACTTAGCAACTTTTGTGGTGAATAAGCCGAGCTCATGAGCTTTTGCACTATAAACCAACTTGAGTCTAAATTTATTTTGCTCAAGCATGACTCGTTTAATAATCGAGCCAAATTCGAACCTAATTTTTAAGCTTATTTAGCTAAATAAGTGAGCCGAGTTGATCCTTTAACGAATCGAGTCCAAAAAGCTCACAAACTGTCTTGGTTCATTAATAGCCATAATTGCTTCACAGTGGTATTTCTATATTTAAATCTATATTTATTATTCATATATTCTTTGAAATATATTATTTTTATTTTGGGTGATGAAAAAAATGATCATTTAAAAAATATATTCCATAATTAAGCACACGGTGCTCTACATTATAAAATTATATTATACTTATCTTTTATCATTATTATATTAATTTTTCATCATTCACATGTCAAATGTGTCTTTCACCATGGTCATACTAAACTTGCATAGATAAAAATTATTTATATTATAATGGTAAACTATTAGTATAAAAATAGTAAAATATTAGTATAATAATGACAAAAGATTAATATAACAATGTTAAAGAAAAAATACTATGTATAGCAATTTCTTATTTATCATATTGAAATGTAGTGTAACTATGATGAGATTTCTATAAAATTATGGTGAAAGTTAATACAAAATGGTGAAAGATCATCACAACAATAGTAGAATATATGTACAATAACGGTTAAAGACTAATACAAAAATGTTAAAAAAAAGATGTATATAACAAGAATGAAAGATCAACATAACAATGTTGAAAGATATGTATAAAAACAATAAAAGATTAATATAACAATATTAAAAAATCATACTACAATAGTTTTTTTTTATTCAGTTGAAAAATTACAATGGTGAAAGAGATGGCAATATTTTCCATAATATTTTTATTAAGCCAAAATTATAGGAATATAGGTACATATTTATAAGAAAAATTCTAAAAAACATTATCAATTTTTTTTCTTGAAGTTAAAGATAATCTAATTTAAAGAATGTAAATAAACTAATTAAATTTACTTAGTTACACAAATGTCACCATATTGTATTGATCATCCAATGAATATTATGTAACCTATCACATGGTAGATGTATTGAATTATAACAGTTAATAACCAACAACTTTTTCAATTATTAAGTACTAAAGTTAGTTATGTCCATGTATTCATATAATTTGTATGTTTTTATTTAGTCTTGTATTAGTATATTTTTGAATTTGATTAATTAATATTGCATACTTTTATATGTGAATCATTCTTGAATTTGCTTCCACATTGTTTTGTACCCCAACAATGTGAATTTAATTGAAATATGTGTTGTCAAACACACACACACACACACACAAATACTTATATATATATATGAATTGATATTAAGAATGTTGATTTGGAAATGAAAGATGTAGAGATCTCTCACTCTATTCTTTTTTTTTTCCTCAAAATGAATAATGAATGATTTTGTGGCTAAAAATTGTTAATTAATTACTATTTATGAGGACAAGTTGAGAACACATATATAAACCCCAAAAAGATAGAGGTGGTGTCAAAGAAATTTGTGAAATTAGCATCGATACAGTTGTGTTAGCCTATACGCTCAAATTTTGTTGTGTCACTTGATTTGAAAACTTGAAATCTCAAAGTGGACGATCACCAAAGTCATTTTCTTTAGCATGGTTAGGCTACATTTGTCTCTAGAATCTTCATTTTACCAATTTTCTATTCAAACTAGACACCTGCATATTGGGGGCACACTTAAGCAATATTTGGTTCATAAACTTTAACTTTAGCCTTCTTAAATAAAAGATTTGAGGCACAAACTTAAGACAGATTGATTACATTAAATTAATGATATTAATATTAATCAATTAGGGATAGTTTTTATCAAATTAATTTGTTTGTAATTGACTGAATACCTTAATCAAGATGTTTAATCAACTAGGAATATTTAAGTAGCTTTCTTTGACGACCCAAAAACCAAACATTAATAACTTCATCTTTGATTTTAAAAAGGCTTCAAAGTTCCTTAATTTTAAAAGACTTCCAAGTCTCAAATGAATAAACTTCTGTTGAGATAGTAGAAACCTAAGGCTTGGGGTGGATTGGGCGTTAAAGCTCATGCTATAATAAATGTCGCTATCCTAGATAAATATGATAGTGGAGGGTTTCAACAACGGATGATATTATGAAAAGAAAAATCACATCTATTTATGGTTGCAAGCACATAGATATTTAGCGCAGCAAATAAGTTGAGTAGGTAACTATACTTGGTTTGATAAAGGTTTAGATTGAGTTATTTATATAGTTTAACGATTTGAGTTCTTAATATATTTTTAGACTCATTAATTGTATGAACCAAACTCGATTTAGGACAGGTTTAACTTATTTATTTTAGAAGTATTTCAATTATAAGATCGTTTGATGCTAGATTAAAGATCACTTAAAGTTCATTTGAAGCTTATTTAGATGCTTATTAAAATCTTGTTTCTAAGTAGCTCATCAAATATAGATAGTGTTTATGCTTTTATCTACAATAATTAGTTTCAAACTAAGTATTGTTTTATATATAAATTAATTGAATATGATGAAGATAAAAATATGTGACTTCTTCCCACAATTTTAGGTTCATTAAAGTACTTTTACATATATAAATAGAGTTAATAATCGAGTCAATAATGGAACAAACTAAAACAATTTATTTCTAATACTATCGCTAATTTGTGAGGTAGCTCATTAAGCAAGCCGAATTTGAATTTCAATTTTTAGGTTCATCCAAACAAACAAGTTAAGCTAGAAAAGAAAGTTTAAATCAAGTTAATTCTTTTACGATCCTAAAAATAATATGATGATGGAAAGAAATGTAAAAAATGGGTTGGCATTGGATGTATATCATAAATTTATACCCTACTCTCATTTATTAATAATGACAGTTTGTTACTATAATCCCTCTCATTTTTAATTTCTAAGGATACATCTTATTTAGTTCCTTAATATTTAACTTGATATTAAATATACAAAATGGGCCAACTTTTCATGAGTAGCACATATTTTGAATAATCTCACATATATATCTCCACATTTTAATTTATTAACACTTGGATATGTTTTCCATAAAAATATTAAATTTTGGGAACAAATAAAAAATGTATGAAAAATTACAAAGAAAAAAAAAGAAAAAATTATAAAAAATTGGTAACAAAATTGGAAAAATAATAAACATCTTAATTTTCTTGTGGGTTCAATAACTTAAGAATATTTTTTTTGAAACTTGTTTCCCAAGTTTTTAAATTTATGAGGATTCATTCTTAATTATTTTATAAGTTTTAGGTACTTTCTTGATAAGTTTTAAAATATTTTAATCATTTTTGTTCAAATTTATTATTATTAATTAGACTTATCATAAATATGTTATTTTTAGAAGAGTTATTATTTCTATTCTTTCTTATTTTTAAATAGTTTTCTAATTGTTTATGAATTTTTATTTTATTTTTAAAGGTAACTAAGTGATAATAAAGTTAAAAGTTGGAATTACTTAAATGAGATTATTCAAATTATGATGCACTTATTTTATTTTTGAATAATTCATTTTTAAAATATAATAATTAATTTGTGTTTTCATTTTTTAATTACTTAATTATTAAACAAATTTTTAATTAGTATGTATAATTATAAATTTAAATTTTAAATTAAAAATTTAAATGTTTATTATTTATTTAATTATTTAGTTGAATTTTTATTTTTTCAACTTAAATTTTAATTTTTTATGTTTTGAATTTCTTAATCTTATAAAAACTTACAACAAAAGTTAAATAAAAATAAAAATAATATTAAAAGAGAAAATTATTTTTTAATGATGGATAAATGATAAATTAATAATGAATCAAATTAGTTTATAGTTAAATAGTATATTATGTAAAATTTTAATAAATGTAATTGTATATATGTGTAGATAATCTTTCAAAAGCCATATCTTTATAAAAAATAATATTATTTTAATAGAAACCTTCCTTAATTGAAAGAAAATTCAAATGTTTATTCCTTTATTATAAATTTAAAAATATCATTTCTTAATTACAACAAATCCAAAACATTTATTCCTCATTTGGTAATTATGTAACATGTTTAACTCTGGTTTTTCACTTGTTGTGAATGAGTTGTTTATTTTGACGTAGTTGTGAATAAGTAAGAAAACAACAATTTTGGGATGAAAAACTATGACTATGATGAAAATATTCTATGGCCATTCTCAATCATTGTAATAATATAGAAGACATCTATTCTTAGATAAAGCCAATGGTTTTTAACCATTGTCGTTATAGGCTTTTAACAATGATTGTTTACTTATTTTAGTTCCTTTTTTTCTGGTAAATTTATGGATGATGTACATTGATTCTTGTCTTAATGATGAAAATTAGGTAATCTTTATTATATATTACATCAACAATGTCCAGAGCAAGCTTCTTAACATCATATCATTATCATTGTTGATATACTAATATAGAATTGTTGTTTTTATCATCATCTATTGTTGTGAAATTTTGCATTAGGAAGAGACTTTTTATTTACTAGCTAACATTACTTATTTGAAATGGTATAAAGAAGCTTTTTTTTTTAAAAAAAAAATTATATGAAGTCACACAAATTTCTTTGAAGATAATTAGCTAATTCTCTGCCTTATATGGGCTTTATAAAATTCTCTAGTGAAATTACCTCTATATCCCTTACCCTTAGAGTATTATTCTAACTCATCCGCTTCATGCCAACCACCACTAGAATTACTAATACTTATTACAATCCAACCAAATGATTATGGAGAATGTTAGGGTCAACCCTTACTTTGAAGGTGGTTTAGATGAGAAAAAGAATTGGGGCCTTAGTTCAAGGGAGATCTAGATGAGAAAAAAGAATTTGTACCTAACACACATATATTGTGACATTTTCATTTTCTAACACATGGAAATTTTTGTTAAAAGGGTTCTATAGAGATTAAAATGTAGAGTGTAACCCTATATCTAACACACACATAGGTATGAACCATGTCTTACCCATATTAGATGTAAGACTAAAACAACTATAACTCAAAGATTAAGTGTAACCAACATCTAATTTAGGGTTGAGAGAAATATAACCACCAAACACTAATAGAGAGTAGTAGAAGCTACAAGCAATCCGATTGTAGGAAAGAAAACACTACACTAGATAGTCCTACACTATGTTCCCATCACTTTAAAGTAAAGCAACCGCCAACCAATAATAAGAAGTTGTGGAAACTAGTAAGCATTGGACTAATGTACAATGAGATTTCTAAATAGATCATCGGTATTTATACATTTAAGGTCTCTTACTTCTGTAATAGTCATGGATTTTAGAATCCACTCTTTTGTATGACCTCTTAGAACCTTTCTTACTTACTCTCCCTTGGTGATGATTTTCCCCAATGCTTTAAGGTTGTTCACAATGGAGGTGAATCAATTGCTTAATTCATTTATTGATTCTCCTTACTTCATAAAGAAGAGCTCATATTCTCTAGCATGAAGGGTTATTCTCTCATTCTTTACTTATGCTGTTCCTTCATGTGTCAAGATAAGTTTATCCCAGATTGGTCATAGTGTATAATTTTATTTAATGATACTCTTTCTTACCAAGCCCATATTACAAAATCATGATGGTGTTATTGTTGAGAGTGAGCTTCTTTTTGTTATCATCTCTAAGTTCAAATCATGGTTTCTCAACCATCATGCCATTGACCTCCTTCATGATTTTTTATCAGGCCATCAATGGTGATAGACCAACATTCATAATCTTGAGCCTTGACAAAGAACATTATAAAATTATTCCAATAAATGAACTTTTCTCCATTAAACATTGGAGGCTTTGTGGTGGAGATTCCTTCACTTAATCCCATTGAGTCCATTCCTCTTGAGGATGATCTTTTCAACTTAGATTATTAGATCTTTTGTTTATTTCCAAACTTTGATACCAATTAAAATAACCCTATAGAGAGGTGAGTATGGTTTTTGGAATGGAAATAAGAAAATAAAATTTTAACACACAATGTATAGTGGTTCAAGAATATAATTTCTCTACTTCCACTACCAAAAGAGTTTTCCTTTTGGATTTTTAATATTTGATGCGTTTGTTGATGATCACTCCTATCTTATTTTATGAGTCTATTATCTCAATGACTTTCTAGAAGATAATTTATAAGTTGAACTAGTTATTCTCTTTAGTTTTGTGGATATACCATTCCAATAACATTTCTCAAAAATGTTAGGTAACACACAAACTCGATATAATGAGTTTTGAGGAATGTTATGGTTGATTACAATATAACTCACAAATGATACTAATATTAAAGTGGAAGAACTCTTTGTGAGTTTAAGCTAGGTAGAAAAAAATAGACATTATAATTAATGAGTAAAAATACTCATTATAATTAATGAGTAATTTCTTCTCTAGTGGAATGATCATAAATACTTTTGAAAATATCTTAAGTTGATATGAGTATGAAAGTGAGAATTAATTGTAATTAGGAGTAAAGAATTGAATTATGTAATTATTGGTAGCTTAAAAGTAGTTTTTATGCTGCCTCATAATATATATATATATATATATATATATATATATATATATGCACTATTGTGTATTCATTGGAATAAAATTACAAATATCCAATTCTCAAGCAATGGGTAGAGTTTTAAGCATTTAATAATGAAGACTTAATCAATAAATTAAACCAATTGATTGGTTTCTTAGATGAATCAATTAGTTGCTCAAACCATTAGATTAGTTTATAAACTAGTCAATTGGTTTTGAAATGACTCAATCATTTTATTAAACTAGTTGATATATTTGATTTTTTACATGTTTAATGTCCTAGGTTTGAGCAAAACTATTCGACTGGTCATTTAACTAGTCTATTGGTTTTGACTGGAACCAGTAAGATTGAAAAAAAAATAAGATTTTTGGGATTGAAATCAACATTTAATAGTTTATCAAAATATTTTTTTAAAAAGGTTTTAAAATGTCCCAAGGGATTAAAATCAAAAGTTTTTACTCATCCTACTTTACAAGATATCCTAAGACATAATATTTACACCTTGAGTTCAATTCTTGGTTGTTTTGATATGGCCTTCTCTTGTGGTTGGAAACTTGATTGCTCTTTTAAGTGTGCACTTGAGAGATGATTTGAGTAAGTGTGTTTTGACTCCTTTATTATCAATCATAGCTTATACACACGTAAACTACCATATTAATTTATTTAAATCTGTTTGTTATCATCAAAATGAGTTTTAAGACATTAAATGACATAGGAGGTCAATAGTATATCTTGGGTAATCATAATGTCTTCATAGATGATTGCTTATGACTTATGGGCCAAAAGGTATTTTAGGCTTATTGTTAACATTATATCAACCAGTAGGATCACACATTAAAATGGATGAAATTTAGCATAACATAACTAACATGCATGATCTAGTTTAAGCTTGTTTGAAATGTATAATGTTGGGGATTTTAGGTTACTCCAAATTCTAAGTCTCATAATAGTAGCGGAGGCCGCATGCCCAATCTAGTTTGTGTTCATGTTTGGATAACTTTAACTTGATTAAATATCGTTTTTGGGATATGTCTAGCTTTGAAACAATTTTTTTATAGTGTTTTAATATCTATATATATTTCCTTGGCAAAGCTTTTAATCCATAATTGATCACCAACGATCTTACCTTTTTATCACAATATAAAGGATGAATTGTTAATCATAAGCTATTTTAAGTATGCAAAAATCTTCTCCTTGCTTACCAGCATTATTATTATTATTATTATTATTATTATTATTATTATTATTATTATTATTATTATTATTATTTATTGTGGCTAGTGTCCTATATACAATCCTATGGAGCACCATAGCTAATATGCACAACATTTTACAATAACAACACAATGAGATGTATCAAGGGGACACCTAGTCATACCTAACACATTATAACAAAAACCATTAAGTAATATTTTGACTTGGTGTCCCCTTTATGATTTCATGGACCATGATATTTTCCACCACACAAAATTGCAAAACCCACGCCTAGCCATTATAGCATAAGTTAATGTATTGATTTTATAATGGTTTTATCTTAATTGATACACATTACATTTTTTGTGCCAATAAACGTTGTGTGATTTATAGCCTTAATCCTCCATTACTCTCATTAACCATAACATTAGTAGCCAAATTTTTTTATCTAATGGATTTTAATCCACTATTTTACAAATGGTGGTTGGACAACATATCTAAAAAAATATAGCAGCAAACCATTTTTCCTCTCCTTTCCATACATTCCTAATCCATTGGTTTCTCATTTTTATTTCTCTCTTTTGTTTTTCTCCATTTTATTCTTATTTTTAATCTTGAAGAATTTAATAGAGCAGTTAATACTCTATTAAAAGGAGTGGGATATTCCACTAGAGATTGATATTAACCTTGGGAGTCAAAGACCCATAATCCTTTTTCATCATAGGTAGAATCTTTATAATTTAGGAAATTGGAATCCAAGACACCTCTATTTTTGTTTTATATCTCGGTTCAATAGTTGGTTTATCCAGATAAGTTTTTAATACTCATTTCAATTTTATCCTAACAAATAACAATCTAAGTTAGAAGTCTTATCTCTTTACAATATCTCTATGCTGCAACTTACCTATAAATAATCTATGTGTTTAATTAATTTATTTTTTTATGCTTTGACATTCAACTTATTTATGTATCAATTTTTATAATAACTTTTAGTTATTCTATGCCTACTTCAGTTTGATTTCATAAGGTAAGAAGGATGTCGATATTTTTTCTTATTGATCATGGAGGTTGGTAATAATTATTAATGTTGTTTAATTCTAAAGTTATTTATTTATCCTACTCAGCTACCATGAGTGATTTTGATCTAATCAATTTGATTTATTATTCATGTTATGTTTTTATTACATCTTATTATCTTTTACATATCAGTGTAGTTTCTAATGCACTACCATTAATGTCGTGAGTTCTGTAGTAAGTCCCATATTCAACCTTTTCTTCTAAGTTTAATTTAGGTGGTTGATGCATGCTATCAGATTTACTTATCTAGTCCCATCTGTTTAGGTGGATATTCAAATATATTGTGGTAATATTCATTTGGTAACATGTAGGATATTTAATTATAGGTAGTAGTTTTGAATATTTGATGCAAGACTATCCTAAAACTCTTGTAAAGTATCTTAGAAAGTTTAAGAGTTGGCATACTTCAAGATGGAACCCATAATTCTCTTTCTTTCCCAAAACCCTAATTCTACTAATGGTTTCTTAAGTAATCCTTGATGGTATATCATATGTTTGCAAGAAAGAGAATTCATATAAAACATTTAGTGTACAAGAAAAGTACATGGTAAGGAAATATACAAGTGACATAGAAGACAAAGCTACAAGACAAAGCATGGTAATTGTCTTAAATATTTGCATGGCTAAGGTTTTGTTCAACTTTTTCAGTTTATGTACACTTTGTAATTGTTGGATGTGTGTAACGTATGTATTTTATGTGTTTTATAGGGATTATAGGGGTAGTTTTGATTAGTTGCAACTATTACTAACTAATATCATTATTCCAATGTTAATATAGTTGTCAGTGTCGACCAAGTTTATTGGCAATGGCTAGTTTGGATCAATGTTAACAACTATGATAGTTAGTAACTTATGAGTTATTTAGTAAAAGTTATAACACACTAAAACTCATGTATTTAACTTACCTATCTTCCATGCACACAAGATATTAAAGTTTAATGAAAATCATAGAATTTTTAAAATTCTCCCTTCTTCTCCAAGTGAGTGAGTGCTTGGGAGTTGAGTATATTCTAGGAATAAAATTAGGTGATTTAGTCTTAGAGCCATTTTAGATTCATTGAATATTAACAATAAAATCCAAGAGGACAAGAAGATCAAATCATTTAAACCAAAACATGACTTTGAGAAAGATGCAAAGGCTCAACCATGTGTGTGATTGATTTTGTTATCAACATCCTAAACATCTGTGGTATTAAACCTTACTTCTAAAGATCTTCCAAGAACTTCAACAATCAAAGGGATTAATTGATTCAAGATTTAAGCTTTAATTTAATTTTTAACCTAGAATATTTCAAGTACATTCAATAGTAAATTTGAAGACAAATATTATTCAACAATTACATAATGATGCAGAGCACTCTAAGACTTTGAAGATTAACCTATGAATCACATTGGAAAGAAGAAAATTATTTACCCTTTAATATGGATGTCATTGGAAATATCATCAAATCAAGATTCCAAAATATAATTTAGATATCAAATTTGAGTTTTCTACACAAAGTTATGGTCATTTTACCATACAAATGTCAAGCTAAATTTTTACAAATGAACAAATAAAGTGTGTAGTGATTGGCATTATAGACACTGTTATCTTTTCATATTTATTAACTTGGTTTTTATTTACTTGTTTGATAATTTTTTTAAGATATTAGTTTGTTAGTTAGTTTCCTTAATCATAGAGAAGTAAGATAAGATTTATCTTTTATCATATGATATATTTTATCTTGTTAATACTTTTTATGTATTTAATTATTCTTAGTATAAGTTTTGTGGATTACTATTTATGAATAGTGATTTCATGAATTTTTTTTTTATCTTATTTAGATTCATTTTATCTTATTAGTGAGGAGGTAGATGTTAACATATAAATATCCCATGTAAACTCTTGTATTTTCTCATGATGATCATTGAATTGAGTTATTAAATTTTCTCTCGTTGAACCCCTGCGTGAGTTTCTTTGTTCTACGTTTATATTATCTATGTAAGTCATAAACTTGATGTATTTATCAATTATCTTATATGTGTCAGTAATAATTTAGAAACACTCTATACTTTTCCTATGTGGGTTTGAATAAAGTTTGTTAGTGAAGTTTATTAATGTGTAATAGAGCGAGTGGTTTCAAAAATACTCTATTTTATGTAATTTTATAATAATAAACAAAGGGTGAATTCTAAATTGATGATTTTAATAAAGGATCATGCAAAGTAATTCTTCAAACTAGATTTAAAAGCCTCACACAGATAACTGTCAAAGGATCTCTAATGAAGAAACACACAATAAACTTCACCAGATAACTTTATAAAAACCCGCATAGGAAAGGTATAGAGGGTTTCTAAATTATCATTCACAAAGATAAGATAATTTATAGAGATATTTAGTTTATGACTCATATAGATATCTTAAACATAGAGTAAAGAAACTCACACAGGGTTTTAATGAGAGGAAACTCAATTTTATAATTCAATTCAAATACCTTTCTCAAATAATGAGGTTACATGATATATTTATAGGATAATACCCACCTCCTCAATAATAAGATAAAATAAATCTAAGTAAGATAAAAACTAATGAAATCACTATTCATGTGAATAGTAATGCCTATTATAATTATAATTAAATCATAACAAAATCTTAAAAAGATAAGATACATCATAAGATAAAAGATAAACTTTATATAATTTATTAATGATTAAGGAAATAAATTAAATAACTAATATCCTAACATAATTATCAAATAAGTCAATAAAAATATAGAAAATAAATATGAAAAGATAATGGCATCCACAATGCTAATTATGACACCTTATCCATTAGCGTGTAAAAATTTAGCTTGACACACTTATGATAAAACAATTATAGCTTTGTGCATAAAACTTGGATTTGAGCTCCGAAAGATGTCTTAGAACCCTGATTTAATAATATTTCCAATGATATATATATTTGAGGGTAAAAAATTATCTTCAAATTTTTTTCCTTTCTTCCTTCTATCGTGATTCATTAGTTAACCTTTAAAATCTTGGAGTATTTTTTTGCATCATTTACTATGTATCTCTTCATTAGAGATCCTTTGAGTGGGAGGCTTTTAAATATAGTTTGAAGAATTAATTGTGAAATCCTTCATTCACATCCTTACCCCATAACTATCAATCACATCTATTTTATTTAATTCATCCATAAAATCACCAATTTAACAAATCACCCATTTTTCTATGCATCAATATGAGTCTTAGGGTGTCTTTGATCAATTAATGTGTGTTATTAATTATATCTTCATATTCTGATACTATTTTTCCTACAATCCAAAAGTAATTATTTATATAAAACAAGAACTTTATTACTAACTCAAACTATGAATTGGTAATGATAATTTAATTAATTTGATTGAGTGTATAAGAATATTATAATTTGTGATCAAGATTATCAAGTGTGGCTTGATCCACTAGCTAGAAATTGCTCGAAGTTTACTAATGATGTTATTATGATTACTTGATTATAGAAAATATATAATTCTAAATTTTATAGTGCGATAACAAACCATATAATGTGTATTGGAAGCACGCACAACCAAAAATAAGTAATTGATATAAGCCACACAAAAAAAGAATCAAAATAAGAAGAATTAGGTTAATTTAAAGGTTAGGGTTTTGTTTGGGGTGTTAGAATTTCATTATTTTTTAGATGGTTTGAGATTTTTATTGGTTATAGTTTTAATGGTGGATTGATCACTAATGATGGGGTATTAATAGTATTTTAGAGTACAATTTAATTAGGTATTAATTACGGATAAAAATCATTGGTAAAGAATGGGGTATTAGGGTTAGGGTTTTAGTTGAAAGTATTGATTTTTGGAGGTTAAAAGTGTGGATGATTATGGATAATTATGGTGGGGGTATTAGATAATTGTCAATGGGAATTTATAAGTTTTCATATGGAAAAGAAATGTTGTTATAATAGTGGTAATTAAAGTATCAAGAAACATGGCTATGGAGGAGAGTTAAGGTTTTAAAAGGTTGAAGTTGATGAATTTTAAAGATGAATATGTGTGTGTGAGGGTATGAACTTTTTGATGCTCAATTTTATGGGATAAGAATATGTTAAATTGATCACAAAATAACTCACTCAATTCAATTTAAATTTAGTAGAGAAAATTGAATTTTGATCACAAGTAAAGAAGAAATTCACATAGAGAACCAATTAAATACCAAAACTTAACTTGGTTGGAATCAAAATAGATATCAACGTGTTCATCAGCCACAATTTTATGCTTGATTCTAAACCTCCTCAATTATAATTATCCTCAACTTTGGACTTATGTAGGATTTTCAAATCATGTGTCTTCATTAAAAATTCCAATAATGATCATTAAGTCCATCCTTGGTCCATAATTAAGCAGACACACCTGATTCAACCCAATGTTGTTATTTGGCCCGATTCTTCAACCAATGTCAAAATAATGGGATATAATATTAAATAATACAACTCATGGCTTTTCTAATTTGTAGGGCATTCCCCTACATAATTATCCCCTTGTTGAGAATAAATTTTCCTCAAATCTGAGTGTTTGGGCTCAAACACTCTTCAACTTTCAAGGTAGCTCTCCCGATGAGCTATATCCTTAAATACTTTCACCAAACACTAAAAAAAACATAATTATTCTTGAAAGTCATATTCCACTCATCCCCTTATCTAATATGCTTTTAATAGTAGCCACTCCAATTAGATTGATTTTAGAGAAGATCCTTACTCCATATACCTTATGAAACATGACATCCAATCTCTTATAAGAAATCTATATTTGTTTGGAATTTTTTTACCCATCATCGATTCAATGCACATCCTCCATTTCCCTTCCTTCTTAAGCACTAACAAAGCTGGAGCACAACATAGACTAATGCTTTCTTTCATGTAGCCCTTGTCTAGTAACTCTCAAATATGCCTCTAAAGCTCCTTTTCCTCCTTGAGATTACATTGATATGCCATCTTTTTTGGAAGAGAAGTTCTTGGCATGATATCAATGGCATATGATGTCCTCCTCAATGTTGGTAACCCATATGCTAACTCTTTGGGAAACACATCAAAAGAGATTCCATTGTAGTTTGTCATGCTTCCTTTATTGATCTTTTTATTTCACTGTTAAATCATAGCAAAATCCTTTTTCCTTGATGGTCTTGTCTATTTCATGCTATTAGAGAAATAAACTCTAAATTTTTTTCTCCTTTTGTGGCTTCTTTGGTTTAGTTATTAGCTCAAATATGGGCTTCAACTTGAACTCCTTTCCCTCCTTGCAAACTATGTATTCATCGAGCACTCCCTCATAGATAACTTTTCAATCATATTTCCATGGCCTCCTAAGAAATATATGACATGCATCTATAGGTAATATGTCACATAATATTTCATCAACATAACTACAAAATTTTAAATTTGAAAAGCACTTGATTAGAGACTTTTAAACTTTTATCTTTGTTGGGCCATTATAAGGAATAGGGTTTTAGGTGCTTTGTACTCTTCAAGCTAAGATTTTTTTTCCATATCCTCGCATAATACATTGGTGCATTAACCACTATCAATGATGAGCTAGAACACGTTTTCTTCCACCTTGAGCTCTATCTTGAAACTTTGTGTCATTGGGTTGAAAATGACCATGGATGAACTTGTAGAACCCTTTGCATGATGCAACACTCTTGGCCTTATTCACCATATATACTCTCTATGCCATTATTCTCTTCATCCTCCTCTTTACTATATTAACCACTATATAGCTCTATGCTAGAAATATCTCTCAACGTCAATGCCATTTGGTTAATATAATCTATTGCAAAGTGTCTATAGCCTCTACACTTGAAGAATTATTTTCTAGAATTATTTTCTAGAATTTTTTACCATCTTTTTCTTTCCATTTTTTAGTTCCATCCCCTTTCATAGTTGTTTCAAAATTTGATCCTCTATAGGATTGAGCATGTACATTACAAATGATGATGACTTATATTTCATCTTGGTCCTCTTCAATTGCTTCTCAAATTTCAAAGCTAATTTCATCAGTTCTTCTAATGTATCATATATTCATACTTCAACCTTCTTCTTTATTTTTAAGTTGAGATCTCTAAAGAACCTTGCACAAGTTTGATCCTTTTTTTATGTCACAAACCAATGCCAATATCTTGAAATCCCAAACATACTTTTCTACAGTCATAAACCCTTCTGTTGAGTGTAGTTAGTTTGATGTAGTTGTCTTGCTCATAATCTGGTGGTGTAAAATTTCTTTAAAGATTCTTCTTCAAATTTTCCCACAACTTGATATTAAACTTATTTTCTCTTTCTCATGACTTCTTCAAATTCTTAAACCATACTCTAGAAAATTCTCAAGTAACCATCTTGCATTTTTTGTTGTCATCTAGCCCTTTGACCTAAATTACCTTTAGTGGTTGTTGTCATTCTAATTAGGCCTTGGGATTCATATTATCTTTGAACTTGGGAATATCAAATCAAATTCCTTTCTCTACATTATCATAGGATCATTATGCACTCGAATAATCTTTTCAATTTTGCTAATGCTCTCCTCCTCATCTGTATCAATTTAATTACCTCAATAGGGCTATGTTTGGTATTCTCCTCCACGTGGCCTTCTTCCTACACCAATTACTCCTTTATTAAATGTATATTCATGATTAGAGAGCCCTTATTCAATTCTAGATAATTGTTCAATATGCCTAACATCTTGTATAGTAATTAGTTGAGTGAGTTTTGAATTTGAGCTACAAAGAATCCATCTTATCATCTTTCTCCATATTTTAATGCATTTTGACATGGATATATAAGTTAATAAAAAAAATACCTTTTCCTTGAATGCAATATAACATTCCTTTAACTTAGAGTATTATTGATGAAGTATTGGTTGAATATTGGGAGGATCTTGATAGAGGATGAGAGATTTTGAAGGAAAATGTGTGCTTTAGTATATGTTACCTTTGACATGTGATATGGATTAAAAAAACATGGCTTTCATACCAATGTTGATGCATATTGGAAGCACACACAACAAAAAATAAGTAATTTACACAAGCTACAGAAGAACTAAATCTAAATAACAAGAAGAAGTGGGTTAATTAGAAGATTAGGGCTTTATTATTTTTATGAGGGTTTGAGAGTTCAATTGGTTAGGGTTTCAATTGTGATTAATGGATAATCATGGGTTATAGATAAGTTTAATTAGGTATTAATTGTTTATAAAAAAATGTTAGCAAATAAGAGGATATTAGTGCTAGTTTTTTCTTCTTATTAAAAGTATGGATTTTGGGGGGTTGAATGTGTGGATGATTAAGGATAATTATGGGTGGGTTGGAGGATTTTTCATGGTAATAAGGTTGGTTATGGTAGAAAAGTTTGGGTAAATAGTGGTAATTAAAATATCAAGAAATGTGTCAATAGGGAAGGGTTAGAGTTTCAAGAGATTGAAGATGAATATGTGAGTATATGAGCATTTTGGTGCTCAATTGTATGAGATACGAATATGTTCAATTTAACACAACACAACTTACTCATGTGAAAAAAATATTGTAATACCTTATTTCTTAAAAACCTGACATGTGAAGAATCTTCCATATTCAAAAATTAAATTAAATTATTTTGAATATTTTATTACATCATTTATCAAATTTGAAACTACATTTTATTTCCCTTTTGTAACTATTTAATGCAAATTTCTTTTTGTGATATCTTTCAAGCCACTTTATGTTATTATGCTCCATCTAGGTCATTCTAATTTTTTAATTTTTAGAATCCTTGGATTTTTTTAATCTCCTAGGCTATTTTAAAATTCTAACTAGATATCTCTAAGAAAAAGTATTATTTATGTCCAAATTAGTCTTGTTTTTGTGTTTCAAGCGTCAAAATGACTGTTTTAGCTACCAAATTTAAAAAAAATCTTTGGGAACATAATATTTTAGTGTAATAGAGCTTTAAATTATTTAAATATGCTTTGTTGTTATTTTTAAATTTTGTAATTTTTTTCAATATTATTGGGTATGTATATGCCATCAAAATCAAATTGTATTCTTCTTTCCTTCTCCACAACCTACATTTGATAATAATGAACCTTATCCACTCATTTTTTTCCTCTTGCATGAGCCACCACACCTCTTCTCCCTTGATATTTGTCACAAATATCTTGTAAACATTAATGATTAAAATTCATATGAAATTACTAAACTCACCTTCCTAATTTAACCTTATCATATTTTTCTCTCCTATCTTCTTTCTCCTATTTTCCCTCATGAAAGTCTTTCTCTTATTCTCCTCTTTTCTAGTGCAAACCCACCACCATGGCTAACGCCATTGAGCTACAATTAACACCACAAACTTTACTATTTTTCTTCCTCCACTTTTCCTTTCTTTTATTCTCTTCTTATCTCCTCTTCACCATAAACGTCTCCTCTTCTTCTCCCTCAATGTTTGAAATCCTCAGCTCCATTTTTCCTCCATGGTTAAGCTTTGGTTTCCTTCTAAATTTAAGATAAGAGTTTTCCTCACTTTCTTTTCCTATTTAATTCTATTTACTTTGATTCAAATTTTATGTATTGAATTTCTCTAATCTTTTTCTTGATTGTTCAAGGTTTCAAGGAGGCATTTTGGGATATTTTGGTTTGATATTTAATTATTTCTTTTATTTCCAAGTAAGAGCTTAGATTTTAGGTAAGATCCTTTTACTACATATTACCATGAATTAGTATGTTTGTGGTCAAGTTGTGTTATGTTATGTTATGGTTGTGAGTATTTTTAGTCCAATTTGTAAGTTTTCTGATTTCTTGATTGTTTTGTTAAATTGATGATACCATATTAATCCAAGTGATTTATAAATTAACTTTAACTATATCACATTTTGTCTAGATGATCCTAAGCATGAGTAATGTTTGTTTTGGGTTTACGTTGATTTAGGGGGTTTTGATCCTATGATTATTTTGTCAAATTGATTATACCATGTTATATGTATGAAATTATGGGTAATATTTTAAGTTTAACTTGTTTAAATTTGAGTATGTTTGATATGATTTTTTGTTAAAAAAAAGTTTGGATGTCTTAGGTAAGATTTGATTTGTGATGATTTTTATTATTATTTTATGATATAATCATACCATGATAATTAATGTAATTTGTAGATTAACTTCGGTATGTATCATGTTTATCAATAATCAAGTTTTAAAGGTTTTAATTTGGGATTAAGTTTTCAATGTTTTAGATGTTTTTGAAGTATTCTTCATAATATTCAACGTGTTTTGATTAATGATGCTCTAAGATTACTAAGTAAGAATTAGTTTATGATTAATCATGTTGTTGGAATAATTAATCATTAAAATGATATATTTACCCCTAAAAGGCTTTTAGCATGATTTAGAGTCAAATTTTGACTATAACATTTAATTATTCACCTTTAAACTCCTAAATAATAGCTAAGTATGAATAGTAAATAATAAATAGTAATTATTAGAAATATATTTTTTTGGATTTTATTTTTAAGCTTCTTGATATAAAATAATTTTTTTATTGGTTGATAAATAGTTGTTTTTTGAATAGTTAAATTTTTTTAATATAGGATGGGACCTTATTTTGCCCTAGTTAAGCCATTTTTATGTGCAGTTTTCATTAGTTTTTGTCATAATGACAACACATAGTTTTAGCATTTATGCTCTAGTTTTGAGTTATCTAAACTTATGAATCTTATTTTAGGTATTTAAGGCATGGCTTGGTCATTGATTAACTGACAAAACATTAGGGCCTTGTTGACATAAATTTGACTTTAAGTTGATTTTATGATATTATTACTTGGTAAGAGGTGCATTACTTTTACTTGCACACAAATATTTGTTAGGTTTCTTGGTTTTTGGTTTTGGTTTCTTTCCTAAAGATTTTGAGTGATCTTATGATTATTTAAGATCTTTTAGATCAATAGTTTTCAGTATCTTACATGATCTATGAACATTCTTTGAGTTTTTTTTTTCTTAATTGTAAACATTTATGTGGGTTTATGATTATCTCTTTGGTGTGAGAGGTTATGGTAATCCAATAAAACCACTAGAGGTTATAGTAATTATTTAAAACCATTAGAATTTACTTGTTATCCTTTAAAATCAACAAACGTCCTCTGGAATTTTGTTTCCTATTTTCATTAAACATAAAGGTTGCAAGATATATAGTGGCTTAGTAGTTTTTATAATCTATATGAAATTTGAAATTTAAAAGGGGTATGTATGATTAAGGATTAGATTACCTTTGGTGAGACTACCTTGCTTAGAGTCTATTAGTAGTAAGCGGGATGTCCAACATACGGTGGCATGCTAAGATGCCAAGCTAGATGGATGTTGGAGTATTTGTAATAACCCCTCAACCTAGATGTCTATTTAGAGCTACTCTTATTATTATGTTTCCCTATGTATTTTTTCTATTTGTGATAGGATAAGATGACCATATGTGAATATTGATAATTGTTTATGATTATGCCTAACAACATTTATCTATTTATGGTTACTTGGTTGAATTCAAAATTGATATCAATGTGTCCATGAGATGCAATTTTATGTTTCATTCCACATCTCTTCACATCTTATTCTACATGAAAATATGAGATAAAAATAATAGATAAAAATCACTCAAAATCTTAACTAAAATTAGGGCACTCAAGCTAAACCAAAAGACAAAAATTACAACTAACAAGATAAAGATTCTAAGATTCTAATAATAGTTAATATCTACTAAATAAATTTAAATTGTGAATCATATGGCCTATTCTCCCTCATATAGAATATCCATGGCATTTGCAATTCATGTGTGTTCATTAAAAATTCCATTACTGACCATTAAGTCCATTCTTAGCCCGTAATTAAGTAAGTAAGAACCTTATTAGTCCTAATATTGTTTGTTTGGGCCAACTCTTTTACCAAAGCCAAACTAATTGGCTCTAATATAAAATAAGATGGCCCATGGATTATAAAATTTGTAGGATGCACCCTCGCATCACCCATCATATATGTATTTATTTCACTAGTGATTAGTTAGTTTAGCACTTTATATGTATATTGTTCTTGGCTTTTGAAAATTTGTAGAAAGTGTCCTATATAAATACTTTTAGTATTTGAGGAAGTTTTACACTACTAGTAGTCATTAATTATTAGAAGACATAGTTAATGAAAGATTCCCAAATTCGTCATGGAAAATATTATCTTGTGCATAGCTCATTCTTTTGAGCACTAGCTGTATGATAGTGTGTTGTACCTTAACTACTTTTGAGGGATATTTATGAATGAATATGCATTTGGCTATATTTTAAATATCTTTCATCCTATTACTTGAGTGTCTTCTTCTCTCATTTCTTTTTGGATTATGAGGGAACATGTATTTGTTCATTTATTTAATATGGTTATACTATTTTCCATTGTTAACTTGCTTTATTTCAAGATCTATGAAACTCCCTTTTTCCTTTTCCAATTTTCTTCTCAATAGGAGAATGTTTCACTTACATATTGCCATCCACATGACCCTTGAACAGATGTTTTAAATGTTGAATTGTTTTATGTTATAGATTATTGGTTATGGAAATCATACTTATGGTATGGCTATGTTGCACATTTGATATGGGATGGAAATACAGAAAGTTATATTTCGGTTTTGGTTATTTGTTGAGACATTTTCTAGTATAACTTCTTATGGTAGAAATTGGCCTAACCACAAAATTAGTTAAACCATGCAAACCTGGTATAAATTGAAATGTAAGCAAGGCTTCCTTTTTCACTGTTACTTAATTGTTAAGCATGAACGTATTAGAAAAGTTAGATTTATTGTATTAGGGTCATATCAGATCAATTTATAGGCTCAATCACCTTATGATCTCATCACCATTGGACTGGGTATTAACCACTACACTAGGTTGATTCCTAATTCATTGTTCAAAACATTGGTTGAAACCATTATCCATATGCATCTCATGATTTAGACAATATGTCATGTGTTCTACTATCTTGAATCATTTAAAAATGTGGGGTTGTTTAATAGAAATTGTTGATACAAACTTCATAAGAGTTGATATTACCTATAAGCCTATTAATGTAGCATTCATTGAGTATGTTTGAAGCACTATTGCAACACATATAGAGATTTTATAGTTGCTAATATCATCTAGATAACATTGGTCATGTATTTATAGTTAAGAAAGATCCTTATGACAATCAAGGTACCTTTAAAAAAGGTTATACGAAATAAACTAATTATTTTGTGGTACCTAGTCAAGAAAAAAAAAGTGTGTAGACTTATAGTTTGTATATGGCCTTAATTAAAGGCGTAAATTTTTTTATAACAAAATATTGTCTAATAACGTTATTGCATGTAATTCTAATTCATGCATCTATGTGAAGTTTTATTCTAGTGAATGTGTTATCATTTCATTATATGTGGATGACAAGCTCATTTTTGGCACTAGTATGCTAGCTACTGATATAACTAAGATCATGCCTAAACATTCTTTTGATACTAAAGATCTTGGTGAAGTTCATGCGATATTGGGCATGAACATATAAATGATTGAATCTAACTTTATACTTAGTTAGTCACATAATGTTGGGAAAATCTTTAAATATAACAATTATGATGAAGAGACGATAAGAACAGCTTATGATCCAAGTGTGGGCCTAAAGAAGAATGTATCTAAAAGCGTTGATTAGGTAAGGAATGCTATGATCTTTGGAAGTGTTATGCATTTAATGAACTACTCCAAATTTGACAAGCACACACATCATCCAAACTAAGAATATTAGAATTCTCTTACATGACTATTAAGGAATCTTAAGGGTAGCATTGACTATGAATTGTCTAATTATATATATCCTTTAATTTTGGAGGGATACTATAATGCTATCTAGATTTTGGAGAATGATGATGTACACTCTAATAATGTATATATTTTTGCCTTGTCAACGGAAGTAGTGTCTTGGAAATCTACCAAGTAGAATTTTATAGTGAATTCAACAATGGAGGTATAATTTGTCACATTATAGCATTAAAGTTCTTAGAAAAAGTTCCATATTTGGATCAAGTAGGGGATTGTTGGATTTTTTGTGTATTTTTCTAAAATTGGAGTCTCACATTAGTAGCAGACACCACCCATCCAATGTAACCCATGTTTGGGTTTGGATAAGGTAATTTGATTCAATCTCCTTTTTAGGACATGTTTGGTTTGGTTATAACTTTCAAAACAATTTTTAATGGAATTTTATTGTTTTTATTTATGCATATGATCGAGCATTTAATCCATATTTAATTACCAATGATCTTAACCTTTTATCACCATGTAATAAATAAATTCTTAATCACTAGATATTTTAAGCATCTAAAAATCTTCCCCTTTATTATAAACATTACTATTTAAACTTCCAATGTTTTGACTAGTCATTGTAGTTTATATCAATGTGTTGATTCTTTAACACTTTTTATCTTAGTTGCTAAATATTATAATTTTCACTGTAACAAATTTGTGTAGCGGCTAGCCTTGATCCTCCATTATTATCATTAAACACGCTATTAGTTACCATCTTTTTGTTATCTCATAGACTATAATCTACCACTATATAAACAAAGGTTGGATGAAATACCTAGAAAATCATTAAAGAAAACCATTTTCCTCTCCTCTCTATACATTTATACTCACTAGGTTTCTCGCATTTCTCTTTAATTTTTCATTATTCTAAAAATTATTGTTTCTAATATTGAAGAATTCAACAAAGTATCTCTTACTCTATTGAAAGGAGTGTATCATTCCTATAGAAAGAGAACCTCAGGATTTAGAGATCTATTATCCTTTTACATAGTAGAGGGGGTCTTTCTGCCTTAGAATTGTAGAACCCATGACATCTCTAACTTGGTTTTGTATCTCAGTTCATTAGTTGGGTCATCCAAATACATTTGTAATACTCGCTTTGGTTTCAAGAAACAAAGCTACAATAAAATAGGGGTTTAGAAAGTGTGACTCCTTGTAAATAGGAGAGAGAGATAATGAAAAAAAAATTACTAAGAGAAATTAGTTTTTGTAACAACACAATAAAGATAGAGAGAGAGAAAGAGATTTTACTTGATGCTAGCACATCTAATAAAGAATTTTGAATTTTTGGTATAGATATTAGGAGATGCATGGAATTTGACATGTAAATCCTAACATGTTTCCATGGCTATTCTATAAGGGGTATACTATGAATATTAATTCCTTTTTTTATATTAACATGGACCTTCGGATTCAAATAAATTTAACCTTTATTAGAGTTTGAATTTCTAATCAAAACGTTAAAATTAATAAGTACATGTGATTTTATAGCATAAGTAATTTGCCTATTTGAGTAAGGAAAAAAACATATAGGAAGCTAGTGTTCATAATAAAAAGGAAGTAAAAATTTGTAAAATAATTAAGAAATTCAATATAGGAAGTATAATATAGATAAAGGAAGCAAGGAGATAGCCACTTGATATTCTTTCATATACATTTTACTTTATTACTTCCTATATATAATACCCCTTACTTATTACCTTTATAATATAAGGGTTTAGGGATATGAAGTGGTAGAGGAGATAAAGAGTTAAGGGTTGCAACCATTATGTGGAAAGTTGTAATAGTTTATGGAAATAATGGGGGCATTAAACCTAGGATTCACTACTATATAGATTTATGAAATGTACAACCATAATATGTAATTTACAACTCTCCCCCTCCACTTTATATCTTAACATATTTATATGAGTTATTCAATATTTATTAATACCACTCCTCATAGATATTAAGTATACACGAAGGTGTGATAAAACCTCAAAAATATTTTCCCATATACAAAGGTGTTTCATTCACCAATTTCATACTCTTTACACTTACAAAATATTGCATTGTTAAAAAACCTTGCTAGGAAAATAATGTCGAATAAAGCCATGGCTATGGAAAATAGTACAATTTCCTCTCCTTTATCTCATCATATCTTTTCTATACATTATATTATCTATGATTTATTTGTATGCATTATTACACATTATATACCCTTTTATTTAGGACCTTGTTGGTAAAAATCCCATAAGGTAAAATTTTGATTTTTATGTAAAGATATATGTCCCCAAAATAGCTTTGATTTACACTATTCATTCACAAAGGCCCAATTATAACCAATTGATGAAAAACTTTCAAATGTTGGATTTAATATCCACATAAATCACCCATGGTTGATTTGATACATTTAATATATATTCACATATTCTAACTGATGTGTGTGGGATGATGTAGTCTTCAATTATGTGGATCTAATGGTTCATATGGAGTTTGGATGAGATGATAAAGGCTCGGTGATGGTGATTTTAAAGACTAAATGTTGAAAGTGATGCAAATAAGATGATGGTGGTTCGAATTAGGGTAGAAAAATGATGATAGTAATTCGTTGATGGTGATGATAATTCATTGGTGATAAATTAATGATGAATGTGATTCAAATATGATGAGATGATGATGTTGAGGTTTCAAAATTTAGGGTTTGGATTATGGTTAGAGTCATGGTTTAGGGTTCGGGTTAGGGTTTGGTTCAAAGAAGAGGAAATAAGGTGGTGTTTGGTTGGTATGGATAGTTAGGGTTTTAAATGAATGTTTTAGGGCTTTGGTTTTGTATACCAATTTAGGATTTGGTTTAACCACGAAATAGATTAGGATTTTGATGGTAATTAGGGCAGAAAAACATGGATTAAGATTAGTAGAAAAGATATGGATTAATCTCTAATTCACATAGACAAAGAGATTAAAATTTTCAAGCCAAACTGTTCATACATATTCGATTTGCTTGAGCTTGAAATCACATGAAATTCAATCAATGCTGATCTTAAACTTCAATTCTTCATTTAGATATCATAATGAATGCCATATGCTTGAAATTTATGAATAATTTGACCTTTCTACCACTAGTTAAAGCATATTCCAAAAGATTCCAAGCTAAAAGATTTTATGCTACTTTTATGCTAACTTTATTATCCTAATTTATTAATTAATTAATAAATTATATACATAACTTAATAGTGCTTGAAAATCCTGCCAACATCCTCCTCATACACATGGTTACTCCCTCCTTCCATGCCATGCACATGCACGTAGATATTTAATTACTTGTTTGTTACGTTTTGAGCAACGTAACCATCCATTGGTCTTCAAATTTGTGGGAGACACTTTTCAAATGAAGAATAATTGGTTACATAATTATAAAAGCCAATTATTGGGTGTTTCCTCCTACATCATTAACCAATCAAATCATTTATATAATGATATTCCATAATAAATCAAGAATGATTATCACGTTTATTCATCATCAGTTGTAATTGTTTGAGGAAAGAAATCACCAATGTGTATGTTGGACCATATTATATCGGTGTAAGGATAATTTATTGATATTTCCTTTGTTAGTGGATTCGTTTCTCAAATTCCATCAATATAGGCATGCCAAATTATTATAGTAAGTTTTCCGTCCCTTTTTTTTTTGTAAGGATGATAACTCATTTTTTAAGGGTTCAAATATTTAGCCCCATGTCATATGCTTCTATATTAATTTAGTTTCATTAGTGTAATAAGATTCATTAAAAGAACTTCTATGAGTTAGAACTTTAGTCAACACATATGATTTTCAACTTTCTTAACCATAATAAATGTATTTAGCAGCTAGGTTATATTTAACTAGCATAAGCATCAAGTGTATTTTTATTTTCATATCTCATAGAAGATTTCAACACATATGATTTAACATTTTACTTGTACTATGATGACTTAATTATAATTTTTCTAAGATGATATGTCACTTTTATAAGATTGCCGATTGATAAAATCTTTAAGATCCTTAGTAGGTGTTTATTTATATCATCAACATCATGGTTATCTTGGATTCACATTGTGATCTCATTTTTCATGCTACAAAGACAATATTATATGGTCTACTAATTTTTTATTAGTGTCATCTTTTGGCCCTTCACAAGTACACTTTGTGCATTTTCCTTGAGGCTTACTTCTTGCTAATATTGATGATAGTTATGCTATCAAATACCCTTAGACCATTGTAAGTTCAAATAGAACCTTTTTTCTTGTTGAGTATAATACACTTTTTTTAATATCTAATTTTTTTCTTCATGGAACAAGATAGAGGTTTTCAAGACCTTTAACAAATCATATATGCCATCTAAAGTTTGTACATTGATTCTACCTAATTGTAGACAATGTTTCCATGCTTTAAAAAAAAAGCATGTGCATTGGAATTTAAATCTAATAAATTGATCTTTAGAGTCATATTCATATCTAAAAAAGTAGAGATGCTTAAAGGCTTGAGAGTCAAAATACTTATCAAATGGGGAATGATTCATGTTTCAACCACAAATTACTTATTAGATGAAAAGCTTTCAATTTTAACCATTAAGCTCCTCAACCCTCTCAATTGTAATGTAATGGAGAGGTTGGGTATAAAGATACCTCAACCACTGTGGTGGTGGATAGGATATGACCATAGTAGATTCTAATCACTACTAATGACAAGTTAGTGCATAATCTCATAATCATTGTGGTTAGCAAATTATACACAAAACCAATTTCCCTACTTTGCTATTAAACAAATTCAATTTCAAAAAGAATGTAAAATATAAGGATTAAATTGCTAAAATTAAATTGCATAAATGAAACACATAAGTATAAAACACAAAAATGAAATCAATATATGAGTCTTTAAGATTACTAGATGATTTGATCTTCTGAATCAAATTACACTTGTAGTACTTAGTATCTTTAAACCTTTTGATCTTATTGATGGGTTTTATATAAATTTTAAAAGACTTTTAATTATTTTTCCCTTTTGATAAAATTACATGCGAGGTATTGAGTACCCTTAAATTATTTGATCTACTAGACCCATTTGTGCATAAGCTTTTTATAGTTTTAAATTATTTGATATTCTGGTTGGATTTGTACAAAAGTTCTCAATGGTTTGAAATCAATCAATCTTTTATATTGTATTATGTATAAGATTTTCAGGACCTTTTAGTTATTGGATGATGTTTAAGGCTTCTGCTTCAATTTTACGAATATAGGTTTATGCTATGTATATGAGAAATATTTAGTCACGTCAGGTAGTCGTCTATTGGCTTCGGAGAATGAAAGTTTGTACATATTTTATATAGCTATCTCAGTATTTTCCAATATTCAATTTATGGTGATGAAGATATGTATGTATGGATGGATGATAAAATCGACAATTCATTACATTAGACTCTCATTTATATATCTATTTTAGATGGTTCTCTATCAACATGGGATGATGGATGTTTATATATTGTGATGGTTGATTAACCTCTCAAACCATCAGATTTTTCTTGCATTAAATTGCTAGTATAATAATATTAACAATTACAAAAAGTCAATCATTGAGAACACAAATGTTTTGTGAAATCAATGAACTTAAATATCAAAAGGCTGAACCTGTTGTGATATGAATTGTATCGAAAATATCAAATGTCTTTCTACAGCTTTTGAAAAACCACTATACTTACGTTTCTAGTATATTCCCCATCGTACGTGACCAACGAATATCATATCCCCTCCGACGTAGAAGCATGTAATGTACTTGAACTTGGCTCGTCAAAGCAACTCCGATCTGGTCCTAATGATCTTACTCAAAATTGGATTTAGATAAAGAAAATTTAATTGATATCAATCTAAAAATCATAAATGATTCAAACTGATCTAAAAATTTATCCAATATTTACTAGCTTGACTCGATAACAATTCATGTCTAAATAATTGAAATAAAAAAGAAAATAATCTAAATCTAATAGATATTTGAATAGAAATCCAAGAATAACTCCACTTAAAATGATTGAACATTAACTTACCTAATCAAATATAACTTAACCTGAACCTGACCGATACGCAAATATAGTTTTAAACTTAATCTAACTAAAGTAAACTTTAATATACAAATTTAACATTTTATCCCATATAAATTACTATATAGACATTAATAAACTATTGTATTAATAAAATTTTATGTAAAAAAATCATAATACATAACAGTTAACAACAAATAAAACAAAGCTAATAAGACTTTATTCTTTTCGCTTTATTTTAATATCAAATTAAGTCACAGAAGTTATTAGTATTACCATTATTATAAGCATAAAAATTATTATTGTAAATATAATAGTTATAAGTGTAGTATGCATTCTTGTAATGACTATAATTATTATTATCATAATCATATTTATAATAAGAATAATATTATTATTGTTGTTATTATTATTATTATATTTCTAGTTATAATAATGGTTATTATATTTCTAAAGATGACGACGACAATACTAACAGCAATTAACATGATAATTATAATACTTATAATAATCATAACAATAATTATAACTATATATAATAATATGTATGATTGTATTTATAACAACATCATCAACAACAATAAATTATTATTATTATTCTTATTACATATTTTATGAGAGTAATTTATTATATCATTATATATATTTTAATAATAATTATTATAATAAGCTTAACAATAATAATAAAATATAAAATTAAATTTATTTATTATATTAAATTTATAACAATCAATATTAATATAAATTCTAAACTAAAATAACGTGACTCAAATCTAATTTGATTCAAAGTATTTAGACTTGAATCAAACCGAAAGAAACCTCATAGGTTATGCTTGGACCCAACACAATATTCTTCAAACTTAAAATAATCCGATCCAACTCAAACTCAACTAAAAAAATGTTTATATGAAATTGATCTAAACCCAAAGGACACCCAATTCTATTATATAATAGATTTAATTTTAACATGATCTGAATTGATCCAACCTATATATTTTGTTTGTCAACTCTAACTTGAACAAAGGAGAACTTTAAAAGTATGCTCCCCAAGTGAACATTGATTTGCAAGCAAATAGTTTAGCTTATCAATATAATTTAAAATAATAGAAAGAGTCAATATGATGATGTGAGGTAAGCGTCAACTTTATAGTATACAATATGACATCGTAATAGATAAGCCAACAAGAGTTTGTAAGTCAAAACTTAATACGTGACTATGAATATGCTTCATATCATAATAAATTAACAAAATTGTGTTTAAAGGCATGAAAATTTAGGATTCATTTCTAAAAAAATATAGATTTTTTGAATATTTCATAAAGATATAAACATTTAGATTTTATTTCTAGTAAAGCATAAATATTTATACTTTATTCCAATTAAGACGTAAATAAAAATGACAATAATTATCTAAAATTTTAAGTTTTTATAATATTATATTATATCGGGAACAAAATCTAGATATTTATGCATTTATGAAAAATTTAAAAATATTTATACTATTATAAAAATAATTTCTAAATATTTTAATCTTTAAATACACTTTTATCTAATAAATTCGAATAGACAAATGGGGCCTTGAGTCTTTCAATGGAAAATTGCATTCGGTAACGCAAGGCCTTTTTCCTCTAGTATTGTAATTACATATCCATATATCTATGAAAATACTATCCCATCATATTTTGGACTCACTAATATATGACTATGGTTAGGGTGTGATTGTGCTCATGATAATGTGTAAAATAATTAATAAATTCAAAATAGACAATATGTGTGTGTGTGTGTGTGTGTGTGTGTGTGTGAGAGAGAGAGAGATAGAGAGAGAGAGAGAGAGAGGAAGAAAGAATATAACTATTTTTTTCTTATTGATGTTCTTTTGTTTACATTCCATGTTGTTATCTCCTATATATAATAATATCCCATACTCACTATATTCATAATGTAAGAGGCTTGTGGATGGTGGAGAATATAGAGAATTAAGAGTCATGACCATAATAAAATATTTATTACAATTGATGGAAATAATAGGCTATTGATTCAAAATTTAATATAAATCGATGAAATCTTCAACAACAATATATCAATGGGATATTTAATAGGTCACAAATGATTTTTAGGTGATGCTATGTTTACTTTAAAGAACACATGATTTTGGAATATATTCTAATGATAAATGTACTTCCTTCATTTACTTGAGTGGATACCATGTGATGGTAATCACCTATTTGTAGAAAGAAGTGAGGAATGAAAGGAAAAATAAATAATTTTTTTCCCATGGTTTTTTATTAGAATGTATTTATGAAAAATTCTAAAAAACAATTCTTGTATTTGATTTTATAAGAAAATAATTCTAATGAAAGTAATAAGTATTTATTTTATTTATCTTTAAATATAAAGATTTACTGCATAAATAAAAAAAATCCTTAATTTTATATATAACTAATCAAGCCAAAACACAACCAAAGTGACAATATTAAGATACTCATCTCCTAACTTATTTGGAAGATATATTAATTATATACTTTATTTAGGTCATAAAAATATATAAAAAAAGGGTACAACTAAACATAGCTTAGGAGACAATGATTGATTAATGAAATATCTTCTTGTGTTTCGTCAAAGAAAACATAGCTTACTAGACTAAAACCTCTGAATTACATATTGTTTTTTCTATGAGTACTTCATATAAATTTTAAGTTATTTGTTTTGTATTTTATTTTAAGATCATTATTATCTATATTATCTACTATTTATTATTATTATAAATATAAGTCTTACTAATTTTAACCAAACATCTAAAATACCCTATACTATTTATTTGAATTACCATCGCACTCTTCATTATTTAAATTTCTAATATATAGACTTTATGAGTAAACACCACAATGATATTACTTATTACTATAAAAAAATACTTAATAATAGCAATATTATTTATAGGTATGAATAAATAATTTAAAGGAATAATATTGATAATAGTATTTGATAACTACTTAGTAAGAGTAACATTAATCATAATTATAAATAAATAAATAAATAATATGAATAATATTAATTATAATTATAAACTAATAATTAAAAAAATAGTATGAATCAAAATTACAAATAAGCAATCAATAAAAATATTGTCAATAATTATTATTATGAATAATATTATTTTAAAATATTAATTTTTAATGAATAAAATAGCATTAATCAAAACTATAAATTATAAATAAATAATTGAGAAGACTAATAGAAGTTGTTATTATAACCTAATAATTAATAATTAGTAAAAATAACATTCATCATGGCTATAAATAAATATTCAATGTAGATAATATTAATTATAATGATAAATGGTTAGCATATCATTAATATTAAGAATATTTGTAAATACAAATTTGGAAATAATTGATAAGAATAAATTATTAATCAAAAACTTAAGAAGTATATTAGTCATGGATATAAGTCTTTTCTAAACAATTACTATTAGGTTCGATAAGTGTCATCCCAAAGAGTGAAGATAAGGTCCAAAAGGGCTATGGACTTCCTTTCTCAGTTCTATATCGAGCCGTTTGGGCATACAATACAAGAACAACAACCTCACCTTTACCACACAATATTTTTCCATTTCCTTCCCGTCATCCCACCTCTCTATATATGGAGTCTTGTATTCATTTTGGAGATAAGAAATCATTAATACAATTTCTCATTATTGTTCTCTTCTACAAACTTTCCCCTTAGTATTCTTTAATCAACCATCCCTTTGTCTAAGTTTCTTAAGAACCCCCACGGTTCATAAATCACCACCACTAACAAGTGTTGTTTATGGGGATCTTGAATAAAAAGCCATGTCTCCCATCCAACCTTCTTATCCTAGTACTAATGTCCCCTTTAGAGGGTAGAATCTAATAACCACTCCCATCCAACCTTCTCATCCTAGTACTAGTGTCCCCTCTAGATAGGAGAATCTAATAACCGATTCTCAACTTTAAATTATAAATACTAAACTTTGAACATCCATTCAATAAATGGTTTCGGACATCCTAGCTCAAATAGCACATACCCTAATTCAATTAACAAACCTCTTAAATCAACACCATCAACATCATCATGAAATGACCCAGTAGTTGGCTACCCCAAAATTGAGTGGAGTATTATAAGGATTGATATGGCTACTTATATTAACATGGTATAGGATCTTGAATAAAAAGCCATGTCTCCCATCCAACCTTCTTATCCTAGTACTAATGTCCCCTCTAGAGGGTAGAATCTAATAACCACTCCCATCCAACCTTCTCATCCTAGTACTAGTGTCCCCTCTAGATAGGAGAATCTAATAACCGATTCTCAAATTTAAATTATAAATACTAAACTTTGAACATCCATTCAATAAATGGTTTCGGACATCCTAGCTCAAATAGCACATACCCTAATTCAATTAACAAACCTCTTAAATCAACACCATCAACATCATCATGAAATGACCCAGTAGTTGGCTACCCCAAAATTGAGTGGAGTATTATAAGGATTGATATGGCTACTTATATTAACATGGTATAGGATCCTTTTGGTGATACTGTCCAAAGAAATCCACAGTCAAGTGTGACTACCTTAGAGTAATTTTTAGGAAAGTTGGCCCTCCTTGTGATTTAGTAATAAGAAATCCACAATTAAGCGTGATTGCCTTATAGTACCTTTTAAGATAGATGAAACTCCTAGAAAGTTTCAAAAAAATTTCAAATATTTCTTGAGAAGCATGTGAGTGAGGACTAAGCTTAATAGAATGACTCATGTTGATCTATGGTGCCATTCAATTAATCCAAAAGTGGTCTAGGGTAACCTGGGGTACTATTAGGTGGCTACCAAGTCCCCGCATGGTTATATTGAATTGGGATGTTACAAGTATCCCACCCCCCAAGATACTCTAATGGAGGCTTTCAATCTTCCAAAAGGAGATAAAAGGACCAAGTTGCGTGGTTTCATTATTCAAGATAAGGAAGAAGATTCTATAGAAGACACATAGCTAAATAGATCTAGAAGTGATAGTCAAAGATTCTCTTTAATCTCACCTAGGAAAGATGGGGGAGAAAAGTGTTTGAGTCTACAGATGAACCATGATGGTCATTGGCATAATAGAAATGATGAAGAATACTACATGCATGATGGTAAAGGAAATGATAATTCTACGTGTCGATTGATAGACCAAAAGGTAGATAAGGTTTTAGAGACTAAAGGGAATAAGAAAACTGGCACATATGGTTACAATTGGCAAACACCCTTTACCTTTAGCTAACGTTCAAATCATTTAATGGTTTTACAAATTTGGGAGACAATTTGATTGTTTTCAAAAATATTAAGTTGTTGGCTAGAGAACGAGATGACACTTTTTTGAAAAGCATTTTTGAGCACATTAAAAGGATAAACCTTGAGATGATTTAGCAAACTCAAGGGTGAGTTGATAATCTCATTTTCTCAACTCACAATGGGTTTCGTGGAATATTTTGATGTGTCTTGATGGCTCAAGAAAGACTTGTCCTCCTTGATGAGATTCTCCTAGAGACTAGAAAAATCCATTAAATCTTTCATGAATAGGTTTGATAGTGAAGTTTGATAGATAGATGAGATAGATAACAATGTAGCAAGATCTTCTTCACTTAGAGAATTGTCTGACAAAGATTTGATTGAGAATCTATACTTGGCCAAGAATAAATCATACACTTTATTGAGAAAGGATGTGTTGAAGAGGATAAATACCAAGTAAATAACCAAGGAAATATGTTTGGCACATGGAAATGCTGATACTTCATCAATACCAAGACATAAGCTAAAGAGGGGGATATATAGACAAAAAGAAATCCATGTAAATTTAAGGCTGACAATGTAACCAATTGACAATTGTACAATGGCTTCCAATAGCAATATTTGACAAGTACCACCCTTGGTGGCTAGTCTAGAACAAATATATAAAATTAAAAATGATCAGTAAATGTTTATAAGACCATTACCCATACGCACTCACATGAAGCATATAAACCTCAACAAATGGTGTGCATATCCTGAAGACTATGGGCATAACACTAAGGAATGTAAAAATTTAAAATACATAGTTGAGTATTTAGTTTGTAAAGATCATCTAAAGCACCATGCATAGATGGCCATGATAAGATAAAATATGGCAAGGTGTGTTAGTTACCTCCACTGCCTCAACTCAAAGGACCACTAAAAGTCATATACACCATAGCTAGAGGAGATTCCCTAGCTAGGGCAAGCAATAAAACCTTGAAAACATACAATGAAGAGGCTAAATTTTATAAAATAAAGAAGAGACTAAGACTATATAATTGGAAGTTAGCTTCACAAAAAAAAAAGATGAGGGGCCAAACATGGTTGAAAATCACGACGGTTCCTTGGTCATTAAAGTACAAGTTACCAATTGTGTAATGAAAATGGTTGTCACAAACACAGGTAGTTCAGTGGATGTTATATTCAAAGAAACTTATAAGCAATTGGGAACTTGTAAGGAAGTTATTGATAAATAAAATTTCACCCTTATTGAGATTCACATGCAACATCATAAAATTTAGAGGAATAGTAGATCTCACTATTACGATCGGCCAATTGGGAGCATTGAAAAGTATACATGTAGATTTAGTAGTAGTTGCCTATCTATCAACTTATAATATGATATGGGGATAACCATACCTTAACACAATTTTTATTTAAAGGCTATAAGATAAAGGGGCACTATGTTACCTTATTTGTTTGTCATATTAGAGTATTTACCCATGTATTTAGACACACTATCGATAAATCCCTCATTTCATCCACAACCTATATGCAAAAGTGTTAAACTTATACCCCTTGTTTTTACTGATGATATCTTATTCTTTTGATTATGATGACACATTTCAATGATTTTATTACTTATCTTCAACTAGTCCTCTGACTTATTGGATTTGCACCCTAATGCATCAAATGATGTTATTTAGTATAGGGGACGAGTAGAAAAGGATATTAAAGATAGTTTTTCCAACAATTTCAAATGTGATAAGGTGCTCTAAATGCTAACTATCTAGGTTTTCTTCTCATGGGTAAACTTTGAAGAATTCTAAGTATAATAAGTTGATTAATAAAATTCACAGCACAATAAAAAAATCTAGAAAAACTATTTTTGTAGCTACGTTAGACATTTGTAGTTAGCGAAGTAAGTTCTCTTTAGTATCTAAGCTTACTAGTGCTTGATGTACTTAATACCAAAGAATAAATTTGGAAGGCTCCTTTGGAATTTTCATTGAAAGAAAGATATCCTTTAGGTGAAATGGGTGCATACCTATTTCTTCAAAGGTAGATATACATGGAAGGTGTATATTACCAATAGTTCTTATTAGTGTCTTTGAAGGTTGTTAAAGCTTAGAGATATTTCTATACCTATCTTTGATCACATTATGGGTCACCTAGCATCCCTGCATGACCCTTATAACATTAGTTGAGTTTATGATATATTGAGACAGGGTTAGTTGTTCCATTGTGGAAGATTTTATGGGACCTAATAAGTATTCCAAGATAACAACTCCTATTATGGCCTATCCTCCAGCATAATTTATTTACAAAAGAATAACAAAGAAACACATGATCGTCTTTTCTTTATATGCTCATTCTCTCAAAAAATATGGAAACAATAGATGCGCATATATGGATATAAACATGTTGTCAAGAATTTAAGATTGGTGACTGGATGGATGCAGCATGGTGAACATGGATCTAAAAGTCAAACAATGGTTCTTTGATACCTATTTGCTGATACTTCTTATCATTTGTTAGAGAAAGGAAAATAAATAATATTATTTACCAAAACTTAATCCTTATATCAGATAATTGCATGTCTCATAAAATATTAACAACCTTAATAGAGAGTATTTGCAATTATAAATCTTATAAATCCCAAGTCAACCATTTGAGTTCCTTATGCTAGAAGTTTGAAGGATTTGTCTAGTTTTATCATTCTAGTGCATTAGGTTGGATGTATAATGTTTCTCTTTTGTTGTTGTGATGAGTTTAGGTATATACTAATGTAGTTTTTGGAACTAATATAAATTTTATACTTACTAACTCATTTTTTTATTATAATGTTAGCTTTGCATAGGGTAATATAAACTAAAAGTTAGATTTTTTTTAACATCAAAATATTGCTTCCAACAAAAAAATAGATGCTCAAATAACTACAAAATGCTTGTCACCTTTAAAAGACATATATATATTTTAAGCTTTAACTAAGTATTTGGTTCACAAAATGGCTTGGTTTTGGTTTGTTTAAGTTACTAAAGATAATGTATCTTAGTGTGTTTATTATTTGGAAACTTATGAGGGCCTATAATTTAACAACACGTGTCATGTTTTTCCACTATAATTATTAGCATATTTTTGGTGACAAGTCAAAATTAAAGAATAAAACACAGGGGACATGATTTTGCTAAATACAATCCATGTTTTTGGGCTCTTCTACTAAATGTGCCACTTTAGATGTAGGATTTTGTACTGATATAAAAGGATCGCAATGAAACCTTAATCATCGTTAAATGTACTATTATCATCTCTTCTTTGTGTTCTCTTTGATATCAAGAGAATTACTAATCTATGTGAATGATTGAGAGATTTTTTATTTATCTTTCTTGTAATCATGTTGTAGCAAGTAATAAAAATCTTATTTGTTCTCCAATTTTTCTTATTGTTCAATTTCTCAATTGGTTCTTATGTTCTTGTTACTAGATTACATCTAATTCTATCTAGTCTCAAATAAGTGTTTTTTATATAATAAATTGATATCAGAGCTTTGTTGGTGTGATGTATTGTAATTGAGATAGAATCTAAAATATTTAACAATGAGAAATTATTTTTAGATTATGAAAATTGAATATGCAAATTATTTTGATTTAAAATGGTTTACAGAAGACTTTGTCTGGGAAATAGAAAAGTTAAAATATATAACAAAGGAAAGATTTGATGAGATCGATCTGAAATCTCTCTTAACCATAAAGCTATGCTTTTTTAAATGAATTCCTATGGGAAGTAGCCAAAGAAACAAATTCAAATGCCTTATGGAAGAAGTTGGATTCACTATATATGAAAAAACAGATCGTAAATTGTCTATTATTGATGAGTTGGATAAAAATTAGGTGTGGGTTCGTCCTTAAAATCTTATTTAGAAGTGTATGTTTATATTATTATGAATTTATAGAGTATAGATGTCAACACATGATGTTGATGGCTTAGCTATAATGTTGTTCTATTATTTGCTTACCAATTATAAACAATTTCATGAGAATATGTTCTTTAGGAAAGATGAAATGGTTTTTGATGATTTCAAGGTTGTCCTCCTACAAAGGGAGCTAATTAAGTATTAGTTTTCTAGAGGTACTCTAAGGGACACACATAGTGAGTGGCTTATAGATAAGGAAAAACCTTGGATCAAGGGTATGATGATTCTAAAAACTTAAAATCGAATCCAACAAACATTTACAAGAATGTTTTGTACCATGGGTGCCACAAGAAAGGTTATATTATGAATTTTTATCCTAATAATATACTTGATAGTAAGTCTGATGAGTTATCTAGCACAAAAGATGATGCTGATGTTGTATAAGATAATAGTGATGATGATGTGTTGACAACTACTAATGGGAAGACCAAGATTATTGATAGGCCGATCTTACATTTTGGGTTATTCTATCGTATTTTTCTCAAATAGAGTTAGTTTTAGCCTTATAATACAACTCAAGGTGGAATTATCCTAATAGGAAATGATGTTGCATGCAAAGTTGTTAGGATTGGGGCTAAAAAGGTTAGGATGCATGATAGTATGGTATGAACACTATCCTATGTTTGGAATGTCTTGGAGATGACTAATAACCTTATTTCTTTGAATTCATTGGATTGTAACAAATACTCTTCTGTGATCATAGATGTAACAATAAAGGTTACAAAATGGGATATTATCTTGATGAAAGGTAAAAGGGTAGGGAAATTTTATGAGCTAGTTAGGTCCACTATTGAGCATTTAGTTGTAGTAACATCAACGAGTGTGATTGAATTGGATGTTATAAGACTTTCACATATTAAATTGGGACACATGAGTATTGGAAGTTTGACCAAGCTCTCTAAGCAAGTTTCTGGATGAATAGAGTACTAGAAAAATGAACTTTTATGAGCGTTGTGTGTTTAGCAAGTAGAAAGGGATTAACTTTTTGATAGCTAAACATAGTACAAAGGCACCTCCCACAAGGGTGGTTTATTATACTTGCTAACTTTCATTGATGAATTCTCTAGAAAAATATGCATTTATTTTCTTAAAAATAAGAATGATGTGTTTGGTGTGTTTAAATGCTAAAAGTCCTTACTTGAGAATTAAACTAGAAGATAAATCAAATATCTTTGAACTAATAGCTATCTTGAGTTTGTGGAGCACAATTTCACTAATTTTTGCCAGCACCATAGGATTGTAAGGCAATGTACATGTTTTAGGATATCATAGAAGAATGGGGTTTCTAAAAGGATGAATAAGACTCTATTAGAGAAGGATTGATGTATATTATCATGTGTTGAGTTAGGTAAGAGTTTTAGGCTAAAGTTATTCACATGGTTGTATACCTGGTAGACCGATCACCAATTTATTCTATAGAGTTAAAGACACTAGATAGGTAAACCAATTGATTATTCCAATTTATATATCTTTGGGTGTCTTGCTTATGCATATGTGAATGATGGGAAGCTTGAGCCTAGATTTAAGAAGTGTATATTTCTTAGCTTCACATCCATTGTGAAGGGGTTTAGGTTATGGACCTGATTTTATCTAAGTTTTTTGCCAGTAGAGATGTCACCTTTAATGAGTTTATATTCCTTTAAATGGCCAAATCTATTTATAAATAGTCTAAGGAGGTGGATCGTGATAGTAATTTAGACTAGGTGGAGTTGGATATTGGTATAGATGTTAATAACCCTTTTGATGTACCTACTGCATCTAAGGGTGGGTGGATTCAGGTAGTAGGTGGAGCAAAGGGGTGTTGATTTAGGCAAATCACAAAGGATAATTAAGTATCTTATCAAGTATAGTTTTGAGGATTTGGCTAGTTATGCTTTATCTAATGCTGAGACTATGGTTAATATGCATGAGCCAATGTCTTACTCAAACGCCATTATCAGTATAATTTTACTAAGTAGTGTGATGCTATGGAGGAAGAGATGTGATCTATTTTGAATAATCAAACACAGGAACTTGTGAAGAAATTAAGGAAAAAAGATAGTTGGTTGTAGGTGGGTGCACAAGTTCAAGTATGGACCCCTAGGAGTTAAGAGACTAAGATAAAATGCTCTTTTAGTTACATGTGGATTTAGTTAGATAACTAGTGTAGACTATAATGAGATATTTTCTCCTTATATTAGGTATACTTCCATTTGTAATTTTCTTTTTCTTGTGTTTGTGTAAGATTTAGATTTGGAATAGGTGGGTATCAAAACAACACTCCTGTATGGTGAACTTGAGGAGGAGATCTACATGCACCAACTGAATGGGTCCACTATTGAAGGTAAATAGGACCATGTATGCTTGTTAAAAAGATCATTTTATGGTCTAAAATAGTTGTCTAGCCAAAGGTATAATTGGTTTGCTTAGTTCATGATTGAGCATGGGTTCTCCCAATGTAATTACGATGGGTGTGTATATTTGAAAGAGATGGAGAGGGGATTCTAGTGTATCCTTTTATGCATGTTGACAACATGCTTGTAGCAGAAAAAGGCAATGTTGAAGAGTGCATTTAAGATAAAGGATCTTAGAATTGTAAAGAGTATCCTTGGCATGAGGATCATACAAGATTATGAGTGGAAGCATCTTTACTTTTTATAGGATAAATATGTGAATTATATGCTAGAGAGGTTTTATATGACAGATGCCATGCCATTAGCACTCCATTAGCTACTCAGTTTAGATTATTCACTTTGGATTGCCCCAAATCCAAAGATGAGGAGAAGTTTATGATCATAGTTCCCTATTCAAATTCCATGGGTTGTATTATGTATGTTATGGTTTGTACTAGGCATGATATTTCTCAAGATGTTAGTGTTGTGATCAGGTATATGGATAATCCAAGGAAGGCTCATTGGTAAGTAGTGAAATAGGTTCTAAGTTACCCTTCAACTCATTTAGAGTATGGGAGGTTGATTAATGCATTGACTGGGTTTGTATACTTTAATTATGGTAGAGATCTTGATAATAGAAGATCTACTAGTGTATATATTTTTTTTCTTGGGGGTTTAGTGATCAGCTGGAGGTTTACCTTATAGGGGTGGTGAACTTGTCTATTGATAAAGCTCAGTGAATGGATATGATTTAGGCTTTTTAGATACTTGTGGGAGGGTTAGTGTAGGAGCTTGTATTTGATCATGGTGCTTCAATGATTCAACGCGATGGTCAAAGTTCCACCATTGAGTGAATCACATTGATTTCAAGTTCATCCATAGTACTAATGGAACTAGAAAAGTTATATTAAAGAAAGTGGCTACTTCAAATAATCCAACATATATGATAAAAAAAAGCCATTAATCGTGGGTAAGTTTGAGAATTGCCCATACTTGATCGATATTCATAGGCCATAAGGCCCTTTGAAGAGATAGATGTTTCTTACAAAGGTCTTTGATACTAGGATTCACACATATGAAATCAAGGTGGATAATTGTGAGCTTTATTAGGTATTTTTTTCACATCATGGCTTGGTTTTAGTTTGTATAGGTTACTAGAGAAGATGTGGCTTGGAGTGTTTATTTCATGGAAAACACCAGAGCTTATATTGTGAAACATGAGCCATGTTTTCCACCAAATTTTTACGGATATTTTTAGCAAGAGCTTGAGAGTAAAGAATAAAGTGGAAGACCCGTGTTTGCTAAACACAGTCCATATTTTTGGGCTAAACATAATCCATGTTTCATATTAATATAAAAGGATCTCGATGAATCCCTAATCTCTATCATTACACATATTGAGAGAATTACAGATCTATGTGATTGATTGAGAAATTTCTTATTTATCTTTCTTGTAAGCACACTAGTAGAAGTAGTAAAGATCTCTAGTTTTTCATAATTTTTCTTATTGTTCAATTTCTTAATTGGTTCTTGTGTTCCTAATTGTGGATTAGATTTGATCCTGCCTGATGTCAAATTGGTGTTTTTCACAGCATTTATATTGATAATAATTAAACTATATTTTCTTTAGGGATATGGAAACAATGAAAAAAATTATGAAAAGTTTACCAATGATAAGTTAGAAGCTCGTTTTTAGCTCTTGGAAATCTATCTTATATGCTAGTAAAAGTTAAATACAAAATAAAATATTTTTCAGGGAAAAAAATTAAATTTATAAATTATGCGAATGAATAAATGAAACTAATTTATAATAAAAATTGTGATATGTCAAGTGCACATAAAATATCAGAAATAATATGTCGTCACATATTATGCTATGCAATACTATATAACAGATGCCAAGTTAGTATTTTTAGTACTTTTTTATTTTATATTTTTTTAACTAATTTATCATAAATTTTGATTATTAAAAATATAAAATTATATCATAATGTTTGTGACATTTTTCTGCATAAATAAGCATTCATATTGACATACTTTTGATGCGAACAAACATATATGCTTTTGTTTCACCATTTTTGTAATATACTTTCGTCATAGTTGAATTCATATTTAATGTGCCTTCATTTTACCATTTTTACATTGATTTTCACCATGATTATGCCTCACCATTATCATATTATTATATTTCATCATTACCAGACTTCATTATTTTTCTACTGATGTTTATCATTATTATGTTATGTTTCACTATTATTGTATTAATTTTTCACTAGTATTATCCTTAAATTTTATAATAGAAAAATATTATAACTTTATAATAAAAATGGCAAAACATAAAGTATATTAATGATGAAATATTTAATAATAAAGGAATACAAGAACGATGAAATTAACGGTAAAAATGGTAAGACATAATGATGGATAAGATTAGTTATGTAATAATAAATTTTCAAAATATAATATAGTGAAACATAAACACATAAAACTTTAAGCTGAAAGTTTAATAGTATGGGTCTCTATCTATAAAGAAAATTTTCAAAAATATAATGATATCCTCAGGGGAAAACTCACTTGAATTAAAACCCCTACGAATGCCTAGAGAGGAAGATAGTGAAAATATTAAGAACATCCTCCTCCAAAATAACTTTACCAACATTCATTTAAATACCATTGGTTCACAACTCATAAAGCTTGAAAAGAAAATACACACAAAAAAAAACATACTCTCGGATTTCTAGACTACTTCACCTCAACACCATGAAAATAAGAAACTTCATATCTTTAAACCTTTCCAACTTTCAAACTCTAGCCAAAAGGCTACTTAGGATGGAAAATTGAATTCCTCCAGGCTATTAATTCCTAGCTTAGTTAAATTAATCTCATTTCTTATTCTTCTAACTAAGTTCATGTTTCTTACACTCCTGAACAAGGTTCTCAAATTAACACTCTTGGTTTCACATCTTCTCCACAAACAGAGGATGAGACTGAAGAAAACCCAACCCTTTCACACCTTCATAAACATCCCTCATCTTCTAGGACCCTTATCTTTAGAAACATTGCTCCTAACCTTAGCCTTGAGACTAGACCCAACAAAATTATCTAGTCAAACTATAAAGCCTCATGTCTTTACGAATGGAATATCAATGGTTTGTCAGAATACCATATTCTTAACCTTGACATGGCTCCTAAAAAGAAAGAGAAACAATACATCTTCAAATCCCTATCACAAAACCCCATTAAAACTTAGTATGAGGCTACAGTCAAAGAAGAGGAAGAGGCCTCTTCCTCATAGGTTCCCCCTTCTATTCCACAACAAGAGGTACATAATAGGGTAGAAACCCTTACACCTAAAGCATTCTCAACATTACAACAAATATAATGGAACATCCCTTCTCCTTCTATAGGTATAATTTCTTCCCTTATTTTACATATTGGAGAGGGTTATTCTTCCCAAAAAAAAAACCCGTTCTCAAAAATTGATATCAAAATATTCTTATGAAAATCTCACAATTTTACCAAATCCATCTTCAAAACAAATTGTTTAAAAATAAGAGGGTTTTCAAAAGACTTCTGAATATTTTCAATAAACACATTTTCAAATCATTACAAATTGCGAGGAAGGTTTCTACTATTTTGACCCATTTCTTCCTCTTCAATGAACTTTTCTATAGGTGGTTTTTTAAACCATGAAATTTGCACAAACCACAATCATATTACATGATAATTCTAGAATACATTGGTACTTCCACCATCAAACATTTTTCACCATGAGACTCCAGATAAATGGCATATTGCACTTGCAAAATCCATAATTTCGTCCTACCCTCTGATTGGGGTAGAGCCCTTGAAATCCTAAAATGGCTCCTAGACACATACAAACATCACAAAACTTCTCTCTTACCTTTAATTATTGGGAATACCAGTGAGCATGGTATAATACATTCGTCTCACAAAATAGTCAAAAAATCCATTCATGGCTATTATTTTTTCAAAACTTTTCATCAACTGACCTCCCAATTTGGTTTATCAAATGGTGAAAAGATTTTGGTTCTTTACCTGAAATTCTACCTCTATAAGTACCTTAAGCCCTTGATTCTTTCAAAACCCTTTTCTCTCCTATACCTAAAGATAAAAAAATGCTAACCTTATTCCATTTTTTTCCTGGTTTCTTTATCCTTGGGTTTTCTCTTGGATGGTTGTTCTCTAAAACATTGATGGTATCCCCCACCATCTTTTGATATTTCAAGGTCAAATGGTGGAACAAGTTCTAGTCCTTTAATAAAATATCAAAATATGGGCCAAAACACAAAAAATTAGTCAAACCATTCTCCTAAATCCCACTTGATCCTTCTCAAATCAAATTTCTTGCGCAAAAATCTCATACGGCTGCCATACTTGCTACTGCAAAAGCCCAAGAAGAATATCCCACCATCCTTAGCCAAAATCTTTCTTATAACAAATCTTCATCATCCTCTTAGTCATCTGTGCCCCTCATTGACTATGGCAATGATAATGAGGATGACTGTTACGGGATTCTCCCTTAATAATATGATCTACAAAACTAATAGAAATCTACAAAAATGACAAAAAATCTAGCAAAAGATATCACCACATGACATGCTATTCAATAAAGCATAAAATAGTACTATAGCAACCAAAAGAAAAAAAGAAAAAGGATAAAGCATATTGTGAATTCCAAGATAATAAGACAAGTTACTGCTTAAATCATATGGATAAATTATTTTTCAATGGATTCCCTCAAATATGATTCCACACGAAAGTCAAAAGATAAAATGATGATGTCTCCAACAGGTGAAGCCTCCTACCTATAAAATGAAGGCTTAGGACTTATTGTTAGGCATCTGTTTTTTTCCTAGATAGATTGTAATCACCTTGTATTCTCCTCTCCTAAAAATATATTGTATTATCTTCTTAAATTTTCAGAGCTTATATGCTGAGCATCATCTACAAAATCATCTTTTATTCTCCAAAACATATTGTATTCTCCTGACTTCAAATGATATAATACAGTTATTTCTTATCCTCATTGTTTTCACTTTCTTGTATCAAAATTCCATTTATATTGACTCTAATATTGTTCTTGTTGTGTATCCCTAGATCCAATAGCACTCCTAGTATATATATATATTAGATGATCCTATGATGAGGGAGCATCGACTATTATTTATAATTTTTGCTATCAAATTTATAATGATTGGATAATTGTCCTAAGCACATGTCAAGTGATAATATCTACACTCAAATTCGTTCAAGAAGGGGCCTATTGTGCAAAAAATAAAATCCTTACACCAATGAAGGTTCTTAGGCATTCAAACAACTTCAAGACATAATCATCAACTCATTCCCAACCATCATGACCTTAACTCTTATGCCCTCAAATACAATAAAGTCAAGAAAGGGAAATCAAGAGCAACAACAAAGAAGCTATGCCATGTTTTAGTGTGTCAAGACTAAGTCCCTAATTTATTCACTAATTCCTTTAAATTCAAAGGCCATGCTTTCCTTCTTATTTAGGCTAAGCAAACACACTCAATAAAGAATCCATGTAAGCATTGCTTCAGCTACAACTTTTTTGCAACTTCAAAATGGCTTATCAATTCTTCTAAGGAGGAAAATAGAGCACATTTTCACAGCTGTTGTGCTATTTCCCCAAGCGCATTGATTTGTTATAAAATTTCAAGGTCGTATCCCATAGGAACTTCATAATTGAGCACACCTCTTTAATATTTAACTATCTAAACCTATATAAATCAGAGGTATGCTAGCAGATAATGAGAATAATTACGAAAAGCTTTCTAATTGCAAATGCTAAATAATAGGAGTGAAACCTAGGATCAAACTTTGGTCTCTGAATTAATAATCAATAATGAAGCAACGAATATGTCATAGATTAATTCACTAACTATGGATAATTAGTCTTATTATATTCATTAGCCTCTTTCAAGGTTTAAGAATGTATTTAATCTAATTTACCAACTAATTTTGTGATTCACAAATTAAACTAAATTCATTAAGCATCACCAATTTTAAAGTCCCTAAGAATTAAACATCTACTTTCGTAATTGAATAAATTCTCATACACATGCTACTTTTTGATAATAATTTCATACTTTCAGTTGCATATTATATCTAAAGAGGTTGAATTTCGTTAAAAACACTTTACAATAATTAAACCAAGCATATGCAATAGTATATATGAACCAAACATATGACATAATACTTAAATTCATCATATTGATCATTAAAACAGACCTAGTTCAATCCTAGAAAAGAAGATTACTCACTCATATCTTTAAAGAAAATTAACAAAATAAATAGCATGATAATCATAAAAATAATACAAAGATATGAAGAAAAAGAATTAGATTGAATTAACCACAATCCAAAGGAGGAAAAAGTTGATTTTGAGTCGAGCATACACGAATATACACTTGAATCTTTGGAAAAATTAAAACTAATTGAAACAAATAAATTACATGAAGCTATAGCTCGGTAATGAGGAGAAAAAGTGCTCTGAAGTATCCCCTCTCTCCCCTTAAAAATTCCCTAGGGCGTGGCATAAATACGTCGGCTATGTCACACATATAGATCATGGGGAAAACTATCGCCGCATGGCCATGCAGCCCTTGCACGGCTTGGTCGTGCAGTTTATCAGCTCTCAAATCAATGGGATCTCGGATCTTACACGGTCGTGCGAGACTTGCACTACCTAGCCGTGCAAGATTTTAAGCCTTGACTTTTCAGCACCGAATTTTGTACGACTGTGCGATCCATACACTGCCTGGTCGTGTGGTTCCCTTTTTTTTTTAATATATCAGGGGGTGCTGCATAGTTGTGTAGCTAGGTGTACAGCCGACTGTGCAACTCTATTTTCTTGTTTCTTCAAGATTTTTTGGCACATCAATGACTCTCTTAGCTTCAAGACACTTCCATAAACATGTTGGGTTGATGTACTCTCCTCCAAAGCCTTCCATGTTAGGTCCTTTACTGTAAAAACATGTAATTCTTTCTCAAATTTGGCATTTTTACAAAAATTCCTGCAATAAAAAACTCAAGAAAGTAGTAGTGAAAATAATAGACTAGAACGATAGCAAAATATGTGAAAGAGATTAAATAAAGTCCCAAAAAGAAGGCAAAGAGAGGCAAAATTGTGGGAAATATTCACTTTATCAACTCCCCCATGCTTATTCTTTACTTTTCCCCGAGCAAACACACAAATATAGAAAGAACAACGGAAAGAGCTGAATGATATCAAAGCCTCAGATGATAGGTCCAACAACATAAGTAGGGCATACAATGTTTAGTTCTACCCATACAGTGAGCGGTAATAGTAGTAGAGAAAATAAAGCAAAACTGCCCTTTAGCAAGAATGCACAAATCATAATTATCATGGCACTCTAAGACAGTTTAGGGTCATGTAAATTCCATCCTAATGAAATAGAGGTTAAAAAAGGCTGTAGACTTCCTCTCTTTAGTAAAATGTGGACACTATGCACTCATATGTGTTTGTAGGGATAATAATGTTGCTCAATACTCTCTTATCTAATGATGATAGACCTTATACTTGCATAAAATCTTCTTTTTCACCACTTAAAGATAGTATGCAATACAAAAATCAAGAGGTATTAATAGAGTTGTAACGGGGCCTGGGCAAGGGGCATGATAGATCTGGGATTGTAGCTATAGGTTTGAAAACCAGCAGAATGGTAACTACATATCTATATCAGAAGTGGAAACTCGCTAATCACTCTTAATTACTCACCAAGGCTCCTTTTTTTTTTTACGAAGAAGAAGAAGAAGATACAAAAGAATTTTTTTATACGAAATGCTTGCTTTTTTACCTTATCTACCATAATTGAAACAATTAGCTACCGCTCCCTAGTTTTCTGACCAAGGTGGGGTAGTTACTTGGGAATATAGCTAGTAGGTAGGTATATGAAGGAAAAGCCTTAGGCTCGAAGGGGTTAAATAAAAGGAAAACTAATGTCATTTGGTGGATTATGGGCTAATGTAGCTAGCAAAGAAAACACATGCCTCCATCATACTAATGCATGCATAAGCCTTATACAGTTTCAAAGAGAGCATATGCAAGTTCTAGTTTCACATATTCGAGGAGAGAACACATAGTTAGAAAATGGTAAGACTACATAAAAGGTGGACAGTCTTTAAAGATCAAAGTCTCACCAGTTCTTTTCTACGAGCCTTATTTCCTAAGTCTTAGTCTAGATGGGTAAGTCTAAGAAGATAAACCGTTAGAGTATTACAATAATAAGTTGTTTGAGAGTCTATCACTTGGGGAGTCTGTGCTTAAAGCGATTTCAAAACATGTCAGTTGTAATATATTGCAATTTATGGGTTTTGCCGATGTATGATCAAGTTATATAGAATATTCTATCATTCGGTCATCATAGGTTTTCATTTTGCAAAACATAAACACTAGGTAGAAAGAGAAGAAAAGGAAAATAAAGAAAACAAAAGGCAACCAAACAAGCAATAGAAATGGTAGAGAAGAAACAACTCCCCCATACTTAAATGTTATATTGCCATAATGTGGAAGGGAGGAACAAAGGGATTGCAGATAGTATCATTAGGGTGGTGGTGGAGGAGGGTATCCATGCTCCAAATTCCATTGATACATTTGATGTATCATGGTGTTCATTTGGTTAATGGGTGTGACAGCTTCCTTAAGACTAGCAACCTGAGCATCCAACATATCAAATCGGCGCCAAAATAAGTAGGCATTTGGAGGGTAAGTAAAGGTAAATGAGGCTCTTCTTCAGGGATGTCGGGGTGATCTTCTAAGGGAGGAACAAGGGGATTGCAGATAGTATCATTAGGGTGGTGGTGGAGGAGGGTATCCATGCTCCAAATGCCATTGATACATTTGATGTATCATGGTGTTCATTTGGTTAATGGGAGTGATAGCTTCCTTAAGACTAGCAACCTGAGCATCCAACATATCAAATCGGCGCCAAAAGAAGTAGGCATTTGGAGGGTAAGTAAAGGTAAATGAGGCTCTTCTTCAGGGATGTCGGGGTGATCTTCTGAGGGAGGGGCATCGTCTGACCTAGGCAAGGTAAATAGGGAGAAGGTAACAAGTTTATGTGACCATTCCCGATGAGAGTGGTGAAATTTTTGTTGGGTAATAGGTACGAAACCTCCTGGCTATAAAATAATTTGTAATGAAGCCGGTCCTACACAATTAATTTCATGTTTATGTAGGTCTCCAGCCCTAGGTAGGTCCGTGAAAATTCCATAGGAATGCCATTTAAGTTATGACCTAGCCGAGTGGTAATGTACGTAATGATATCACTGACGACGATATCACCGGGGAGGTTGGTGCTCACCGTACTGAGATGATCAGTGAGATAATACCCTCAATTGAGGGCATCATCTAGGACCATACAACGTAGAGAAAAAAGCTCTAACTTGCGTACATTGCCTTGGCTTTTCCCCCGACCAAAGATTGAGCTACCCAAAAGTCATTGGACATAGCATAGAGCCAGATTATAAATGAGTGTGGCTTTAGCGTGGTTTCTATTGTACGATTTAGGAGGAAAAATCCTTGTTGGCAAGGAAATTTTTGTCTAGGACTCTTGAGGATCCCACATTTGTGGGCCCTTAGGAAGTCATTGACCAAAAGAGGGAAGACAAAGTAAGGATGAAAAATCTAGATAGAGACATTTTTTTAGTCTCGTTGAAGAGTTAAAAAAGATGGTATCTCCAACATGATCAAAATAGAACGAAATAAGGAACTCAAGAGTGAGTCCCTTGCTCGTGGGATACACATGCAAAAATAAATGGTATAGGTCACCATGAGAGAGAAAATATACAACATCCTCTTTAAGCCCTAATGCCTCAAGACATTCCCAATTGACGAATCAATTTGGGGTTATATTTTGAGACACTAACCCTCGTAAAAATCCTTATCATCAGGGTCAGTAAAGATAATACCATAAGGATTGGAGGGTTGTGTATTTGCATCCTTACCTTTTCCTTTGGATTGACGTAGCTGTGATTGTGAGAACTCACCTTCCTCTTGGTTCATTTTTTTATTCAGGGCCATTACTACTGTCTATCTACAAAAGCAAAATGTTATAGAATAGATCAAATTAACCACACACTGTATATGAGATTGGAAGATATACAATAGAATTGAAGATTGCAAGAACTAAAGAAGAACCAAAAGTATAATGAAGGCAACTAGAAAAATAAATAAAAAAACAAATTGAGAGAGACGCCTGTGTGTGGTGTGGAAAAGCCCATGCAAAATTAAAGATGGGGAGAAGTGGTGGTGTGGTGGTGCACTGTCAAGCAGTGTAGTGTTGCATCGGCAGACTGTGTAGGTGGAAGGTGCATGGGTGAAACAGGGGTGCAAGGTTAGGGTTTGTATAAAGGGGGTGGAGGTGTAGATTAATGGGTTGTGTGGTTGTGGAAATGGTGGTGGAACAGATATGTGGTGGTGGGAAGGGTGGTCGTGTAGTGGAATTGTGGCGGTGTAGCTAGATGTGCATAGGTGAGATAGTGAAAATGGGAAAATAGGGTGTGCAGACAGTGCATTGCTAGGTGGTGTAGTTGGAGAATGGTCATGAAATGACAGCGACGATAGTGCTCTATGTGGTTCTGGGAGGGGAGAGACGGTGAGAGAAGCTGGGGAGGAGCTAGGGTTCGAAAAGGGAGGAGGATGATGGTGAGAGAAGGAAAGGGGAAGTCATGGGCTTGTTGTTCTTTATGTATAGATCAGGGATGCATAACCGTACACCATTCGCATGGGCAAGCCATGCATAGAACGATTTGGATTTACACGAGCGTGCGGGTTGTGCATAGGATGACGATGCAAAAAATTTGGTCTCGGCCTGTTAATTTATAGATTGGCATGGCTGTGTAGGGTTAGGCACGACCTGACCGTGCAAAATTCCAGCTATTGGCTTTTCCTCATTTTCTAGTGCCAAGGTTATGCACAACCGTACGACAGGTCGTGCTTCGGCCATGCAAACCTGTGTTCTTCAATTTTTGTTGCTCCTTTTCTTCAAGAAATGCCTTATAACCTCATTTCATCCATTGGATAGCTTAGATAATTAACCATCCCTGCCAAAACATTGCAATAAAAAAAGAAAACAAAGGAAACAAAAGAAAAGGAGGGAAACACAAAACAAAAGAAACATAACAAAGGAATACTTAAAGCATGGGTTGCCTCCCATGAAGTGCTTGTTTAGGGTCATTATCTTGACCGCGATAGTCTTCAATCCAATGGCATCTTAGAAAGGGTGATGGTAACTTCTCAATTGGAGATCTGGCATCATAATGTTTTAAACGTTACCCATTTACTTTGAATTATCCTGTAGATTCACTCCATACTTCAACTGCCCCAGAGGGATATACCTTACGTACTCAGAATGGTCTTGACCACCTTGAGTGTAGCTTTCCTAGAAAAAGCTTCAAATGAGAGTTGAATAGGAGTACCAGATCTCCCTCCCTAAATTCTTTTCGGAGAATATGTTTGTCATGCCACTTCTTTTTTCTTTCCATATATATTTTGGCATTTTCATAAGCATCTAATTGCAACTCATCGAGCTCATTGAGTTGAAGCATCCTCTGCTCTCCTGCTTCCTTCAAACCTAGATGAATAGTCTTTATGGCCCAATGTGCCTTGTGTTTGACCTCAATTAGTAGATGACATGATTTTTCATATACCAGACGGAATGGTGTTGTGCCTATAGGAGTCTTATAAGCTGTCCAGTAAGCCCAAAGAACATCATCTAGCCGGAAGGACCAATCTTTCCTTAACTTGGACATAGTCTTTTCCAGGACCCCTTTTATTTCTTTATTTGTGATCTCTACTTAACCACTCGTTTGAGGATGATATGGTGTAGCCATTTTGTAAGCTACATCATATTTTCTCAAGAGCTTTCTTAAGACCTTGTTGGCAAAGTGGGACCCCCCATCACTAATCACAGCTCTTGGGACTCCAAAATGGGGGAAAATAACTTTTTGAAATATTTAATTACTACCTTCACGTCATTTGTTGGAGACGCTAACACCTCTGCCCATTTTGAAATGTAATCCACTGCAACCAATATGTATTTGTTGTTGTGAGATGATGGAAAAGGTCCCATGAAATCAATCCCTCACACATCGAATAACTCCACCTCAAATATGTTATTCAGGGGCATCTCATTTCTTCTCAAGATATTCCTAGCTCCTTAGCAGTGATCACATGCTAGCACATAACTCCTCACATCTTTAAAGAGTGTAGGCCAATAAAATCTTGCGAGAAATACCCTTGTAACTATTTTGGAGGTGATAGCATGACCCCGTATGGTGATGAATGATAATGGGTAATGATATCCAAAATTTCATCTTCAGAAATGCATTGCCAAAAAAACTTCATCTGCACAATGCTTGTAATGGCAAGGATCATCCTAGAAATAATGTTTGATGTCAGAAAGGAATTTCTTATGTTGTTGATAAGATAGGTCTTTAGGTAGCACCCCACAAACAATATAATTGACAAAATTTGTGAACCATGGGGCTTGGAGGCTCTCAATGGTAAAGAGATTGTCATCAGGGAATAAATCATCAATTGGGCATTCATCCCTTTCTTCTTCATGTATCTCTTACCTTAGTTTGGAAAGGTGATCTGCCACTATATTTTTCAGCACCTTTCTTGTCTTTGATATCCAAATAGAACTCTTGCAACAGGAGGATCCATCTAATCAACCTTATTTTTACATCTTTTTTTGCCAAGAGATGCCTAAGAGCTGCATGATTAGTGAACACAATGACTCTTGATCCTACAAGATAGGACCTGAATTTATCCAAGGAGAACACCATAACTAGGAGTTCCTTTTTGGTTGTGGCATAATTCATCAGTGCATCATCCAAAGTCCTACTGCCATAGTATATGACATACACTTTCCCATCTTTCCTCTGCCCAAGAGCAACCCCAACAATATAGTCACTAGCATCACACATTACCTCGAAAGGAAGGCTCCAATCAGGGGGTCTCATTACTGGGGTAGTGGTTAATACTTCCTTTAACATGATAAAATCATTCAAATAAGATTGATCAAATGAAAAAAGGGTATTCTTGATAAGTAAGTGGGTTAGAGGTTTAGCAATTTTTGAGAAATCTTTAATGAACCGCCTATAAAATCCAGCATGGCCTAGAAAACTCCTAACACCTTTGACATTGGTTGGGGGAGGCATGTTAGCACTGATATCAATTTTTTCCTTATTAACTTCAATCCCTTGATTATAGATTAAGTGACCTAGAATAATGCCCTCTTGTACCATAAAATGACACTTTTCCAAGTTAAGTACAAGGTTCACTTCTTTACATCTTTTTAAAACCTTAGCAAGATTATCGAGGTAATCATCAAAGGTGGTTTTGTAAACAGAGAAGTCATCCATAAACACTTCCATAATACTTTTGATAAAATATGAGAATATAGACATCATACAATGTTGAAAAGTGGTTGGGGCATTACACAAGCCAAATGACATCCTTCTATAAGCAAAAGTAACATATGAACAGGTAAATATTATTTTTTCTTGACCATTGAGGTGGATAGGGATTTGAAAAAATCCTAAATATCCATCTAGATAATATAAATAAGAATTTCTAGCTAGCCTTTCTCGCATATGATTGATAAATGGAAGGGGGAAATGATCCTTTCAGGTGGCTTTATTTAACTTTCTATAGTCAATGCACATACACCACCTGGTGACCATTCTTGTAGGGATTAGTTCGTTTTGCTCATTTCTTATGACAATCATGCCCCCTTTCTCAGGTACTACCTAAACTGGGCTTACCCACTCAATATATGAGATAGGGAAATGATTCCTACATCAAGTAGCTCAAGCACTTCCTTTTTTACTACCTCCTTCATGTTTAGGTTCAACCATCTTTGATGCTCAATGGAATATTTATGTCTTTCTTCTAATAAAATGTAACACATGCAAAATGAAGGATGTATGCCCTTGATTTCTTCAATGGAATAACCTATGGCATCTTTGTGCATCCTAAGGACTTTAAGTAATTTTTCAACTTCCTCTTAATTCAGGCTAGCATTTATAATGACATGGTCAGAAATTCATACCTGAGAGAGGAAGGGAGAGGTTTTGTCTCTACCTTAGGTGCAAATTTTTCTGTACATAATGAGCCATGCAATTCTCTCTCAATCGGGCCACTAAACCTGGTTGTTTTGCATAGCCATGGTTTTCTCCAAGCATGGAAACATAGGCAGCTACCTCTTCATCACCATCATGGAATACTCTGTCTCCCATCAAACATTTCTCTAATGGATCATCTGAGATCAAATCAGCAAGGTATTCTTGAATTATCCTATCCACCATATCAATTCTGCAGTAAGTATCATCAATTAATAGGAATTTTATTGTAGAAGGTAAATCAAAATATACTTTCTCTTCCCTAATGTTGAGAGAGAGATTTCCATTTTTTACATCTATAATTGCTCCTACAGTAGCCAAGAAAGGTCTTGCTAATATGATGGGGATTTGTGCATCATCCTCTATTTCTACAATAACAAAATCAACCAAAATGTAAAACTTACTGACCTAGATAGGCACATCTTCTAATATACCTACTAGATGCTTTACCAAACAATCTAATAATTAGAAGTAGATGGTGGTAGACTTCAAATCTCCCATCTATAGCTTCTTACAAATAGAAGGAGGCATTAGAATAACACTAGCTCCAAGATTACAAAGTGCATGGTTAATGGACATGTCACCAATAGTACAGGGAATAGAAAATGAGTCGGGGTCTTTGAGCTTAGGTGGAAGCTTTTTTTGAATAATATCAATACATTCCTATGTTAGGGCTACCACTTCATAATCCTTTAACCATCTTTTATTAGAAAGAATTCCTTTTAGAAATTTATCATAAGCAAGCATTTGTGATATGGCTTCCACAAATAAAATATTGATTTGTAATCTTTTTAAAAATTTCAACAAACCTTCCAAACTTTTTTTTCTAATCTCGCTTTAGTTTTTCTTTAAGGGAAAGGTATCGGGATTTATATGGTGGCGGAGGGACATATTTCTCACCCTCGTTATCTTTCCTTAAGGTGGTATTATTCTCAATATTCATAGCTTCTCTATTTCTTTCCACTTTCTCTTTGACTCCTCTACCTTCCTCTTCTATTTCTTTTCTTAAAATAAGGCCTTCCAACTCCTTCCCACTTCAAAGTGCTATAGCATTAAGATACCCTTTAGGATTTGCCTCTGGATGCCTTGGAAGCATTCCGGCAGGCCAAGAGGAAGATCTCGGCTATTGGGCCACTTGGATAATTTGATTTTCTAGCATCTTAATGTGGGTTGATAGGGATTCAACCTTATAACTTAAACTCTTGACCGAATTCTTCAAATCCTCGGTTTGTTTGTTTTGAGAGGCTATGAAGTTCTCTATCATTAACTCAAGATTTAACTTTGGAGGATTAGGAAATGGTGGTCTAAGGTTTTGGAAACCTGGGGGCCTAAAGTTTGATGGAGGGATGGGATTCGGTGGTGCATTCTTGTAGGATAGATTCGAATGATTCTGCCATCTTGGATTGTAGGTGGGAGAAAATTGGTCTCTTTTTTGGTTGAAGTTATTCACATAATTAACGTAGTCTGCTAGGATTGCTTTGGGGGGTGGAGGAGTAACTGACTGATATCTAATAGATGAGTGTCCTGTAATGCCACAAATTTCACAAACAGTAGGGGAGGTTGTTAATAAGTTAACACTTAGCTTATCAAGTTTCTAGAATAATGCATCAACTTGTGAAGAAAGGTGATCCAAAGTATCAATGTCATACCTGCCACCCTTCTTGATTGAAGAACGATCACTCGACCATTGGTAATGATTCTAAACTATGTCTTCAATCAATTGCTTGGCCTCTAGTATGCTTTTGTTCATGAGAGTGCCTCTTGCTGCCGCATCCAAAGTTAGCCTGGTAATGTAGGTCATTATAGAATGTGTGGACTAGAAACCATTCTTCCAACCCATGATGTGGGCATATTCACAACATGTCTTTATAGCACTCCCATGCGTCGTAGAGCGACTCACCATCCTTTTGACTGAAGCTTTTGTATGGGGGAAAGTATTTGTTGAGGAAAGCTCGTGAAAGCTAATCCCGAGTGGTAATGGACCTAGGGCAAAGTGATTGTAACCAAACCCTCACTTTATCCCACGATGAGAATGGAAATAACTATAGCTTGATCATGTCATCCGACACTCCGTTCATCTTCAAGGTGTCACAATACTCGAGAAAAATGGAAATGTGTAAGTTAGGGTCCTCTGTTGGGCTACCACTGAATTGATTTTGCTTAATTATGTTGAAAAACATAGGTTTTAGCTTGAAATTGTTGGTAGCTACGGTTGGCTTTCGGACGCTTGAATGCATCCCATATGCATTTGGAGATGCAAACTCTTTAAGAGAGCAATGTTGCTCTTCTTCTCCATCAGTTTCAGCCATAGTCTATGAACTCACACTTGCTTTTGTCTCACATATCTACCTTCGTAATCTAGTCAACGTTCGTTTGATCTTATGGTCTAGCTCAGCTGAAGGCCCAAGTCGAAAGGATTGTTGCATAAAAGGTTCCAAAAAACGTAGATAATAAACAATGAACCAAAGAAGATAAAGAACAGAGGGAAATTAAAGGATTTAATCTAGCCAAATAATAAAGAATAGAATATCAATTAGCCAAAGTCTACGCCAATGGCACCAAAAAAATTTTGTGCTATTTCCGTAAGTATATAGATTCGTTATAGCATTTTATGGTCATATCCCACAAAAACATTGTAATTGAGTACACCTCTTTAATATTTTAACTATCTAAATCTATATAAATCAGGGGTATGCTGCAAATAACGAGAATAATTACGAAAAGCTTTCTAATTGTAAATGCTAAACAATAGGAGTGAAACCTAGGATCGAACTTTGGTCTTCGAATTAATAATCAATAATGAAATAACGAATATGTTGTAGATTAATTCACTAACTATGGACAATTGGTATTATTATATTCGTTAGCCTCCTTTAAGGTCTAAGAACGTATTTAATCTAATTTGCCAACTACTTTCATGACTCATAAATTAAACTAAATCCATTATGCATCACCAATTCTAAATTTCCTATGAATTAAACATCTACTTCCATGATTGCTTAAATTCCCGTACACATGCTACTTTCCGATAATAATCTCAACCTTTCAATTGCATATTATATCTAAAGAGGTCAGATTTCATCAAATCCACTTTACAACAATTAAACCTAGCATATGCAACAGTATGGACGAATCAAACATACGACATAATACTTCAATTCATCATATTGATCACTAAAACAGACCTAGTTCAATCCTAGAAAAGAAGCTTACTCACTCATATCTTTAAAGGAAATTAACGAAATAAATAGCATGATAATCATAACAATAATAACAAGATACGAAGAAGAAGAATTAGATTGAATTAACCGTAATCCTAAGGAGAACAAAGTTGATTCCGAGTCAATCATACAAGAATATACACTTGAATCTCCGAAAAAATAAAACTAATGGAAACAAATAAATTACATGAAGCTATAGCTTAGTAATGAAGAGTAAAAAGTGCTCTGAAATCTCCCCTCTCTCTCCTCAAGAAGTCCCCAAGGCATGCCACAAAAAATCCCATCAAGCCGGCCATGTCGCTTACGTAGATCATAGGGGAAATGATCGCTGCATGACCGTGTGGCCCTTGTACGGCCTGGCAGTGCAGTTTCTCAATTCTCAAATTAATGAGATCTTAGATCTTACACAGTTGTGCAAGACGCGCACTGCCTGGCCATGCAAGATTTTAAGCCTTGACTTTTCAACTCCGAATTCCACACGACCATGCGATCCATGTGCTGCCTGGCCGTGCGGTTTTGTTTTCTTCGAATATATCAGGAGGTGCTGCACGGTTCTGTAGCTGGCTGTGCAGCTCTCATTTCTTGTTTCTTCAATATTTTTTGGCACATCTCCGACTCTTTTAGCTTCAAGACACTTCCATAACACATGTTGGGTTGATGTACTTTCCTCCAAAGCCTTCCATGCTAGGTCTTTTGCTATAAAAACATGTAATTTTTTCTTGGATTTGGTATTTTTATGGAAATTCCCGCAACACAAAACTCAAGAAAGTAGTAGTGCAAATAATATACTAGAATCATAACAAAATATATGAAAGAGATTAAATGAAGTCCCAAAATAAAGGTAAAGAGAGGCAAAATTATAGGAAATATTCACTTTATCAATAGTAGACCAACAATTATAGCTACCATTTTTGCTTAATTTTAAGATAAATTTTGCACAAAAATTGAGGACATAGAATCAACATATCACATCTATTGTAGCAGCAACAATCAATGGCTAGATTTGGGGCAGTGTTAGGATAAAATGGAGGAAAAACAAGGATACCATGTCTCATTGTGCAAGGGATTTTTGTAACGATTTTTATGACAATTTCATTTATTGTTTTACTTGGAAGATCAGACCATACAACAATTACTAAAGGTTGGGGATGATTTTGTTAAATTAATGATGTCCTGGCAAGTTTTATCCCTTTTACTTACAAGACATTACCATATTAGATTCTGGGCACTAGGGGGTCGTCTTCAACAAACCATGGACGAAATTCTAGCCATAATACACCATCAAGGTCTTACAAACTCACCACAATCCAATGATGGACTAAAGTACTTGTTTAGCATGGTAGCTTATAAAGAAGTTCCCAAATTAGATGTAAGAGTATGGGGTTATTTTAGGTCGAGTTGACAAGTTATAAAAGTCATTGGCTGATTATTATTTGATGAAATTTAAACTAGCTTAGGTTTGTCCCTTAGATAACTAGATAGTTTGTTTTGTGACCAAATTATTCCCTTTTACTTTTGTTGACTTAATTTGTAACTATATGAGGCCAACACACTTTATATAAGTGCTTAGTTCACTCATGAATAAAATCAAATTTGGCTAACACATGTTTTCCGCCCATTTGATAATATGCACCTTCAAACTTGAGTGAAGAGTTTGATTGAATTTATTCTCAAAATCTTACATTCTTTATTCCAAGAGTTGAATACCTTTGATGATGATTTTGATTATATGAATTTAAGAGATACTCAAGTTTGTATTTTTCTCTTCTCAATCTCCATTTCTCTTTTCCATTTTGGTGGTAATTATCATAATCCATTATTTTCCTTAGCATGAGCCAATTGATTTTCCTTACGCATCACTCTAATTTACGATAAAAAAATTTAAATAAAATAAAATAAATAAATATAGATTACATGGTTTACACTATGTAAGAGGTTAGACCCATAGTATTAAAAATTGGATCGGACTTGTTAGTCTTAGAAGTGAACTGGTGAACCAATCAGATCACCGACCATATTTAATATACCAGTTTTCAGGATCTCAAAATTAGTAAAAATTGATAGGACCAATGAAAACCGATGAACTGATCAAATAACCGGCCGGTCGAACAGGTCAAAAAATCTATTGAGAGCCGGTCAGAATCATGAGTAGTTTAAATTTTTTTTTTTATATTTCATATTTTTAACTTAATATGTACTACTGCCCCGAGTAGTCCAATCCGATCATTAAACTAGTGATACAGTTATGATACAGGTTCGATTATCGGTCCAATTTTTATAACTATGATTAGACCTACAAAATGTTAACGCTGTTTTTATATAGCAATTAAGGGTGAGTTCTTTTTTGGCTTATTTTAAAAATTTATTAGATAATATTGTATGATATTATATCATAGCATGTGAGATTAATAAAATTTTAATAATAAAAAAAATATGAAATTAATGATGATAATTATAATACTAATAAGAACATTAATAGGAAAATTGTTAGTTTTAATACTACTGATAGTTAAATAAAAATAATAAATTATTAAAAAATTTAATTCAGATAAGATAAAATGGAAAAGGACAAAGATAAACGGAGAAGAATCGGCCCCAACAGGAGCATTAGACTCATTCATATTAGAAACATGATGACCAATAGTATTGCTTATGACATAAGTATCAACTTAATTAGCTAGAGTTGCTGGCTCAATTTACGAAGCTAAAAACAGCCCATACCCACTGACTAATGCTGCGGAAAACAATGCAAAAACACATGGGCTTGCATCCTGTGAAACCTAGCTAGCTTAGCTATATGAACTACTACATAATGGCATTCAAACAAATCCAAATTAAAAATACTGCTAACCAAAAAGAGATGACAACGAACAGAACCCCGAGGAAGATAGAAGGTGCATGGTGATGGTAGTTGTGTTTAATGTTGCTTTTTTTAATGGAAAAATTTAAAGCAATATTAGTCAGCCTATGTAGTGTAGGAGTAAAATATACACTCTCCTGCCGAAATCTTTACCTTTTTCTTTTTGTATTTCCCTTCTTTCCATTTCCTTTATCACTTCTTTTCTTGCTTGTTTCCAAAGTACAGTAATATGAAGTCTTCCTTCGTAGTAGCAGCTTAAACACACTAAAACAAGTTTTCTACTGATTAATAGAGAGAGAGGAAAGAGGGACTCAATGCAAAAACCATGAGACAAAGTTTGGGATTTGAGGCAGAAATGCCAATGCCGATGACAATACCAAAGCTAATGCCAGTGCCAATACCAAAGCCAATGCCAGTGAGGCAGCAGAACCGCAAATCCTCCTTCCAATATCAATTGAACCACCATCAGCGCCACCGCCACTACCACCACCACCCAATTTCTCTTACCCATTTCCTCGTATCATTTTTTCTCCTACTCTCAGTAACTTCTATCTCAGTCGCAGCCTCAAACAATGAAGCCCTTTTACTACACTCATGGCTCCACAGCAGTAGTTCTAGTTCAAAAATGCCAACTGCATTATCAGATTGGAACCTTCAAGACCCAAACCCATGTAAATGGTCACACATTGCATGTTCCCCAGACAACTTTGTAACCAACATAACTATCAACTCCATTGAACTTGCACTTCCCATCCCGTCCAATCTCTCCATCCTCACCCACCTACAAAGCCTAACAATCTCCAGCTCCAATCTTTCCGGTACAATCCCACCAGAAATTGGCGATTGCAACCAACTCACCTTCATTGATCTTAGCTCGAATAATCTAATTGGCGCCATACCATCCACTATTGGCAAGCTCCAAAACTTACAGGAGTTGGTCTTAAACACCAATCAATTAACCGGGGAAATCCCTTCCGAGCTCGGCGCTTGTATTAGTCTTAGAAATCTCGACGTGTATGATAACCAGCTAAGTGGGGAACTTCCGGCGGAGCTCGGGAAGCTAAAGAACTTGGAGTCTATACGGGCTGGCGGTAACCAAGACATTACTGGTCCTATCCCGGACGAGCTCGGGGAATGCGAGAACTTAACTGTTCTTGGCCTCGCTGCGACGAGGATTTCCGGGCCTCTGCCTGCTTCATTGGGAAAGTTAAGTAAGCTTCAGAGCTTATCGATATACACTTCAACGCTGTCAGGGGAGATACCGCCGGAGCTAGGGAACTGTTCGGAACTCGTTGATATATATCTCTATCAAAACAGTCTTTCCGGTTCGATTCCGAAGGAGTTGGGTAAGCTTCAGAAATTAGAGAAAATCCTGTTATGGGAAAACAATTTATCCGGAGCCATACCTGAGGAACTCGGTAATTGTTCGAATTTAATGGTTATTGATATATCCTTGAATTCAATCTCCGGTAGCATCCCCTTATCATTCGGGAAACTCACTTACCTCACTGAGCTATTACTTAGTAATAACAACATCTCGGGTTCAATCCCTTCTGTTCTTTCTAATCTCACGAGCCTTGAACAGTTACAGGTTGATTCGAATCAGCTAACGGGTCAGATTCCGCCGGAGTTGGGTATGTTGACCGTACTTACTGTTTTCTTTGGTTGGCAGAATAAGCTTGGAGGAAGCATTCCTTCCATGTTGGGTAACTGTAAGAGTCTTCAAGCTCTTGATTTATCACATAATGCGCTTACGGGAAGTATCCCGCCTAGTTTGTTTCAGCTACAAAATTTGACCAAGCTTTTGCTGATCTCCAATCATATGTCGGGGTATATACCGCCTGAGATTGGTGAATGTAAGTCGTTGATTAGGCTCCGTTTGACTAATAATAGGATTAGGGGAACGATTCCTAAGCAGATTGGTTATCTGGGGAGTCTTAGTTTCTTGGATTTATCAAATAATCGTCTGTCTGGGTCTGTTCCGGGTGAGCTCGGTCAGTGTACAGAGCTGCAGATGCTTAATTTGAGCAATAATACTTTAGATGGCACTCTGCCTGTTTCTCTTGCTTCTTTGAGTAAGCTTCAGGCATTGGATTTGTCAGGGAATGGGTTTTCGGGTCAAGTTCTGACTGCCATAGGCCAGCTAACTTCCCTCAGTTCTCTGAACCTCAGGAAGAATTCTTTCAATGGATCAATACCGTCTTCACTTGGGCAGTGCATGAATCTTCAGTTGGTGGATTTAAGCAGCAATGAACTGGATGGGAGTATTCCGCCCGAGATATTCGATATAGTCGATCTGGACATTGCTTTAAATCTCAGCTGGAATGCGCTAAGCGGGAAGATACCGTCTGAGATATCTGATCTCAAGAAGCTCTCTATCCTTGATCTTTCACACAACAAGCTAGAAGGTACTCTGATGCCACTTTCTGGGCTAGACAATCTTGTATCGCTTAATGTTTCTTACAATAATTTCACTGGCCTTCTTCCTGATAACAAGCTGTTTCATCAGCTATCAGAAAGGGAAATGGAAGGGAATCAAGGACTGTGTACTCATGACGATGACTCATGCTTTATGAGAAACGGTACAGCTGCTGCAGGATTATTGGATGGAAGGGGATCAAAGAGGCTCAAGTGGGCGATTGCATGTCTTGTAGTGATAACCGTGGCATTGGTGATTTTAGGTGTTCTTGCCGTTGCTCGAGCGAGGAAGATGATCAAGGAGGATAATGATTCAGAGATGGGAGGAGGGGGAGGAATAGATTCTTGGCCCTGGCAATTCACTCCTTTCCAGAAACTGAACTTCACGATACACGAAGTCCTAAAATGTCTGGTCGAGACTAATGTCATTGGCAAAGGATGTTCAGGAACCGTTTACCGTGTAGAATTAGAAAACAGAGAAGTGATAGCAGTGAAGAAATTATGGCCAACAACGTCTGCCGCCGTTACTAAACATGACGATTCAGGAAAGGATGGCTATCGTGATGAGTTAGGGGTACGGGATTCTTTCTCGGCTGAGGTAAAAACACTTGGTTCCATCCGTCACAAGAACATCGTACGGTTCCTAGGCTGTTGTTGGAATCAGAATACTAGGCTACTTATGTATGATTACATGCCAAATGGTAGCTTAGGCAGTATACTTCATGAGAGGAGCACGAGTTGTTTGGACTGGGATCTTAGGTATCGGATCGTGTTGGGTTCAGCTCAAGGTTTGGCATATTTACATCATGATTGTGTTCCTCCAATTGTTCACAGGGATATTAAGGCCAATAATATACTTATTGGCCTTGATTTTGAACCTTATATTGCTGATTTTGGGCTTGCCAAGCTCGTTGATAATGGTGAGTTTGCTCGGTCGTCTAATACAGTTGCTGGATCTTATGGCTACATTGCCCCTGGTATGCATTCGTTCACTGTTGCTTTGTCAGCTTTCATCATTCATATGTAACTGGTTTATATGTTTCAAGATACTTAGATTTTAAGTTATCTCAAATCATTTTGTTCATTTTAGTTCTATCGAATATGTTAGATCTCATTGTGTTGCATGGCTTTGATGTATGTCATGTGCTTCTGTCTGAATCAGAATATGGATACATGTTGAAAATCACTGAAAAGAGCGACGTCTACAGCTACGGAGTCGTTGTTCTAGAAGTACTAACAGGGAAGCAACCAATAGACCCAACCATACCAGACGGGCTACACATCGTAGACTGGGTGAAACGACACAAGCGATCCGAGCTAATCGAAGTTTTAGATGCAAGGTTGCAAGGTAGGCCGGAATCTGAAGTCGATGAAATGATGCAGACATTAGGTGTTGCCTTGCTCTGCATAAACGCTTCACCAGATGATAGGCCTACAATGAAAGATGTGGCTGCTATGCTAAAGGAAATCAGACAGGAAAGAGGGGAGGCTGTTAAAATGGACACGTTATTGAAGGGTTCTTCAGCAGAAGCAGTGAAACAGCAGCAGGAGCAGGAGGAGGAAAGTAATAATAACCACAATGATGGTTCAGCTGGTAATGGCGGAGGAGGATCAGGATCATCGAGGATGATGCAAGGATTGTATCTAGAAAGTAATAATACTAGCTTTTCTGCATCGTCGTTACTGTATTCTTCATCTAATGCTGCCGATAATGTTTCATATAAATAGTGTGATAGAATTCAATTGTACTGGTAAATCAAGTGGTGAAATCTGTAGTTTGAACCTAGCTCAAATAGTTACAGCTAGATTTGATAGAGCTTCAAGTTACCAAATGTTCTTTTGTGAGTTAGGAGTCAGCAGCCATGGGAATTCTGGATTCGATTGCTATATGCACATGGTACAAGCTAGGGAATGTAATAATCTCTTGTCAGTTATAAATCATCAATCTGATTTTTACGTGTAATTCGTTGATAGGCGGTGTTGTGTATGGCTCCTTTATATTTTTCGATTTTCGTTTAACTGGGAAGGCCTGGCCAGCACCCGTGGTACTAGTTAGTGTTGGAGTTCTAACTCAGCTAGCTAAGAGTAGGAATCTCCGCATATGTGCTTTTATTAATTGTGTTGGAACTACACATCTGTTAAAATGATTCCGTGCGCATTTCTACCTATCGGACATGAGATGTAGAGACAAATGGCTAACGGGTCGCAGATCGAGAAAGATGAAACAATAGGATATGATATTGATATTTTATGATTTAGAGAGTTTTATAAGCTATTCCCAGTAATGGGATAAGGTTGAATATCAAGGTAAGCATAGAAATTTATCAAATAAATAAATAAAAAGTAAAATATCATTTACTTGGCGAAATTTATTCAAAAGAAAATATTTCATTATAAGTTTATTTGTGTGTCCTTTGTTGGGATCAAATCTGATATACATATGCTTAAGTTATGAATGAACTTAAAAGGGCTGACTACAAAGATAAAGGGTATCTTAGTAAACAAAAAAAAAAAAAACTTATACATTATTTTTTATAGTGTACATCTACTATTTCATATAGAATTTTATTAAGTTGCCTTTGGTAGTTTTTTTTTGGGTAAAATACACAATCATATTTATAGCTACGAGAATTAATGGTAGTGAAAACTAAAGATCAATCTACTATGTTCTTGACCTTTTATATTATTCATATATAATTTTATTGAGTATCAAGCACATCACTTACACTTCTAGTATTTGAAACTAAATGAGAAAACTAGGAGGAAATACATGATCTTGAACAAGATAAACTAAAAAAAAAGTTTAGAATATCAGAGAGGAAGAGAGTTAAGAGAATGAGATCCTTTATTGATGTGAAGTAAGACACCACCGAGACAATACAATGAATGATTCCCTTGGCTTTCTTACCATCAAACTATCTCTCAATTACAATGACATATACACCAACAATATATATATATAGGCAGTAGTTAGTCAGTCATGGCTTACAACAAATTTAACTAACTTAACTAATCTTTAACTATGATAATCAATAACTCCTATAACACTCCACAATAACAACATGTGTATAATGTCGTCAAATGTTATTTAATGTGGACAACCTTAGCTAACAATCTCCACCTTTGTCCACATGATCAATACATCTCAAAATCCTCAAGTAATGTTGAAACTTGATAGAGCTCAATGGTTTAGTTAGCATATTATCACCATTATCTTGAATCTTCACTTTCTTAAGCCTTAACTCCTTCCTACTAAGCACTTCCTTTATGAAATGAAGGCTGACATCAAGGTACATAGCACTCTCATGATATATTGGACTTTTATTGACAGAAATGGTAGATTAATTGTCACACTAAAGTATCACAATGCTACACCACAACATGAATTCACTAATCGGTCCTTTCAACCATAGTGCCTCCTTTTTGGACACTACACAAGCAACATTCCCAAATTTAATTGTGGACTATGTCACCATTCTTTGCAAATTTGCCTTCCATCTAATAGTATACCTTGCTAACACGAACAACAAACCAGATATAGATCTTCTCGTGTCTTTATTTCCAGCATAATATGCATTACATAACCCTTAAGCCTACCTTGTTCTCGAATTATCATTCCATAAATCAAGCTAACTTACTTAGTCCTTGATAAATATTTTAGTATCCATTTAATTATCCACCAATGCTCTCATCTTCGATTTCCCATGAACCTATTTACCACACAAACAACATATTCCCGGTCTAGCTTGGTAAAATATTTAAATACATTAGGCTACTAACCACACCAACTTCCTCATATACCTTACATCTTTAGTGAAAGCATTCCATTGAGTTTTTTAACACCTTAAATTGAGATCCTTAAGGAGTACTAACAATAGACTATACTTCTATAGAACTTTATTCATATCAAAACTTTGTAAAGAAAAAAAACATATATTATCCTCCTCTTATTATCTCTTATAATTTCAATGCATAGTATCTTCCTTGCAACTTCCATATCATCCATGTTAAATTCCTTACTAAGTTAAACTTTGACAACATTTATGCATCTTCTTGTTAGAAGCATATCATTAACATACAAAAATAGGGAAAAAATCTTCCTTTCCTTTTTAATGTTCAACATAAACATAAGGATCCAACTTACTCCTTTTGAAGCTAGCATTTTTGATATATCGATCAAACCTTTCCTTCCACCGTCTTGGATATTAAATCACTGCATACAATGAACTCTTTAAAAGACATACCTAATCTTCTTTATCCTTCATTACAAATCCTAGTGGTTGGTTCATTAGAACTATATTCATCATTTCTACATTTAGGAAAGTAGTTTTTGCATCAAGTTGCTCTAGCTCCAAATCCTTGATAGCCACCAAAGTCAGTAAAACCCTAGTTATAGTATCTTTAACTAGTGGTGAGAAAATTTCTTTATAATCTACCCCTTTTTCTAAAAGAAACCTAAAGCAACAAAAATAGCCTTATGCCTAGCTGTTTCCCTTGCCACAATGCCCCCTTTCAATTTAACCCATTCACACCCAACAAGCTTCTTATTTGTAGGCTAATGAGCAAATTCCTATGTGTTTACTAGTAAATCTTGAAAGAATCCTAAATGGGAGGTGAATATGGTTAAATGGAATACATTTGAAAATTTGAAAATTTGACACACAAATTATAGTGGTTTAATACAATCAAATTTAGTTTCTCTACATCTATTACCAAAATGCTTTCCTTTTAAAATTTTGAAATTGTTGTGATGAGTTTACTGATGATATTCTCCTATGTTTATGGATCTATAACTATAATGACCTCTACGAGACATCACCTATTTATATTCTCTAGACTTTGACCTCATAATCTCTCAAGAATGATAGATAACTTCATAACCACTTAATAATGAATTTTTATGAAGAGTGTTAAGTTTACAAGAATCCTTACAAAGATCACACATATGAAAGTTTAAGAATAATTTTATAGGATGTAATATAGTTAGAATGATAATATTTAATAATTAAATATCAAAACTAACTTGGTTGAGTGAGAAATAAATACTATGAAATTTCTCAATAAATTTGATTTGAAAATGAGAGTTGAGAATTAATTGCAAGAGATGTAGTAAAGAATTGAATGTGTGACTAATGAGAGGTCAAAAGTTGTTTTTAATTTTTCTCAATGCATTTTATTTATACCATGAGCAATTAAACTAATCATTTGAGGTAAAAAATCAAGTTATCATTCATGAACAATGCAAAAAAGAATTCAACATTTAATGTGACATGTTGATTAGTTCAAGGTACTAGTCGATTGGTTACCCTTACTAGTCCATCAATTGGTATAACTAGCTAAATTGTTATGTTCATACCTGATCTAGAAATGTAACCTTTGTAGTAACTAGTCCATTGGTTTAGGCTACACATTTTTGGTCCTTGGACTTTTTGAGAACCCATGAAATGATTGCACAAACCAATAACCTAGTTGGAGAAACTAGTTAATCGGTTTGGAAAACTAGTTGATGAATTTAGGATGAGACAAAAACAACTTTATACTTAATTTAATCTATACCACGGTTAATTAATTATGCATATTGTTTCCAAGAGCCAACCGATCGGTTTTAGAAAACTAGTTGATGTGTTAAAGTCGAGGCAAAATTAGTTTTTTGCAAAAATTTAACCCATAGCCTAGATGAGCAAATCAGTCCATTATTCTGAGGACTAGTTGATTGGTTGCTGACACCAATCTATTTGTTAAATTTGAGGCTAAACATATTTTTTCACGAAAAAAGTCCTTAAGGTTAATCTCAAACTAGTTGATCACTGTTGGGAGTTTTGAAATGTTAATTAACTAGATTAAAAACATAAATTAATCAATTAGTTTTAAAACCAGTCAATTGATTATGGCTAGAACCAAAACCTTCAAAAAACAAACTTTGAAGAAGGTTAGAAATTTAAAACCAACAAAGAAGTTACATCAAATCAATTATAAGGAAGGTTTAAAACAATCCAAGAGATATAATCAAAAATATAAATGCTTAACCACTACCTTATAAGAAAATTATAAGACTTTAAGATGAAACCTTGATATCTTGAGTCTTTAGGGATTTTAACATTATCTTCTCTTGTGCATGAAACTTGATTGATCTTTTAAGCTTTACACTTATAGATGGTTTAGTTAAGTGTGGTTTGTCATCCATGTAATTATTGTATTACATGTACACTTAAGTAAAGAGGTTAATCCCTTAAACATGTTTGTTATTATCAAAATAAGGATCAATATATTAATGGACCTAAGAGGCCAACAATCTCCCCCTTTTTGATGATAACAAATAAAAAGTGCAAGCATGAGTAGGTTAATAATATAATTGAGGCAAGATGCAAAAGATAAAATTTAGTCTCTACCATTTTCCACTTTTCAAATTTTATTTTCATACTTGTCTCCCCCATTTATCATCAACTAAGGTGTGAAGGGTTAACATATAGTGGCAATGTGCATATAAATGATATAAAAATATAAACCCTCAGATGGAACTACCCCTTAATAGGTGTTTTAGTAGAAATATGACAGTATACAAAGGATACCCCCATGAGAATATGCATTCTATCACAATAAGAATGCAACATGTGATTGATTTGTGATGTTAGCATGAATCATAGTAAGAAAACAACAATAGTAATATACAACATATAGGACAAATACATGAATCATCTCATATTTTAACACCCCCATTTTCACTCTTAAAAATTTTCATTTAAAAGGAAAAATGCAGAAGTTAAAATAAAAATAGGGCATGTTACTACTACACCTAACATATGATAAATGTCCATCATCGATTTCATGCTAGATACATGACTAAAACTTATTCACCTAAAAGTTAAACATCATCAATACTGATAGAATAAACTCTCACAATGATTTATCTAATGGTAGATTAAAAGTGAATGATAACATTAGTGAAAAACCTATGAAATGACACATTCATTCCAAGTCGCCTTAAAGCCAATTAATTTCAAGTGACATTAAAGCCAATCCATTCTAAGTGCTGTTAAAGCTGAACAACTCCAAGTGGAGATAAAGCTAAATAATGCTAAGTAATGTTAAACCCAATCCATTCCAAGTGGCATTAAAGCCAAACGATTCCAAGTGACATTAAAGCTAATCTATTCTAAGTGCCATTAAAATTGAATGATTCCAAGTGGCATTAAAGCCGAACAATTCCAAACGGCATTAAATCCGAATAATTTTGAGTGGCAATAAAGCCTAACAATTCCATGAGATAAAAGCCCAACATAAGGCATCACACAATTTCAATACATACTTAACTAATTATAAAATTTTCCAAAACCTATTATAATGCAAACACACCAAAATATGTTCTAGAGTCACCAAACATTTCAAAAGTTAGCTGAACATATTATCCACATGCTCAACCCTTCACATACTCTAACTCATAAAATAATCAAGAGGCAAGCTAATATGTATTCGCATTGAAAATTATAAGCTTATAGATACCTGAAAGTATCATACAATACATGGTATATGCTTAGCATACTTAAATCACATAAAGCATACTCATCACCTTCAACTTCAAGAAGACATGCACCCATAATTCCATCATAAGTAAAGGTGAGTAGAGAGACTTACCTTAGTTTAAAGCTAGCTAAAAGAAATAAGAGAGAGAGAGAGAGAGAGAGAGAGAGAGATAACTAGTTGGAGAATCCACAATAAATGCTTTCCTAGATCACCGATAGAAATCATAGGACAAAGTTAGAAAATTACGTTATCGACCGATAATATAAGTATTGTAATTTAATAAACAAGGGAAAACAAAAAATGGACTTTCTTGAAAATCATGTCCAAACCAAAGCCTCAAGATCATAGCTCCATTAAGATTCTAAATAAAGTATTAATCAAATAGAGTTAAAAAAAGATCACTCAGGACATTTCAAATTAATTTGAAGAACCAAATAAAGGACTATAGAGGATAAGCTAGTTCTGTAAAAAATAATTTGCTAATTAGGTTTTGCAACAAAAAATACAAACTAACCAAATTCATATAACTAATCCAAATAGATAAGATAAAAAAATACAATTCAAATGATTTTAAATCAAAGCTAGTAATCAATTAGGTAAAAGAAATATAAGCAAATCAATTTCATAAAAATATATTTGAAAATTTGGGTTTATAGGCCCGAAGTGCAAGCCAACCAATTCACTTCGATTACCTTGAATTAATATTTTAAAAGTACAACTAAACTAATTTTAGACAAATTTAGGTAATATATTTCAACAAAAATAATCTTACAAATAACTAATTTAAGATAATCACTTTCAAAAAATAGGGTTTAAAGCTCAAGATACAAATTCGGACAATTTAAATCAATTAATCCAAATTGAAGGTGTTAGGGCGTAATTAAGTTCATTTCAAATATTTCTATGAAATCAATTTTAGAATAAACAAACTATACAAATGACTAATTTTATAATATTATTTGAAAGCTCACGTTATAGGCCCAAAAATACAATTCACTTGAATTTTATTAATTTATTTGAATTGAATGTTATAATATGTAATTAGACCAACTTTATAATATATTGTATAATCCATTAATCAAAAACAAAAAAGGAAAAATATATTTTGACATAATTACAGTTTTTGAGCTCAAAATATAAACCTGATCAAACATTGTTAAAATATATAAATTGGCAGTTTAGAGTTGAAATTAAACATATTCTAATGTAAATTATATAATCAATTGAATAAAATAACTGAATTGTACAATTAAATTTAAATCCACAATATTTTTTTTTACCTAAAAATCCAATTATGATGAATTTCGCACAAATTTTCTGAATTGACACTTCCAAATGAAATTAAATACATTTCAAAGTATATTATATAATTAATTGAATGAAATAATTCAATTATGCAATTCAATTTTAATACGCAAAGGTTTTGAACTAGAAATATAATTCTGATTTATTATGCACAAATTTATAAAATTAATGGTTTGAACATGAAATTAGATACATTTAAAACATATTATAAATTAATTTATCCAAAATAGCTTAATTGGACCGATAAATCCAGACATAACTGGGTCAAAATTCTAAATTTTAGAATTCACACATATACCATATAATTAACCCATCCTAATTAATCATACAACAACATAATTAAATGATCAATCTAGTTTAATTGAACCCAACCTATACAAGATATATTAAATTTAGAAGTTAAAGTTTCTAAAAATTTATACCAACCAACAGGTTGCCAATTGAGAAGAGTGAAGACTAGAGAATCTTTGTTGGAGGTTGAGTGAAATGCCCCAAAATTTCTAATTTTAGAAATTATAGTTAAATGATATTTTATTAGAAAATTTTATTAAATAAATTATTTTTATTAAAATAAAAGGAAATTAATTAGGGAAAATTAAGAAGAAATTTATAAATATTTTAATTAGGAGAAATTTGGGTATTTTAGCTAATTAAGGATTTTATTTTGGAAATCAATTAAATAAATTATTTCATTTAAAATAAGAAATAGAAAATAGTTCCAAATTAATATGAATTTTATAAATAATTTAGTTGGAGAAAATTAGAGTGATTTGCTAATTAAAATGGAATTTATGGAAATCCTTTTAAAAATCCTAAATTAGCCTAAAAAGGGATTTAAATCTTATTTTATTTAAATATTATTATTTTTAAATATCCCAAATATTCTAATTAATTTAATTAGCCCAACCCATTATTTTTTTCTATTTTTTCCCTTTTCCTTTTCCCTTTCCTTTCTTCCTTTTTCCTTCTTTTTCTTTCTTCTTCTTTCCTTTTTTTTTCTCCTCCCCGACCTGGGCCAGCCTAGTGGCCCAAGTCCTCCCTCTCTCCTTCCTTTCTTTGGCGTGGCCCAACCCGCGCAGCCACCTCCTTCCTTCTCCCTCGTCGCGCCGCGTTTTACTTCGTTGTTTCCCTATACACCGTGTTTTGTTAGAAAAGAATTAACTAGCGTCGCCAGCCGGTTCTTCCCCCTTTTCTTTTCTTTCTTTTTCTTTTGGACTACCAGTCCAGCCCCCCATCTTCTTCTTCCTTCTTCCCCTGTCGATGCTGCTGCACCTGTAACTTCGTCGCCATCGCCCAGGTTTTTCGCCGCTGATCTCGCCCGTTTTGACTGGTCGTTCTCCTTTCTCTCTCTTCCCCTAACTTGCCGGCCATTTTGACCCAACCAACGCTCCTTCTCCTCGTGTGATCCCCTCCCTTTTTCCCTGCGCATTCCCCTACCCAAAACTTACTCCCACCGGCCAACCTCGCCACTGTTAACCCTAATCTTACTTGCTTACTTCCTATCCGACCCACAGAACCCTAACCTCCCTTCTAAAATCTATAAATATCCCCCATAATCAACAAGGGTCGAGCTTTTGATTCTTACCCAAAATTTCCCAACCTTACCCTAGCCGCCCCTTTAGATGCTAGTCCTGCCGCCGTAAGCCAACTCTGACACCCACTCCGCCTACCAAACTCTTCCTTGTGCCACCCTATAGCTAACCAAACGTCCTATATCTCTCGATTCTTCCTGTGAAAGCCACCCCGACTGTGCAAAGTAGCCTTCCCGATCAACCCTCTCTTCAACCTCCACCACCCTTTGCGCTGCCCTTAGCCACCTTTTTCGCCGTTGCCGCTGCTTCTTTCACCTCCCATTCTCTTCTAAAGACCCTCTTCTACCTTCCCCTACCATTCTTTTCCTCTTCCTCCCTATCCTCCTCTCTTTCTCTCCTTCTTCCCCATTCAGCCACCATCGCCGCCGCCGTGCGCCTCTACCTTTGGTTGTGCCACCACCCTCATTCAACTCCTCTCCCTCTAGGCAGTCTTAAACACCCCAACTCCCACCTTAATTCTCCCTATCTTTTTCCCAGCATTCAACTTTTACCCTTTTCTTTCCTTTTTCCTACCACCGCCGCTGCCCTCGTGTACCACTACCGGTGCTGTCCATCCCCACCAGCCTAAGGTTAAACCCTAGACCCTCCCAACCCTTTTCCCTATTTTTTATAAGCCTTAATTTATTTTATTTCATTTATTTGAATATAAATACTATTATTATTATTATTATTATTTCCATTATTAATATGTATTATTATTATTATTAATGTTTTGATTATTATTTCTATTGAGGGCTGAAGCCCTATTGCATTTTTATTTCAATTTTATTATTATTATTCTTATTGTTTCTATTATTATTATTATTATGTGTTTATTATTATAATTATTATTTTTATTATTACTATTTCAAATTACTACTATTATTATTCCATTATTAATATTACAACTACTTTACTATTAGTTTTTCTATTATTATTATTATTATTATTATTATTATTATTATTATTATTATTATTATTATTATTATTATTATTATTATTGCTGCTGCTGCTGCTGCTACTACTACTACTACTACTACTACTACTATTATTATTATTATTATTATTATTGCTACTACTACTATTATTCTTATTTATATTATCATTGATATTATTTTTAGTAGCTTTGCTATTATTATTTTAGTATCATTACTATTATTAGGGTAAAGTCTTTAACCCTATATTATCAACCTTTATAATATTTCTATTATTTCTTGTATCTTTAGTAAAGTTAGAAATTTGTTAATGTTATTTTTATTAATATGTTATTATTTTATCAAAGCCCTAAGGAGGTGTAGGAGCGTGTTCCAAGACCGGTGTCATTTTAGGTAAGGGGTTACTAAGGCCTATTGTGTGTTGATGTGCATTATATGTTTTGTATGATATGCATCCTCTGTATATTATTATAATTATTTTGTATGTGATATAACGTGGAGTTGAAGTATGTTTTTGTATGGCATGTGTACTATATGTGATAAAATATTGTGGTATGTGATGATATGTGTTGTGACCCTATAAGACATGCATGTGAGGATGTATAAAAGTGGTATTGTGTGGGGAAAAGGTTGAAAATGGAAAATGGGAAGTAAGTTGACTAAAGGGGAAATGAGTTGACGTAAGTATTTTAATGATCTATGAGTGGAGGAATAAAATGGGGAATTTAGGGTTTCATATGGAAGAATTTAATTTACGATTTTGTATGGGAGAATCGAATTTATGGTTTTATATAGGAGAATCTAATTTAATATTTTATATGGGAGAATCTAATCTATGGTTTTATATGGGAGAATCTAATTTATGATTTTATATGGGAGAATTTAATCTATGGTTTTGTATGGGAGAATATAATCTATGGAGTTATATGGGAGAATCTAATTTATGGTTTCGTATAGGAGAATCTAATATATGGGTTATATGGATGAATCTTTAGTTTTATATGGTTTGAATTTAGGTTTTGGTAAGGATGAATCTTTAGTTTTGTGTGGATTGAATTTAGGGTTTGGTATGGATGAATCTTTGGTTTTATATGGTTTGAATCTAGGGTTTGGTATAGATGAATCTTTAGGTTTGTGTGGATTGAATTTAGGGTTTTGTATGGAGGAATCTTGGGTTTTGCATGAAAGAATTTAGGGTTTTGCATGGTTGATTCTAAGGTTTTTACATGGGAGCTTAGGGTTCTGCATGAAAAATTTAAAAGGTTGCATGAGATGTATAAAGTCTACATGGGAGTGAAATTTACGTATGAAAAGTTGATTTGGGATGTAAGGGAAGGTAATGTAAGTGTTTTTTGGATGTTTGAACACTTTGGATGAAAAATAGTACGTGGACCGATATAAGGGTAAGTAGGAGATCGAGCTAGGGTTTATGTGGACAATTAGGGTTTGTTGTGGCTACTTAGAGTTTTTGTGGAATCATGTGTACTTGGTGATTGAAGTGATGATGAGGGTGGAATCTATGATTTGTGATGTGTGAAGTGTAAAGGGAGTGATTCATGCATGTCTAGGGTTAAAATTTTCCGAATAAGATACTTAAGACATTAATCACTTAAAGTGAAAGATTGTTGAGCCGGGCCCAGACCGGTCCACCGGCGAATAATAGTGGTTAGGGCATGATGTACTATGTGTTTTCGGTCCACCGACTATAATAGTGGTCAGGATTTGTACCTGTGCATTTTTGGTCCACTGACTATATTAGTGGGGGATTCTGTGCTCAACAAAACCGAACATATTTGTGCCAAGACATGGGAAAGACACTAATTACTTACAGTGGAACACCATGCGAGTAGGGGCCAGATCAGTCCACCGGCGAATAATAGTGGCCAGGTACTACGGTATCCTAGAGACCGGTCCACCGACGAATAATAGTGGTTAGGGCATGATGTCCTATATGTTTTCGGTCCACCGGCTATAATAGCGGGGTTCCCGTACTAGCGTGGATTTGATAAAAAAAGCATAGTGTGAATCGACTTCTGATAAGAGATTAATTAAGTAATTGAATTGGATTATATATGGGCCTTTGTACTTTTACCTGAATGGTCATATGCATTTATATTATCATGTTGGTCTTATGCTCTATTATTATTCTGCATTATTTATGTGCTTTTGTTTTGGCCTTAGTGCTCGGTTATCTTACTCAGTACGTAGCATACTGATCATCCTTTTCATGGGTGCTGCTCATTCCCACGAGTAGTATGCCCTTCTGACTTTGTGCAGGTGGGTGAGACATCAGTCGGGGCTGAGTGATGAGCATGTTTTGGCTCAAGTTCGAGAGTGTCATGGTCGTATTCATTCTTTATGTCATTTATTTCCGTTTGTTATTTTGTTTGTATTGAATTTATCGTTTTTGATTTATTACCTTGCATTGAGTATTTCAAATAAACCTTTATCGGTTGTAAATTCCTTTTCTTTTGGATATGAATTATAATTGAAATGCCCCAAAAATTTCTAGTTTTAAAAATTATATTTAAATGAGGCTTTATTATGAAAATTATTTAAATAAATTATTTTTATTAAAATAAAAGGAGATTTAATTAGGAAAAATCAAGAAGAAATTTGTAAGTATTTTAATTAGGAGAAATTTGGGTATTTAGCTAACTAAGGATTTTATTTTGGAAATTAATTAAATAAATTATTTTATTTAAAATAAAAAAGGAGAAAATAGCTTCAAATTAATATTAATTTTATAAATAATTTAATTAAAGAAAATTAGAGTGTTTTGCTAATTAAAATAAAATTTATGAAAATATTTTAAAAATCCTAATTTTCTAAAATGGGATCTAAATATTATTTTATTTAAATATTATTATTTTTAAATATCCCAAATATTTTAATTAATTTAAATACCCAATCTAATTATTTTTCCTCTTTTTTTTCCCTTTTTTCCTTTTCCCTTTTCCTTCTTCCTTTTCCTTTCTCTTTCTTTCTATTTCTTTCTTCTTTTCTTTTTGTTCCTCTCCTCCCTCGATTTGGGCCTGGCGCAGCCCACTTCCTTCCTTCATTTTCTTCTCCTACCGCGGCCCACCTCCGTTACCTTATTTCTTCTTCCCTTGAGATCCAGCGCGCCGAGTTTCGTCCCCTTTTACCCCAAAACGCGGCGTTTAATTTAAACGCCCTTAACTTCCGCCAGACCGGCCCGGTCCGCGTCCCTTTTCTTTTCTTTCTTTCTTCCTGAACCGCCCGATCCCCCACCTTTCTTCTTCTTCCTCCTTTCTCCCTTCCCCCGTTGTCGTCGAGCACCATTTCCACCGCCGTCCTTGAACTTTCGCCGCTAATTACGCCCATTTTAACCAGCTATTTTCCTTCCTCTCTCTTCCTCCTAACTCACCGGCCATTTTGAACTAATCCACCTCCCATTTCTCGTGCAGTTTCCCTCTCTTTCCTGCACACGATCTTTACCCCGAAATTTGCTGCCGCCGGTGACCCGAACCAACCTGTCTTATCCCCTCACCGATCAACATAACCCTAAACGCTCTTCTAAAATCTATAAATACCCTCATAGCAGCCTTGTGTTGAGCTTTTAATTCCTACCCAGAAAAATGACCCTTTTCGCCGCCTCCCTTTTAGATGCCAGCCCTGCCGCCGTCGGCCAATGCCGCCATCTACTTTGCCTACCAAACTCTTCCTTGTACCGCCCTCTAGCTAACCAAATCATCCACCCCCCTTGATTTTTCTTGCACAATCCACCCCGACTGTGCGAAGTAGCCTTCCCGACCAACCTATTTTTCTTCCTCCGCCACCCTTCGAACCACCATTAGCCTCCTCTTCCACCGCTGCCGCCACTCCGTTCACTTCCCAAATTATTCTACAGATCCTCCTCTACCTTCCCCTACCTCTCTTTTCCTCTTTCTCCCTCTCATCCTCTCTTTCTCTCCTTCTTCTCCATTCGGCCACCACCACCGCCGCCTTGCGCCGCCACCTTTGGTTGTGCCGCTACCCTCATTCTGCTCTTCTCCCTCTAGGCATTCTTAAACAGCCCAACTTCCACCTTAATTCTCCCTATCTTTTTCCCAGCATTCAACTTTTACCCTTTTCTTCCCTTTTTTCGGTCGTTGCCTTGAACCACTGTTGGTGCCGCTTATCCCCACCAGCCTAAGGTTGAACGCTAGACCCTCTCAACCCTTTTTCCTATTTTTACAAGCCTTAATTTAATTTATTTCAATTATTTGAATATAACTACTACTACTATTATTATTTATATTTTTAATATGTATTGTTATTATTATTAGTATTACTGTTTTGATTATTATTTTTGTTGAGGGCTGAAGCCCTATTGTATTTTTAATTCGATTTTATTATTATTCTTCTTATTATTTCTTTTATTACTATTATTAATAATAATGTTATTATTATTATAATTATAATTATTTTCATTTTTACTATTTCGAATTACTACTATTATTATTCCATTATTAATATTACAAGAACTTTACTATTAGTTTTGCTATTATTATTATTATTATTTCATCATCATTATTATTACTAAATTTGGTTATTTATTTTACTAATATTATTATTAGTATTATGTTGGTAAAGGGGTCGAAGCCCTTATTTCACTATGTTTTTGAGTAATGCCTTTTTATTATTATTGTTACTATTTTTATTATTCTTGTTAATATTAATATTGATATTATTTTTGGTATTTTTGCTATTATTGTTTTAGTATTTTATCAAAATCCTAGTCTTGGAATAAGTTAGTAATTAATAGTAATTTTAGTAAGAGGGAGTCTAATTTCTAGTTTTTTCCTCGTAATAGATGAGACCAGTTAAAGCCCTAAGGAGGTGTAGAAGCATGCTCCAAGACTGGTGTCATTTTAGGTAAGGGGTGCTAAGGCTTTTTGTGTGTTTATATGCATTATGTGCTTCGTATGCTATGTATCCTATATTCATCTTTATTAATTATGTCGTATATGATATGATGTGGAGTTCAAGCATGTTCTTGTATTGTTATATGACATGTGTTTTATGTGTATGTGATGATATGTGTTGTGACCCTAAAAGACATGCATGTGAGGATGTTGATGTGGTTTATGTGGGAGAAAGGATGAAAAAGGAGGATGGAAAAAGAAGTTGACTAAGGGATGTGAGTTGACCTAAGTATTTTAATGATTCCTGAGTGGAAGAATAAAATAGATAATTTAGGGTTTTGTGTGAGAGGATATAATTTATGGTTGCATATGGGAGAATCTAATTTATGTTGTGTATGGAAGAAACCTTGGGTTTTTGTATGGATGAATCTTTGGTTTTATATGGTTGGAATTTAGGGTTTGGTATGGATGAATTTTTGGTTTTATATGGTTTGAATTTAGGGTTTGGTATGGATGAATCTTTGGGTTTCATATGGTTTGAATTTAGGGTTTGGTATGGATGAATCTTTGGTTTTGTATGGATTAAATTTAGGGTTTTGTATGGATGAATCTAGGGTTTGCATGGTTGATTCTAGGGTTGCATGGAAGCTTAGGGTTTTGTATGAGAAAGTTTGAAGGTTTGCATGGGAAGGTTAGCGTATGCATGGGAGTAAAGTTTACGTGTGAAAAGTTGACTTGGGATGTAAGGAAGGTAATAGAAGAGTTATTTAGGTGTTTGGAAGTTTTGGGTGAAAAATAGTACGTAGGACATTATAAGGGTTTAGAGGAGACTGAATTAGGATTCAGAGTAATTAAGTATGGGTTGTTGTGATTAACTAGGGTTGGAGTGGCTAATTGTGGTTTGTTGTGATTAACTAAGGTTTGGAATGGCTAATTATGGTTGTTATGGTTAAATAGGGTTTGGAGTGGTTAACTATGGGGTGTTGTGGTTAATTAGGGTTTGATGTGGCTGCTTAGGGTTTTTATGGTATCATCTGTTTGTGGTGATTAAGTGTAATTATGAGGATGGTATTTATGATTTGTGATGTGTGAAGTGTAAAGGGAGTGATTCATGCATGTCTAGGGTGTAAGCCTTTAAATAAGATACTTAAGACATTAATCACTTAAAGTAGAAGATATTGAGCCAAGTCCCACCGATCCACCGATTAGAAATAGTGGTTAAGGTATGTTACCCTATGTGCCTCCAATCCACCGGCTATAATAGTGGTTAGGGTATGTTACCCTATGTGCCTCCAATCCACCGGCTATAATAGTGGTGGATTCCGAGCTCAATAGATCTAACAGTTTGCTAAGACTTGGGGAAAACACTAATTACTTACAGTGGAACACTATGCGTGCTGGAGCCAACTGATCTACCTGTAAGGAATAGTGGTTAGGGTGTGATACCCTATGTGTGACCGATCCGCTGTGTTACGGGCCGGATCGGAAGGTGAGCATCGAGGTTCTACCGGGCCCCGCATAGTCTAGATCATCCTTGTAATCTAGATAAGTATGGAGAAGTGTATAGGGTTCTACACTCTCCTAGAATGTTCTAGAAGGTTCTAGAGGGGAATGTCTCTAGATCCTTCCATATTTATGTAGAGTTGGATAGATTATTCTAGAAACCCTAAGGAGACTCTAGAAACCCTAATGGACTATTCTAGAACCCCTAATGGGCTTATTGGGCCATTCTAGAGAAATCCATTAGGCCCGTATCTAGAATCTTCCTGGGGGAGATGAAGGGGTGGATCCTCTCCTATAAATAGAGGGGGGTAGAGCCATTTGAGATCATCCAACAAGAGTTGTATCTTCAGAGCTTCTCTCTCTAAATACACTCCCTCTTTCTCTCTCTAAAAGTTTTCTCTTGTGTTCTTGTGTGAAGGTTCGGTGTGGTGCTCTAAGAGGCGTCTTTAGCCTAAGTGTGGAATACACTTGAAGGAGGAAGGCTGACTTAGTCTCTCAAGGAGTGAGAAAAAGACTAAGGCCGCACGTAGCTAGACTTGGAGAAGAGTCGGTGCATGACAAGTGGTATCAGAGCTCGGTTCAATGGCCCACAACCTCGAATCATCACAAGTCACTCATGTCCCCGTTCCCGATGTTGAGAAGAGGAAGAAAGGCAAGTCCACTTCCAAGTCCCACGGGGTGAACTTGGAGGAGATCACGGAGAGGATGGACCGTTCCATAACGGTTTGCCAGGAGGATCTCACCACCCTAGATGAGAGGGTGGAAGTGTTGGAGAAAGACATGGAGTCCTTACCCGGAAGGGAAGAGGTGCAGGGTCTGGTGAATGACCTAGCCACCAAGCTCCATGAAGACATGTTCGAGTCCGACAAGAAGCTCATGCAAGAGATGTTGGCTCGCATGGATGGGACATTTGGCCAACTCGTAGCTGAGAATATCGAGTTGAAGGAGAGGCTTGCAACCCTTGAAGCCGAGTGTGCTCGTTGCAAGGAAGCTATCTCAATGGGTGCCGGATCTTCGAGAGGATCCCCGGCCACCTTGGATATTCCCCGACCGTCAAAGTTCAAAGGAGCAAGGAATGCGAAGGAGATCGACAACTTCTTCTATGGTCTTGAAAGGTACTTTGCTATTACTCACTTACTTGATGATAATATGCGGATTACCCAGGCTACCATCTATCTAGAGGATGATGCTATGCTATGGTGGCGTGGCCGCCATAGAGAAATGGAGAGGGGTGTCTATGTAATCAACACCTGGGAGCAGTTCAAGATGGAGCTCAAGAAGCAGTTCTATCCTGCTAATGCTGCGATGGATGCTATGAGGAGGCTCAGGACTCTCAAGCATACCGGGACCATAAAGGAGTATATCAAGGCCTACAGTTCCTTGATGTTGGAGATCCCAGACAAGCCCGAGAGTGAAAGGCTGTTTTATTTCCTTGATGGACTCCAAGGATGGGCGGAGCAAGAACTTCGAAGAAGGAAGGTTCAAGATCTCTCGGAAGCCTATCGAGAAGCTGAATCCTTACTTGAGTTCAAGTCCGAGAAGAAGGAAAAGAGTCGGAAGGAGGGATCTAACAAAGGTGGGGGAGCCAAGCCCTACAAGACGGGATCCAAGCACTCCGATTCGAAGGGGAAGGAAAAAGCCGATCATGGAGGTAAGGAATCTAAGTACAAGCGTGAATGTTTCATGTGTGGTGGTAACCACTTCCTTCGTGATTGTCCTCAAAAGAAAGCCTTGAGTGCTATGGTGAATACTCAAGGAGAGAAGGCGGATGAGGGTGAGACCCACATGGGGTCCCTAACCCTACTTAATTCCATCAACACCAAGCAAGCAAAGGGGTTGATGTATGTGGAGGCACAAGTCAAGGGTGTCACTAGCAAGGCTCTAGTGGACACCGGAGCATCTCATAACTTCCTTAGTCCTAAGGAAGCACAAAGGATGGGCTTGAAGGTGACCAAGGAGGCAGGACGAATGAAGGCCGTCAATTCCGATGCCAAGCCTACCTATGGGGTAGCATATGGAGTTCCCATCATCCTTGGATCATGGGAAGGAAGGGTGAACTTCACTGTATCGGAGATGGACGACTACGACATGGTGTTAGGCATGGAGTTCGTGGATGTGGCAGCCCCACTCACATTTCCGGGAGATAGCACCATGCACCTCACCAAGGGGAAGCAAAGCCACGTTGTTCCCTTATCCCGAGCCAAGGTAGAGTCCCGAGTTCTTTCTGCTATGCAGTTTTCCAGGGGATTCAAGAAGGGAGAGTCATGCTACTTGGCCACCATGATGGAGGAGGAGGAGTCCCTAGAACCCATGAAGGTCCCAGAGGAGATCCAACAGGTCCTTCACGAGTTCAAGGACACCATGCCAGCGGAGTTGCCCCAGAGGCTTCCACCTAGGAGGGAGGTGGATCACGCCATTGAGCTAGAGCCTGGAGCAAAACCACCTGCAAGAAGTCCTTACCGGATGGCCCCGCCAGAGTTGGAGGAGTTGAGAAGACAGCTCAAGCAGTTGCTAGATGCTGGATTCATTAGGCCATCCAAGGCCCCATTTGGTGCACCGGTGTTGTTCCAGAAGAAGCATGATGGGAGTCTTCGGATGTGCATCGACTACCGGGCACTCAACAAGGTGACCATCAAGAACAAGTACCCGATCCCATTGGTGGTAGATTTGTTCGATAGACTTGGAAGAGCCCGATGGTTTTCCAAGTTGGACTTGAGATCGGGATACTGGCAGGTGCGAATCGCTGAAGGGGATGAGCCCAAGACCACATGTGTAACGAGGTATGGAGCTTATGAATTTCTTGTAATGCCTTTTGGTCTTACGAATGCTCCTGCAACCTTTTGTACTCTCATGAACAAGATATTTCACCCCTACTTGGATAAGTTTGTGGTGGTATATCTTGATGACATTGTGGTCTATAGTGAGACCTTGGAAGATCATGTAGTGCACTTGAGACAAGTCTTCCAGGTACTCAAAGAGAACGAGCTCTACGTAAAGAAGGAGAAGTGCTCGTTCGCTCTCATGGAGGTGCAGTTCTTGGGTCATTACATCAAGAACGGGAAGATCGGGATGGATGCAGCCAAGGTCCGTGCTATCCAGGAGTGGGAGGCCCTGAAGAATGTTTCGGAGCTACGGAGTTTCCTTGGGCTGGTAAACTATTACCGGAGATTCATCTCAGGATATTCGGGTCGAGCCACACCTCTCACTAACCGGTTGAAGAAGAAGGTCCCATGGAGTTGGGATGAAGAGTGTGTGAAGGCCTTTGAAGATCTGAAGAAGGCTGTGATGGAGGAACCGGTTCTGTGCTTACCCGACTATTCGAAGGAGTTCGAGGTGCATACGGATGCCTCCGACTTTGCCATTGGAGGAGTTCTCATGCAAGAGAGGCATCCCATTGCTTTTGAGAGTCGCAAGCTCAACGACACGGAGAGGCGGTATCCCGTCCATGATAAAGAGATGACCGCTATCATCCACTGCTTGCGGGTTTGGAGGCATTACCTTCTTGGAAGTAGTTTTGTGATCAAGACCGATAATGTTGCAACAAGCTACTTCCAGAATCAGAAGAAGCTGAGTCCCAAGCAAGCTCGATGGCAAGACTTCTTGGCCGAGTTCGATTACAAGATGGAATAAAAGCCCGGAAGTGCCAATGTGGTGGCCGACGCTTTGAGTCGCAAGGCGATGCTTGCGAGTATGAGCGGTCCTACCGGTGACATCCTCGATCGAGTCAAGGAAGGGATCCTTCACGATGCCTTTGCCAAGAGTTTGATGGAGATGGCAAAGGAGGGAAAGACTCGAAGGTTTTGGGAGCAGGATGGTGCACTCTACACCGTGGGTAACCGACTCTACATTCCAAGATGGGGAAGCTTGAGGAGGGACTTAATGAAGGAATGTCACGACTCCAAATGGGCTGGACACCCAGGTATGCGGCGCACTCTAGCACTCATTGAAGATGCTTACTATTGGCCACAGATGCGGGACGAGGTGGAAGGATACGTGAGGACTTGTCTTGTGTGCCAACAAGACAAGAACGAGCAGAAGCGTCCTGCAGGATTGTTGGAGCCTTTGCCCATTCCTGAAAGACCTTGGGAGAGTGTCTCTATGGACTTCATCGCTGCACTCCCAACGTCCGAAGGATATGGATCCATCATGGTCGTGGTCGATCGGTTGAGCAAGTATGGGACGTTCATCCCTGCCCCAAGAGATTGTACGGCGGATCAGTGTGCCCAGATGTTCTTCAAGCACGTGGTAAAGTATTGGGGATTGCCTAAGTCTATCATCAGTGATAGGGACCCTCGCTTTACTGCTAAGTTTTGGAGAGAGCTTTTCAAGATGATGGGGTCCGAGCTTCATTTCTCTACAAGTTTTCACCCTCAGACCGATGGCCAGACGGAAAGGGTGAATGCTTTGGTGGAGATGTACTTGAGGCACTTTGTAAGTGCTAATCAGAAGGATTGGGCTAAGTTGCTGGATGTGGCTCAATTCTCCTATAATCTACAAAGGAGTGAGGCTACGGGACATAGCGCTTTTGAGTTGGTCATGGGGCACCAACCCGTCACTCCGCACACCGTGGCTCGAGGCTACAAGGGGAGTAGTCCCGCCGCACATACTTTTGCTCATGGATGGCATGAACAGTTGGACCTAGCCAAGGCACATTTGGAGAGGGCCTCAAAGAAGATGAAGAAGTGGGCCGACAAAGACCGAAGACCCTTGGAGTTCAAGGTAGGAGACATGGTGATGGTGAAGTTGTCCCCACAGGTGTTCAAGGCCTACCGCCAAGTGCACAAAGGCTTGGTGAGGAGGTATGAGGGGCCTTATCCTATCTTGAAGAAGGTGGGGAAGGTGTCCTATCAGTTGGAGTTGCCATCCAAGCTGAAGTTGCATCCAGTCTTCCATGTGAGCCTGTTGAAGCCCTATCATGAAGACATGGAAGACCCCTCGAGGAAGGAATCCAAGCGCGCTCCTCCAGCGAATGTGACTTCCTTCACTCATGAGATTGAGGAGATTCTAGACGACCGAGTCATCAAGAAGAGAGGGATGCCCAACTATAAAGAGTATCTCATCAGGTGGAAGGGGTTACCCGAGAGCCAGAATAGTTGGGAGAAGGCAGAAGACCTATGGCAGTTCCCGGAGGCTATCCAGAGGTACTTGTCTTCTATCATCGTCGAGGACGTCGATGACTTTGGTGGGGGAGAATGTTACGGGCCGGATCGGAAGGTGAGCATCGAGGTTCTACCGGGCCCCGCATAGTCTAGATCATCCTTGTAATCTAGATAAGTATGGAGAAGTGTATAGGGTTCTACACTCTCCTAGAATGTTCTAGAAGGTTCTAGAGGGGAATGTCTCTAGATCCTTCCATATTTATGTAGAGTTGGATAGATTATTCTAGAAACCCTAAGGAGACTCTAGAAACCCTAATGGACTATTCTAGAACCCCTAATGGGCTTATTGGGCCATTCTAGAGAAATCCATTAGGCCCGTATCTAGAATCTTCCTGGGGGAGATGAAGGGGTGGATCCTCTCCTATAAATAGAGGGGGGGTAGAGCCATTTGAGATCATCCAACAAGAGTTGTATCTTCAGAGCTTCTCTCTCTAAATACACTCCCTCTTTCTCTCTCTAAAAGTTTTCTCTTGTGTTCTTGTGTGAAGGTTCGGTGTGGTGCTCTAAGAGGCGTCTTTAGCCTAAGTGTGGAATACACTTGAAGGAGGAAGGCTGACTTAGTCTCTCAAGGAGTGAGAAAAAGACTAAGGCCGCACGTAGCTAGACTTGGAGAAGAGTCGGTGCGTGACAGCTGGCTAATAATAGTGGGCAGGAGCATTGTGTTGTCTCCGATCCACCAGCTATAATAGTGGGGGCTTCCGTACTTGCATGGATTTGATAAAAAGTATGGTGTGAATCGATTTCTAATAAGAGATTAATTAATTACTCCGGATTATAAATGAGTCTTTATGTATGTACCCGAATGATTGATCGATATTATGATATCATGATGACCTTTATGTTCTTTTATTCGTATGCATGGTTTATGTGATTTTATGTGTTGGCCTTAGTGCTCGATTACCTTACTCAGTACGTAGCGTACTGATCACCCTTTTCATAGGTGATGCTCATTCCCACGAGTAGAAGACCCATATGACTTGCTGCAGGTAGGAGATGTTTATTCTGATGCTATCGATGTCTATGAGACATCAGGTGGGGCCGAGTAATGATTGGGCTGGATTGGTTATTAGAGTGACATGGCCGGCTTTCCATTGAGTTTATTATTACTATCTTGTTTACTTATGATTAGCACTTCAAAAATAATTTCATTATTGTAGTTATTTCTTCTCCCTAAAAAACTAACTCTCGTATTTCAGATTGTGTAAAGACTGATGTGCACCTGATTCCCGTATTTATGAATTTGAACTATTATTAATATTATGAGTTGTTTTCTTAGCCTTAGCACTTGGTACTAGAATGGTCAGAGATAATCAGTCTAGTACTAAGTGTGGCGGTAACATCCCCAGAATTTACGGTTTTAATTTATAAGTATTGCTTTTCAAAAAAAATGTGTAAATTTTGGGGGTGTTACAATAATTCTTTACGTGTACTCTAAATTTTGATGTATGATTCTTTCTAATTATTTTATGAATTCTTGGTTTGAGTTTAATGTTTATCTTTTTAGCCTCAGCACTTGGTACTAGAACGGTCAGAGAGAATTGATCTGGTACTAAGTGTGGCGGTAACATCCCCAGAATTCATGGGTTTTAATTTTAAATTTGATTACTTCCGCTTTTTTTTAAAAATAGTGATTTTTGGGGTGTTACATTGAGGAACGTTTGTCAATGTTCGGTTGGCCTTGTAGTAGTCAGACAGTGGGGTGACCTATTGTTGTTGCCTCTCCTTATCGCTCGCTCATTGCCACCGCCGTTGCTTCTTGTATTTCTTGTGCTGGAAGATGGCGATAACAACGATTGAGGGGGATAGGCGGTGGAGTTGTATTAGTAGTTGGTGGTGGTAGAGTTGGGTCTAAGGGAGCAAGAGGGAGTATGGTGGTTGAGTTGGGATTTGGTTGGCAAAAAAAAAAGACCGAGAAGATAGAGAAAAGAAAAAGAAGAAAGGGGAGAGAAATATTAAATGGTGATTTTATCTAAAAATTGTTTAACGAAGATTATTTCATAAATATCTGAAATCATAAAATCAATATAAAAGTTATTTAAATAATTTCAAAAAAATTTTCAGAAGAAAATTACTAACAAGAATGAGAATTCATATGATTTACAAAAATATATAATATAACCTCAAAAAATATTTAAAAATATTTAGAAAAATATTTAATTCAAATTATAAGAAAATAAGATTAATTTTAGTGATTTTTGAAAAAAGGCCTTCTGTAAAGTAAAAGAGATAAAATGAAAGAAAATTAATTTTAGAAAGAAAGTCATAAATAAGTTACAAAATTTTTTTAATATAAAACTTTCTGAAGATCTTAATGACCTCATAAAAATAGATAAATTTAAAGATAGAAATTATTGCTACAAATAAAAATTATTGTAATAATTTTACTACTTTAAATGAGATTTTATAATTTTTAAAAAAAAATTTGTTAATGAAATATAACTCAAAAACAAAATGATAATCACACGAGAAAGTTATAATAAAAAATGAATTTAAAATATTAACGATTAAAACACACAACAAAATAGAAATATATATTTTTAAATAGAAATCAAAACCATATGAATATACTAAAATATGATTATGAACAAATTTATCTAGAAATATCCATAATGAAAACAATTAAATAAATTCTAATATGAATTTGAAACCATCAATAAAACAAAAAGATAGGTCAACTTTAAAATAATTAAAATTTTTCATCAAATTTTGCTAATAAATTAATTAAGCTTTAGAAAAAAATATATGGGGTATAATATTACCGTTATCCTAATAAACATATCAGAGTTCATATTGCTAAACAAAATATAATTATAATAAGTACCACTTTAAATGTAAAGGAATGATACTGACACCACACACTAGAATAACCAAAGATTATTTAGAGTCCTAATTATCATCAATGGTCCCTATAATAAACAAAGGTGATGGATTAGATGGTAAGGCTATGACAAATGCTAACAAAAATAAACTCTGTAAGTTCTCACTCTTAGTGCCCTTGGAATTAACAAACTCAACAACATCTTGAGCTATTTGAGTAGCTTAGGTGAGTGGCTCATTTTTAGTTAAGTCTGATGGGAGAGGATCACTAATTAATGTATGCTTAGACCTAATGCCCAAAATAATAACATCCTCAATAGTCTTAGTAGTGCTAGATCTGGTCTCAACATTAGCAACCCTAAAATCATGATATATATCTATATTATCTCATAGCAGATCTTAGTGATGAGGTTGAAAGTCAAACTAAAATTTGGAGGGAATAGCAAGTACATATGATTCTAAAACCACCCTAAACCTTGTATTAGCTACCAATCTAGTTTCTAGCATCTTATACATAAGAAAGAGTAAGTTTAGAATCTTAGCCACAATCACTCTACTTTTAGATGGATATGGTAGAGGCATAGTAGATGATGGTGGAATATCATCAAAACTCATAGTACTGGTTGATGGAGGAACATGAATAGAGGCTAGTGGGTGATATGATGGTGGAGAAATGTCAACATCTCCATCACTAGGCTAAGGTTAGAATCTTTGTGCAACTAATATTTTACTAGTGTGAGTAAGTGTAGATTGGGTATTAATTTTCATAATCTTTGCTTGATCATCATTACTCATCTCATAACCTATGTATTTGAGCATTAACTCATTAAAGATAGCTAGTTTATTCTAAAGATGAAGTGTAATAGTTGGAAAATCATTTAAAGGGACCTTGAAGTCACATAAGATCCTCATGATGAGGAACATAATGTAGCTTGATTGTGGCTTGCCATGTGTTGAAATACATCAACTCCGAACCTCATCATAGTGTTTGATAGGATATGATAAACCCCATATCATTCAATCATAGTCATGCCTAATCTAGATTAGCTCAAGGAAAAAATATGGAGATGATAAAGTAGTGCAACGTCCTCTTGGCAAGTGGCAGATAATAGGAGCTAGTTATGCCTCCAAGCACATAATGGTTCCTTGATATCTTAAATAAAATATTGCCATGGGTAAGACAAGGCATTCACTCACTGAAGGTCACCTCGGTATAAATGTTACCTTAAATCCTTTGTATCCTATCTAGTCTAGCCTTATATAATATTATGGGAGCACCAATAATGTAAGTGGTAATGGGATTTCCAATGATATGGATGGAAATATTTACTTATAAGAGGTGAAACTAGTTAATGTAGATTGGATCTCAAAGCTTAAGAAGTGGAATAATGTGTATATCAAATGAAGTCTACATGAAGGCTAGTATAAACTAAGTAGTGCAAGTGTTAACATGTATACTCTGCTATTTATCTATGCTAAAAAAGAAGAAAAGAGAATGAGGATATGTCTTAGCGATCCTAGTCAGTCTAGTGGAAGATCCGATAGATTGATGACACTGGGCTAAGAAGGAAGAATGGATATCTATGTGGATTAGAAGGTTGTCTATACTCTAGAGGAGGTGGAGGACAGTCCTTATATGTGGAAGGATAAGTGGGTTCATCTATCCTAAGTGAAGTCCAAGCAGGATGACTAGGCTTAATATGGGATTTCTTAGAAGGACTTTGATCAATTCCCTTACCTTTAATAATGTTAGTAGTGGTGGATTTTTGTTTAATTATTGTGAAAAAGAATACTAAACAACAATGACTAAAAAATCAATGAAGAAAAAAATAGCTACAAGAGGGCTATATTAGAGGAAATAAGAAAAGTGAATGAAACTAAGGAACTGATGTTCCCTTAAGATAATAGTGAGGTAGACTAACAATTTTAAAATGTCAATTAACTAATAATAACACTTAGAAACCAAAAAACAACCCAAATAAGACTTAGGGTTTTCAAAACCTTTACTCTTTGATTTAGTGACTTGAGATGAAATGCAACTTCAATTGATGTTTGCAACTAATTTAATTCTCTTCAACAAACCTAATGAGCCCTTGTTTGTCCAATTCGGTGAAGAATTGAGATTTGGAAGATAGATAGAGAGAGAGAGAGAGAGAGAGAGAGAGAGAGAGAGAGGGAGAGAGAGAAAGAATGAGACAGTGATCAAATGATTTCAAAAAGTAAGGGTGAGGGTTTGTTTCTGACTGAAAAGGCCTTATGTACCCTAGATGAACTAGTTGATGGGTATGAACCAATTAATAGTTCTTACCCAATTTTGAAAAGTAAAATCCATAACCCATTGATCGATTTCAAGTATCACATTAACTAGTTTTTCCACCTATTATCTTATCTCTTCACATTATAAACACATATCACCCCCGTGAAAATCAATTAATTCATGAAAGTAAACATGCATTATCAAATTGATTTAAGCATTTTAAATGTAAATCAAGCAAGCCAATCCAAAATTAAATAATCACTTATCTACGCCATCTAAACATTGTTTTGACAACATTTTCATACATCAAACACATAATTTATGCATCAAAGTATCATGAATTTTAAAAAAAATGAGATAAATAACTTAAATCATGGAAATAACATATCAAGTTCTCTCCTTATTATTGTGAATTGTTCATCATCGAGAGTTTAGGTGAATATTTCTCCCAATTGATGCAATGGGTCCATAAACTCTACACTCACATCCCCTTTCTCAACATGATCTCTAATGAAATGATATTTTATCTCAATATGCTTAGCCTTAGAGTGTTGAATGAGACTATTAGAGTCTGTTTGGTTTAAAGAAAATTGAGTGGAAAGGAAAATGTAGAGGAAAGAAAATTGAAGGAAAGAAAATGAAAGAAATTAATTTTCTTTCCTTTGTTTGGTTATTGAAGAAAATTTTGTGGAAAATTGAATTCTTAGAAAATATTTTTAGTGTTTGGTATATAGAAAGAAAATTTTAATAAAAGTTAAATGTTATTATTTAAATATTATTATATATTTAATTAAAATAAATATATTATATTGATATATAAAAAATTACATAAAATTTCTAAAAAAATTATAAAAACTCCATAAAATTAATACTTATTCCAAATTTTTTTTTATAGAACTATTCTAAAATATTACATGAATAACTTACAATAATTTTAAAAAATATATATAAAAAATACAAATTATTTCATATTCCTTTCCATTTAAAACATGCTACAACAAACATAAAAAGGAAAAAAACATAGCTCGTTACTAGTACACTTATATGTTCCGTAAAATATTAATTAGGGATGACAAAGTATCAGATACCTCTTATCTGTTACCCAAACCTAATAAGAAAATATATACCAATATCCGTATCCAAATTCTGTAAATATTTTTTTCCTTCCATATCTATATCTATATCCGTTTATCCATAACTATTTACATATGTATCGAGTAAAATTTATTGGATTTCGAATAAAATCCATTCAATTTTGGATAAATTCTATTGGATTTCGAATAAAATTTATTGAATTTCGAATAAAATCTATCAAATTTAAAATAAAATTTATTTAATATTAAAATTATATACTAAATTACATTTTTCTTCTTTTCTTTTTCCATAATTAATGGCAGTATGCTAGCAAGCAGCGTACGATGGATTCACTTTTGCTTTATTGTTATATGTACCTATCCTATCCCACCTATCCCTTATTATATGTGCCGGAGAAGGGGAGGAGGTGTGCGGTGTGCCTCGGTATTAAAAAAGCAAAGTTGCAGGTTTTGACATCGAATCTGGGGAACCCCTCCCTCCTTCCCTTTACCTCTTCCCCCACCACATCCACATTAAATAAAAGTAGTGCCCGCAGCAGAGCTGAGTGGATGAATGAGCGGGGTAAATTTTGAAGAATTTTACTGTGCCGGCTATTTGTGGCCCGGACGTGCCGTCAAGTACATCGACTCTGACCACTTCTCGGTGCCACAGGGGAGGAGAGCAATCGAGCTCATCGCGGGCAAGGAAAATGTGATCGCTCAGGATGGAGGCGAGTCGGGGGAGTCGGGAGGGAGGTTGCAGAGCTTTTCTCAGCAATTTTCTTTCTTTCCTTCGCTAATTAGGAGGAAAATCTGCCTGCTTAACTTTCATTAACATTTTCTTCTATATTTTCTTTCTTTCTAATTTTTCAGCTAACCAAACAGATATAAATTATTTTCCATCCAATTTTTTTTCCTTTCCTCACTTTTTTCCGTAAACCAAACGGACTCTTAGTGAGGCAAATTGCACCAATATTGCCATACCCAAGAGGGATTTTTTCAAGTTTAATCCCATAATCACCCAATTAGTGTTTCATTCAAATTATTTAAGCACAACAAGCTTCGATGGCTATATATTTTTCCTCCATCGTTGATAATACAACACTAAATTATTTCTTACTATGCCAACAAACTAGGAATTCTCCTACAAATTAAAAAGTACCTTATGTGCTCTTTCTATCAACCTTGTACCCAAAAAAATTAGCATTTGAATATCCCACAACGTTAAAACGAGTATCACTAGGGTAAAACAAGCCTAGTATGTGAGCATCGAACATATACTTAAGGATTCTTTTAATGACTATTAAATGAGATTCCTAGGGATTACACTAAAAATGAGCACACAATCAAACACCAAATATGATATCTAACCAGGACGTCATAAGACAAAGAACTGATCCAATCATACCTCAATAGCAATTTTGATCAATCGATTTACCTCCTTTATCCATGTCTAGCTTTGTGGTGATCACCATGGATGTAACAACCCCAAAATATTGGACCAAAAAACTTCATTTGAAGGAAATACGGAAGCATTTGTAAAAGTAAAACTAAGGGTGTTATTGCCATATTAACTATGAGAAATGTGCGATCATCACTTAACCCATGCCTAATGCAAGACAAAATAGAACAACGAACAAAATATTCTTTCTCTACTAATAATACAACAATAACAATGATAATAATGATGCAGATAATAATATAGATAGAAGAGAGAGATTATAAAATCTAAATGTAGGAATCAAAGCTAAGAGCTTAAATAACCGAAAAGAACTAAAAGCATCCCCAACATAATGGGTAAAATACACCTAACCGGTTAGTTTAACTTTTAACTAAGTGGGGATGTAACTCTCAAACCCCACGATATCATCCTCAATGTATTGTAGCTGAGAGTCATAACTCTAAAAAAAATTCTCTACTCATTAGACTAAAATCCAAATCATCATTGTGACCACACAAATATAGTATCAGTATGGTGAAGTGCAGATATAATAAACTACCTAAAATATAGTAAGTGCTCATGCTATAAATTGAGGTCACATAATAGCATGGTACAAGACATACTTAGATAACATAACTTACAGGCTCATGAATGTAATATGATAAATCACGCTCACAAAATAATCATGGAATATATAATAATACAGATCATACATTAGATGCTCAAAATGGGAACCATATTATAATATTTCTTTAGTGATCATATACCTTCCAATTATTAAGATTATACATTTGACCTCACCTATTTATCCCCCATGAACTCAAATCATGGTAGCATAGATACACAATGGGATATCACACCCAACACATGGGGTTAGGATACATCAAATGGATTTTTCTCCGAGGATACCACATCCACTACACATTAAATATGCTTGCTATGAGGCTAACAAAAATTAGGATATTACACCCACTACACGTTGTTAGAGTACATCAAGGAGGCTTGTATTGGTATACCTTTCCCACCACACCTTGAACTCATCTTCCACAAAGGCTACACAAGTTAGGATGCCACACCCATCTAAGCAATGGACAATACAAAGTGCTAAGGGGCTTGTATGGAGATATTACACCCATTTGAGTTGGACATCAATGCCATGATAACCTACCACAGTATAATCCTATGCCTCAAATAAATGTACATGCCCCTTATCAATCGAACCCAATAGAGAATAAAATAGGTATCTAGTGAAAAGATAAGAATACTAGGCAACCCACCTACTAACTCCTAGCTAGCTACCATGAGAGTTACATAAAAATGCTCAAATGAAATCTTAATCCATTATTATTAAATTCCAAGTGATATCACAAATCACAATTAATTATGTATAACCAATTGAGTGTTTCCAAGTAATAACACCAAACACAGCACAAGACATACAAGCCACCAATTGTGTGTTTAGAGATGACAACAAACTTAACCACTTAAAGCACCATAATATTATCATTTTGATCCATATTTTAGTCAGGTTAAGTATGGTTAAAATCATGATTATAATATTATAAATACATAGGAACATTAATATAGAAGTCTCAAAGAAAGAACATTAAATAATAAGAAAACATTGAAAATTTAGGCTAACCGGTCTATTAGTTTGGTCGCATCAGACCTAAGAGAAAAATATCACACATCAAAATTAGTCAATTGGTTGGTTCAACCAATTTACTATTCATAGGAATCATTTTATAGGTTTGGCCAAATCAATTGATGGGTCTAAGTAAGGACCAAACCACTATGGTCACAAAGCAATCTATTAATAGGTTTAGAGGACTAATCAACCATTCATGATAACCGGTCGATTGGTTCATTAAACCAATTGAATATTCTCACAACTAGTTGATTAATAATTCCAAACCAAATGAATGTTCACACAATTAGTCTATCGCTTATAGAAACTAGTCAAATGGTCTAGGAAAAATAGTACCCATACGCTTTAACCATACATAAATAAAGTCACCAATATTTTCAAAATTAATCCTATCATGGTTCTATGATGTAAAAAATATAAAAAGACATACTCCATATATTAATTCATATAAATCATGGTAGGAATCGTTTTTCAACAAGATCATGCTTGAATTTCACAAAAATCATGCATACTTTCAAAATACTTAAACATACTCCAGAACTTCAAAATTAAAACATGGTCACATGCTTAAATCTAAGTACTTAATATAATAAATACATCATAAAACACAATAAGCACTTGAAACCACAACAAACAACATACAACCTTATTTATATTGGAGATAAGGATATATTACATCAAAGCAAATCTTCTAGCATATAAATACTCTTAACTTGATGGATTCTACAAATGACTCAATTCTATAAGAGAATTAAGAACCAAAATGATGAAATATCTTTTTCAGAACTTAATACAACAAAATTAGAAGATGAAAGAGAAGAAAATTGAATGTCACAACTTTTCTCAAAATTAAAATTAGAGAAACCAAGATCTTCAACCTTTCTTAAAACCTTAATCCTTCCTTGATTAAGATAACTAAGGTAGAGCTAAAGGTAATATTATGAGAAGAAATAAGATATGAGAATCGACCAAAGGTTGAGAAAAAATGAGACAAGTCTTTGTTTTTTCCCACAATGAAGAAAAAAGAAGATAATGATGAATATCTTTACACTTAATAGGATTCACCAAGGGAAAGGGAGAAGATAATAATGCAGAAGGTAAGAAGTGGAATTGAATCAAGAATGATTGTATAGAAGAGAGTTGGTCAACATCCCCAAAGGGAAGAGAGATAAAATATTGACTTGGTTGAGTGTAGGCAACCAAGTATAAGTGAAATGCATGGTGATGTAAGGGAGGTAGAGTATAGTAAGGAAGGACATGGGAGAGGATTGGTAAGTTAGAAAATAGGGTGTAAAAAGTCAAATGCACATCCATGGTTGCTAAAGGATTAGGAAAGTGAGGAGGAGAGAGAAAAGATTAGAAATACCATAAAAGTACTTTTAGGAATCATGTAATGATCTAAATAATGTAAAAAATAATCTCAAAGTATAAAAATATGCTTATTAGCATAAATAGATTATAATTAGAGGTTATAAGTATTGGAAATATATTCAAATTACATTATAAAAGGTTCTAAAATTTAAGGATAACCAATTAATCAGGTAGGGAAAACAATCCACTAGTTCATCGAGGAATAACAATGTTAATTTCTGAATGTACCAATCGATCAGTTAGGAAAACCTATCGAGTAGTGTGCCTAAAATTCATATCTTTATCAAAATTTCAATCCCTTTCCAAAACCAAAACCAATTTACTTTGTTAATATAATTTTAAACACAATTTGAAGGATTTTAGAATGGGTCATTACGTTAGGGGTAATATAAGGCTTATCCTCATTCATTTAAAACTTCTTGAGTAACTCCTTAGCGTTCTTCACTTGGTTGACATAAATACCTTCCTTTGTTTGCTTAACTTTAAGCCCTAAGATGTATGTCAAGTTCCCCATCATGCTCATCTCAAGTTAAATGCACATCATTTTGGAAAACTCCTTGCATAAGGATTTTTCAGCATCATAAAAAATGATGACGTCAATGTGAATTTGAGCAAGCTATAGATATTTATTTGTTTTATTAATAAAAAGGGTTCTCTAAAATTTTCCTATTTTAAAATCCTTATTAATTAGAAATTTTTACCTTCCTTGGTTTTTTTAACTTGAATCCATAGGGAGTATGTTAACTCCCTCATCATTCTCATCTCAAATTAAATAAACATCATTTCATAAAACTCCTTACACAAGGATTCGTAAGTGTCACAAAAAATGATGACATCAATGTGAATTTGATGAAGCTATTGATATGTATTAATTTTAGTAATGAATAGGGTTCAATAAAATTTTCCTATTTTAAAGCTTTTATTAATTAGAAATTTAATAAAACACTCATATTAAGCCCTAGGGATTTATTTTAGGCCATAAAGTGCCTTTTTAAGCTTATAAACACGATTAAGCTTATAGTCATTCTCAAAGAAAGAAAATTTGATTAACATAAACTTCCTCCTCAATGAAATAATTTAATATGAGTTTTTCACATCCATTTGATATAGCAACACATAGATGATACAAATGCAAGTGGCATACGTATATCTTCGAGTCTAGCCACATGGTAAATGTTTCTTTGGAATAAATGCCTTCCTCTTCGTTATATCCCTTAGAAACCAATCAATTTTTTATAACCACATTGTCTCCCTTATTTATCTTGTTCCTAAAGACACAGTCAATCCTAATGATGGGTTAATTTTGAAGCATAAGGACTTACTCCCAAAATTGATTTCTCTCAAATTAGTTAAGCTTATCTTGTATACCCATATCCTAATTTGCCTCATTTATGGCTTCCAAGTAGGTTCCATTTAAGATAAGAATTGAATATGGTTATAGATTTTACCTATAGATGACCATGTGACCACTCCTTTCGATAGGTCTCCAATGATGAGTTCTTGTGGATGCTCATATACGTATCACCAACCTATTGGGAAATCACTTCTTTCTTTATCTTATTGTTGAGATATTAAAGATTCTTCTTCTTGTGTCTCCTTTGGCTCCTCATTCTCAAGCAAGCTATTAATTGTACTTAATGGACCTATATTTTCATCATTTATACCTTGCAGACTAAAAATAGATTCATTAAAAGTAACATGTATTGAAACTTCAATTAACAAGCTTCTTTTTTTGAAGATTTGGTAAGCTTTATTATATAATTAATAGCCAATGAAGATTGCCTCAACCACTTTAGAGTCAAACTTACCCAAAATATTTCTCCTTTTTAAGGACAAAGCACTTGCAACCAAATGAGTGGAAGTATCCCACATTTATAATCCTACCTGTGTAAAGTCCATATGGAGTCTTATTGAGAATGACTTGGATGAGAAATTAATTCATTATATAGTTGTTAGTAGAAACCATCTCCAAAAAATAAAGTATTTAGGTAACTTTGAGTCCACTAGCAAAGTTAAGGTCTTATTTTTCCTTTTAACCACGCCATTTTGTTAGGGTATTTTTGGGTCAGAAAAGTTGTGAGAGACCCCATTCTACTCATAAAACTCCATGAACATAGAATTTTCAAAGTCTTTACCATAATTGCTCTTTATGTTTTACATACATCATATAAATGATCTTTTACATAGTTCAACTCTCAGAGACCATGCATAAGTTTTTTCTTATCAAGTTTGCTTAGCAAATCCATATTACCATGATCTATTCTATTTTATGAAGACTATACATCATTATCTTGTTCACCCAAACATGCATTATGCAATTTAAATGATTAACAATATACCATATACACATATTTGATGCTAGGGCATACAAATGGAATTTATTTATCTACCTTATTTGAGATCACATAGTGATAGTTAAAGAAATTAACCACGTAACCCTCATCACACCATTAAATAATGCTAGTAAAGTTATTCTTAAGCCCATAAACCAAATAAAAATAATCAATTAGGGTTTTAGTATTACCAATACATATCTTATCAAACTAATGATAATCCCTTTGGAGTTATCTCTGAACACAGAATTACCTCTGTTGTAAGGTATCAACTTTAAAAACAAGGATCTATCACCCATCATGTTCCTAGAGCTACCACTATCTAGGAACCATTTATGACTTCTTATCTTGAATTTGAAGCAAACCTATAAATATAAATGTCATAGTTTAGGTAACCATTCAATGGGTCTTTGAGGGGTTAGTAACCAATCCTTAAAGGATGTTTTCCTTAAGCGCCTATACCTTCTTAATATATTTTTTTCAAATTTAACATTTTTATTGAATTTGAAAGAAGACAATACATGGTCACATATTACTTAATGTATTATTCAACACACATAAAAAGTTATCATAAAAATAAGGAAAATCATACTATACCTCATGATTTTCTTCATCATTGAAGCTTGTGAATGATTTTGAGGTAGAAGATTCTTCTCTTAGTTACTTAAACCAGAGATTTGCTATTTTATCTTCTTCACCCGCTGGCTCTCCTTCACTCTTACTTTGGTGTTTTTGTTACACAATTTCCTTATTTCTGTCTACACTACAATTTCATTTAGAAATATAAAATAATTTTGAATGGTATGCTTTGTCTTCCTATAGTATTGGTACTTAACTTTGTCACTCCTTGTGATTCCTTTAGCCTTGTTGAGGTACTTAAAGCGTATACTTCCTCTACTTTGGAGGAATATCTTGAATTGAGAAAAAATAAGAGCAACTTCTTCTTCATTCATCTCAGCTACTACTTTTTAATCCTATCATCAATGATGATTTGTTTCTATTTTAATGAGGATGAAACCTTTAATTGTAGGGAATTTTCTTCTTATTATTTTTCTCTCTAAGAAAACCTTCTATCTTGGATTTATGATCCAAGAGATTACTAAATAGCTCATTCATTTTTATTTTTGCAAGACCTATAGCTTCATCAATGGAGATAGCCTTGGGAATCCGCTCTTTTCTAAGGCTTTACAAGATCTTCCTCACTTTCTATTCTTCAATTAAGTCCCTTCCATGAGCATTGAGATGGTTGATAATGGAAGTGAATCACTTACTTAGCTTAGTGATGGATTCACCTTACTTAATTAAGAATAGAACAAATTCTCTAGCATGAAGAGTTATTATTTAATTATTCACTTCCATCGTTCCTTCACTCAAATTCTCTAACATGAAGAGCTATTCTTTAATTATGCACTTTCATGGTTCCTTCATTCATTAGAACAAGTTTTTCCCAAAATTCCTTAGTGATAGAACATGATTGAATCAGATGGAATTCTTTCTTGCCAATTCCACACTAAAAAATCACAATGACCTTGTTATTCATTGCGAGCCTTCTCTTTTCCAAATTTCTAAGTTCTTCTCTACTTTCTTGACTTGTACACCATCAACCTCCTTTGTGATTTTGATGATGATTGACCACATATTGTATAATTAGGACATGATGAAGAACATCACCCTATTTTTCTAATAGGGAAACTTCTCACCAATGAACAATGGTCACTTGGAGGTGGAGATGCCTTCATTTAAGCAGATTGTATTCATTCTTATGATAGATATTTTCAACCTAGATTGTTATATCCTGTGAGATTTGAACTACTTTGATACCAATTAAAAGAACCCAAGAGGGAGAAGAATAGGATTTAATGGAATAGAGTTTTAAATTAAAAAATTAACATATGACTTATAGCTGTTCAAGAAAACTAAGTCTAGTTTATTTACCTCTACTACCAATACCCTTTTGGATTTTTGAAAATATTATGAATAGTTTATTCATGATAATCTCCTAGGTTTATAGATCTACAAATCCAATGGCCACTATTAGATAGATTTACATATTTACCTATTCATCTTCTCTAGATTCTAACCTTAGAGTCTCTCAAGTAGGATAAACACTCTCACCACCCCTTGATATTGAATTTTGACAAAGGGTGTTGTAATTATAGGAATCTTCATAAAGATTATATATATGAAAGTATAAGAATAATTTTATGAGATGTAATCTATCTAGAACAATAATAACTAATAAATAAAGACTGATTCTATCTTGGTTGAGTGAGAAAGAAGCACTTTTGAGAATTTCTCAACAAAACTAATTTAAAGATGAGATTTGAGAATTAATTGTAATAGATGGAGTAGAGAATTGAAAATGTAATTAATGAGAGTTTAAAAGTTGATTTAATTTTTCCTAATGAACTCTATTCATACCATAAGCAACTGAGCTTGTTATGAGAGGTATAAAATGAGTTACCATTGGTGAATAATGGCCAAAATTTTTAGAATTTAATGCTAAGTATTCAATTGCTTTAGGGTACTAGTTGATATATTTATATAGTGAAACAAATGGCTATTTTCATACCTAATCAAATAATTTTATCTTTATACAAATGAGCTGACCAGTTTTTTCTATCTAATCGATCAGTTTAGGTTACACATTTTGGTCCTAGAATATATTAAAAGTTCGTTGAATGATTATGTAAACCAATAGCTTGTTTGGCAATAGTATGCAATCAATTTTGGAAAACTATTTCTTGTGCTTATCTTGGTTATTCTATTGGGTCAATTAATTCCAAGAATAATTTGATTATACTGATGATTTCGGTTAAAGTATTGAAGTTGAGATAAAAAAATTTTCCTTCAAAATATTAACCTATAGTATGGTTTAGCAAACCAATAAATCGGTCTGAAGACCAATCAATCAGCTTATAGAAACCAACTAAGGTGTTAGACCCAAGGTTAAACATTGGTAAGAATGGTGTATACAATGGTTCTTAGTATTTTGGAACAATAAGCGTACCCACTCAACTTGTGTGACGATAGGAGCTTATAGGGTGAGCCATCAATCAAGGACATCCTAGTTGTACATGAGTTTTCAAATTTATCTCCTAATGAGATTCTAAACATATCGCCAATGCATGGGATAAAATTCATGATAGAACTTCTACCATGAATATAACTTAAATTGAAGGTACCCTATCACATGGAACCGACTAAGATGGACAAGTTGCGTACTAATTTGGATGAGTTATTGGAGAAGGAGTACATTCAATAGAGTTTATCACCTTAGGGAGGACTATTCATTTTTGTTAAGAAGAATGATGGTGGGTTGAGGCTTTACAATTATTACTAAGGATTAAACTAGATTACAGTGAAGATCCATGATCCTCTACCTCATATTAATGACCTTTTTTATCGGCTGTGTAGGGTGATAATGTTCTTGAAGATTGCCCTTAGGTGTAGGTACTATAATTTGAGGATCGTTGAGAGGGACATACTAAAGACAACCTTTAGAGGCCATTATGAGTTCATTATGATGTCCTTTTAACAAATTAATGCACCATCAATTTTCATGGTCCACATGAAACACATCTTATGACACCACCTCAATTAGTTCATCATGTTCTTTATTGATTATGTTTTGATTTACTCCAAGATTTGTGAGGAGCATGAGAAAAATTTGAGGCAAACATTATCACTATTGAGGACACATCAGTTGTACATCAAGATCTCAAACTGTGAGTTTTGGATATAAGAATTAGCCTACCTTGGAAATTTCATCTCAATGGATAGAGTATCGGTAGATGTGTTATAGATCCATGCAATGTTAGAGTGTTTAGCATTGCTAAATGTCAAGAAGGTGCATTGATTTCTAGGGTTGATAGATTACTACAGATGTTTCATCTTAGACTTCTCTAGGATCATTTCTCCTTTAACCACCCTATTGAAGAAGATGATGTGATTTTAGTGGGAAGATATGTGCATAAAGGATTTTGAGGAGATTAACTTTAGCTCGAGTGCTTACCTTATTGTTGAATTAAGAGGCATTTAAGGTATATATTTATGCATCTAAGCATGGTATGTGGTGGGTATTAATACAGCACAGAAAGGTAGAGTCATATGATTCTCATTAATTGAAGAACAATGAGAAAAAACTATCCAACTCATGATCTTCAACAAGTCGCAGTGGTCTTCACCTTGAAGATTTAGAGACATTACTTGTATGGAGTGCATTATAAGTTCTATATGAATTATAAGTATAATACCCCACTTTCTAAAACCCAAATTTTTTTTAACGTTCTTGGTTTGAAAATAAAATTATTCTATTTGATACATTTTGTTACATCTATTAAAAGATTAGAAACCCTAGTGGTGTTTTTAAAAATTTTTGTTATCTCGTTCTTGCCTTTTCATGCAATTTTGGCTTCCAAGAGACTTTTGAACTAATTTTGACCTTCAATATTTTTGATACTCTTCTCTAATATGGATTTTTGAATTCCTCATGAATTTTTGAGTCCCCTAGGTGATGAGTTCATATTTTGACACATTTTATATCCTTATAATCTTAGTTTTTGGTAGTTTATTTAACTAATGTAGGGGAATAATTATTGTTTTATGCTTAAGTGGTAAAAATTGCAAAAATTTTATTATTTGAGCTAACATGATATAAATTAAGTAAATTTAGAATAAAATATTATTTATTAATATTTATTGAATTTTATTTTGCAGGTATTATTTTTTTAAATAAAAGAAAAAAAAAAGAAATTTGACCTTTGGACCAACGACCGAAGGCCGAAGGCCCAAAGGCCTGGAAAAAGCAAACCAAACGGAGGCATCACGAGGCTGCGAAACGAGGGCTGACGTGGAAAGTAGCCTCGACGCACGGTCAACAAAAGTTAGAAAAGTCAAAGAAAAATTATAAAAAGAGAGACGGTGCGGCAGAGGAAGGGGGCGTCTGGGGGGAACGGTAGAAGGCAGAGCCTTCTACGGCTCTGTGGAGAGCGCAGAGAAAGGGAGAGCCGCACGTCACGCGAAGGAAGGAGGGCGGCACGGAAACCGAAGCCACAGCGGCCTCCGTCAGCTCCTTTCGCCGCCAGCGACGAAAAGAAAAAGAAAAAGAAAGAATTGCACGGAAATTCAAGCGCAGAAATAAGGAAGAAATTAATACCGGTAGAATTTATTTCAAATAAAATTAATTTTTATCTGAATAAATTCTTGATCTTTAATTCAAAATTAATTCCGGTTATTTCTTTCTCTTATTTTTAATTTATATTTTAGATACATATTTCTGTGTAATTAATTCTTTAATTATGAGTGGTTGATTGTTTATTGTTAGGGAATAATTTGAAACCCTGGATTAGGATTTAAATTATAATTTTATTTTCTTTGTTTCGTGAGATTGTTTCTTGACTCTATATTAATTGCTATCGTTTATATGTATAATTCTGTCCAGTATAGTTTATTTGGTGCATGCCTTGTTCTGGTTCCTCATAAGTGACAGTATGTAAGATTATTTGCCTGCGAGGTGGCCATCTAAATATACTAGAATTTATATGTATAAATTGCAGCTAGGTTAGATAACAATTCACCTAATCGTTTTGTGATTCTAACCGAAGTGGTAAAACGTTTCGATACGTGTGGGTCAAGGATAGGAAATACAGCTAGACATACATTTTGTACTAGTCTGGGTACTTAGATTGACAGCCTTCCACTTACACTTAATGCATTAAATCTAGTTAAATATAGGAGCTGCTTGTTGCTGCTATACTGCTAGTATTTAATAGGGTTAATATAGGCACATTGTCGTATTAATTAATTAAGGGAAGTAATATAAGGTGTATGGACCTGCGTTTGGTGTGCAACTTGGTCGATCTCTTTCTCACGATTAAAATATGACTTAGAAATAAATATTATATATCGATCTAATCTAGTGTGGATTTTTATTTCCCTAACATGTTTCTCCAATCTGCGAGTTTCCCATTATTTTTATTATTATTAGTTTATTTTATTTTATTTATTCATTTTATTATTTTATTATTATTTTGATAAACCCCCATTAGTATTTTTCTTATTTATTTATTTTAGGTTATTTAGTGTTTTTATTTTATTTATAGTTTAAGCTAGTTAATTAGAGGTGAGCCCTCTCAATCCCTGGTTTAGAACGATACCCTTATTTACCAATGCTACATTTGACAACAAGAGGGTTTAAATTGAGTGCCGACTACGGTCGCACCAATTTTTGCCTAGGCTCTTTAAAAATACCAAATTGATCCATTGGTAAAAAGATACAATTTACCATACTGATATGCCTTAAACACATTTTTAAGCCTTAAAATGAACCTTTTAGATATTTATTTTTTAAAAAAAATATTAGGTATTAATATCTTTTATTTTTTTGAGAATTTTATAACTTAAAAAAATTTACAATTGATTTTATAATTTTTGGACCAAAATAGATATTTTTGGGACACATATGTGCCGTTAAATTTGATTTTTCTTTTTTCACCCTACTTGAACCTTAATCAAAGTTGATATCCACGCTTATTTAAGTTTAGAGTGAGTATCTACTATTCATTTTATCCTCCTCTTGGCTGTGGAACCTATCTTCTTTCTCCTTGATATTTTTCACAAAAATATTTAAGAAATATTAATAATTAAGTTAACCCATAAATTACTCTTTTACCCTCCTCTTCTTCTATACTTGTCATAATTTCTTCTCCCTTCATTTCTCTTATCCTACTAATTGAAATCTCCCTCTTTTATCCTCTCAATTTCATACACCACCACCATATTCAACCTACACCCTTTTCTAACTTCCAAGCTTCAAAAATTAATCCTTTTGGTTATTTCTTCATCTCCTTCATTTCTAATTCTTTTTCTATGAGATTTTTTCTAAGTTTCTATGGGTATTTTGTAGTTTTATGTAAGGTGTAATTTTAGCTTTATTATTAATCTTTACTGTTCATCAAATATAGATCCAAGGTAAGAACTATAGTTTTATTGCAAATAAGCAAACATTAGGATGTTTTGTGGCATATGCCCCTTCACCTAGGGTTAAGGTAAGAACTAGGGTGCTGTAAAACCAAAATTTAGCCTATTACCCCTTACATAAGGTAAGAACTAGGGTTTTTAAAACCCAAAAGTGACCATATTCCCCTTATCTTGGAAACTAAGTGAGGTGGATGTGGAAAATCCCTAACAAAAGTCCCTTTGGTACTAGTGTGTAATGGTGGTGGGAGTTGTAATCCTACGATAGTCCTTGTCACAGGTAATGACATTACTTAGAATTATCCTTATATCTTCTCCTTGTAATTATTGAATATATAATTATGTGTGATTTCATATATGCTATCCTTGACCTTACATGTTCCATTTTCTAAGTGTGTTGTACACCATGTTTTTATGTGGTCTCAATGCACAACATGAGCCCTTACTATGTTTAGGGTAGTTTGTTTTACTATCACTTCACCATACTGATACTACATTTTTGTTATCATTGTGATGATCTATAGAATTAAAATTTTCTAAGTGTGTGATGTCATATATGCTTCATTTGTGTTTTTCCAGTGAGCAGAGGATAATCTATAGGATTGTGATTCTCAGATCGAGTATGTTGAAGATGATATTGTGGGCTAGTAGCTAAGAATTGCTTGGGGATTTGATATTTCTATTTATATTTAGCTAAGAGCTAGGTTAACTAGTTTAAATTATTTTACCTATGGTGTTGGGATGTTTTTGCTCTTTTCGATTGTTTAAACTCTTGGTTTTGGTTCATGTATTTTAATTTTACAAACCTATATCTCCCTTCTATACTATTCTCACCTTCATTACTATTATATTCTTTATCTTCCATCAAACATGTTTTAGGTGGTGATCATATATCTCTTATATTTGATGTGACTATAATGTAACACCTCCAAATTTACTACTTAAAAAATTTTATTTGTGGAGGCATTGATTAAAAAAAATAATGGGTGTTATGTCATGCTTAATATAAGTCTATCATCCTCTACCTTTATTACACTAAGTGATAAAGCTAAAATGGTTATTTTCTTAAATTAACATTTAGAGCATAAGAACAAAATAGCAATTTTATTACAGATTAAAAATTTTCTAAAAAATATAAAAGATCAAGAAAACGAGTTACACTATGAAAAAAAGAGAAATATCAAAGGACATAAGAGTGCAAGAAATATATGGATCAAAGGATGTTGGAGTGGAAATTAAATAGTCCTAACTCTCAACCCCTAATAAAATTCATCAAGTCAAACCTTCAAAGTATTCCTGCAAGATAAAAACTACCCGTTGAATAGGTAAGGGACCATGAAATGGAATATATCAGTACAACAACACTGAGTGAACCATTATACAACACTAACATGTAAGTATATATGAGGCACATAGGTAGTAATATGACATAGATACATGAAGGAAATCATGCGATAATGAGATGACCAAAGCTGGAAATCAAATCAAACCCAAATACCAAAGGTAGGACATTGAAGCAAATATCAAATCAATAAATCCAAAACAATTCCAAATACTAAGGTAGGTCATGAAGGTAACTACCAAACCAGACAATGGACAAAGGAAATTACCAAAAGAATAACCATTTAAATTCTTACAAAAATATTTACTTTCATTTTTAATTACACGAGAGGGATACAAGAATAATCTAGAGGCGTAAAAGTATACTAGTCATATTTGCACACAAGGCATCATGGTACCCTCCAAACCATCCAACCCAGAGTTATCTCTAGTTATACTAGTGTATAAGATGATACATTCCCCACTAAACCTAAGACACCTAATCCTTAAGTATTTATTTCCCTTATAAGGGCCGTAGGTCACATATAGAGTAGATTAGGTCATTTCTGGGGCAAAGCGACCCACCATCAAATGAAACTAATTTTAGGGTTCCTGCCTGGTCTTTTAGGTAGCTAACCCTAGAAAAAAGCCATTCCAAAAATTGAGGTCTTCCACTTTACATATTAATATTTTATAATGTGATAATAGATATCATATATTGCACAATAATTCTCATTTTCATACATATAACTTTTCCTTTATTTCTAATTATTCAACTCAACTCTAATGTTAATTGTCCAATTTAAGGTTAAAGTAAACACTAATGTCAACCTATCAATAGTCAAAGGCCATCCTATGTGAAATACCCCAAAAACCCTAACTTAGGAATTATGGCAAAATAGTGATTTATAAAGAAAATAAATTACTTCATTAAATAAATAGGAAATTGATTGAGGAAAATAAGGAGAAAATAATAAATAAATTATTTAAAAAATTTTGGACATTTTACTAATTAAAATGAAAGTGGAGGAAAATTACCCAAAATAACCAAAATTAATCTAAAAAGAGAATTAAATTATTATTTAAATAATTTTTAAATATTCAAGAAAATAAAAAAAAAATATATATATATATAAATGTATAATAACCCAAAAAAATTCTAAATAAATTGTGCAAAAATCCAAAACCCTAAAGAAACCTTTTTCTCCCTTTTTCCTTTTTCTTTCCCTTCCTATCTTCTTCTTTTTCTTCTTTCCACCGGAATTGGGCCACGCCCGGCCCAACCCCTTCCCTCCTTCCTTCCCTTTCCCGTGGCCCAACTCCATGCGACGCCTCCCCGTGCAGCCAAACGCAGCGTTTCGGCCCTCCTTCCGCTGAGACGCTGTGTTCCGATTACTTAAGATAACTGTTACCTACCGACGACCAAACGCTGCGCTTTGTCCGAAAATTTACCAAAGCGACGCATTTTACTAAACTTGTGACCATTGCCGAATCGGCCGGCCCCCCTTCCTTTTCTTTTCCTCCCCTGGACCGCCGGTCCTCCTCCTTTCCCCTTCCTTCTTCCCCGCGCAGCCGCCGACCTGCACCCCTGCGCACGCCGGCCACCTCTGCACGGCCGGTTGTCTGTCCCTGCCCCTCTCCCTGTTGTTTTCTTTCCCTCTTTCGACCCCAACAGACCACACAACTCCCTCCTCGCGCGCCCATCTCCTTTCCTCTTTCTCCTCAACCCAACCTTACTTGTAAATGACAGGACTGCACCGCCTGCGACCGCCGGCCGGTGGTCCTGCCACACCTGCCCCGCTCGTCTCTTTCTTCCCTTGTCATTTTCCCCTCCCAATTGCCTATAAATACCTCTCATTGGCAGCCATAATCAGCTCCCTCCTTCGATTTTGCCCCGAAACCCTACCTCTCCGCTGCCTCAAAAAGATGAGCTTTCCGCTGCCACCGGTGACCGCCACCGCCACCTCTTCCCACCGAGATCTTCCCTGCAACTCCCTCAACAAAGCCAAGCCACCACCACCCTCTGCCTTACCCTGCACGTTCCGCCCTAGCCGTACAAAGTTCCTATCCCGAAACCACCGCCTCCAGCCTTCGCCGCCCTTGCGCCGCCTTCCACCGCCAACCCAGCCGCCACCAAAGCCTCCTCCACCCTCCAAAATGCCCATCAGAACTCCCTCTACCTTCCCATACCTCCATCCTCCCCTGCCTCCCTCTCCTTCAACCTCCCCCATCTTCCACCCCTCTCCACCACCCTCGGCCGCCGCGCCAACCATCGCGCGCCGCCACCCATTTCCACGCCACCATCCTCATTCCACTCCCCTTCACCTAATGATTCTTCCCCCACCTCAAACTTCTCCTTTCCTCCTCCCACCTAACCTCCACCTCCATATTTTCCTTTCTTTTCCTCCTCCACCGCCGCCGCCGTCACCGCCACACGCCGCCGCCGGACCACCACCGACCCGAGGTGGTTCTCCACTCATCCAAACCCTAATACCCCTTTTATATAACTGCTATTATTTTCTACTAATATTAATACTATTATACTTATTATTATTATTACTTTTATTATTATTACTATTATTATTATTATCATTATTATTATCTCTATCATTAATGTTATTATTTTCTTACTAATACTATCATCCCTTCGAACCTTAACTTCTATTATACTTAACATTAGTAATGTTATTATTATTATTATTATTATTATTATGATTATGATTATTAATATTATTATTAATTAACCTAACCTTACTGGGTTGTTATTATTATTATTATTATTATTATTATTATTATTATTATTACTATTATTAGTTTTATTATTATTATTATCACTATTTTTCTATAGTTAGAATGAACATTATCACTATAAGAATAGAGCTAACGGGTCTAATAATATAAGTGTAACAATAAGTATCAAAAATAAATATACTTTGACTAGTAATATTTAGTATACAAATTTTAAGGTGAAAACCCTAGTTTTTGTATAATACCCTCTTTAGTAATAAGAACCTTAATCCTAAACTAGAATAAGGGTTGATGGTACTTTCAAGGGAAACTAATACTTATTATATTCCCCCTTTTATAGGAAATCCTAACCAAAGCCCTAAGGAGTTAGAGGAGCATGCTCCAAGCCCGGGGTCGCCTTAGGTAAGGACGAAGCTATGGCCTTTGTGTGATGTGTGACCTATATGTTTTGAATGTTTTATATGCCATGCTATGTCGTTTATTATATGATTTTGGGTAACTTGTCTTATGTAGCGATGCTTGGAGATTGAGGTATGTTCATATGTGTTTCCTGTGACATGAGCATGACATGTATATGTATGATGTTTATGATGTGATATGATATAGCCCTCTAGGATATGCATGTTAGGATAAATGGTAATGTGAGTTGGGAATATAAGGATGACCGAAAATAAATGGGAAGTGAGTTCACTAAGGGGGATATGAGGTTGACCTAAGTACCTCATGATCCATGAGAGAAGATTTAATAAGGGAGGAATGACCAAAATAAAAGAGAGTTGGGGAACCATGCATGGGAGTCGTAAAATTTGCATGGTGACTTGGGGTGTTTGCAGGGGATGGCTAAATCTTGCATGGGGGTGAATCTTACGTAAGAAAAGTTGAATTTGGGTGTAAAGAAGAGAATGGAAGAGTTGTGGAGTGATTGGAGACTTAGGATGAAAAATAGTACTTGGGTTGATGTAAAGGTGTACGAGGGACCTGATTAGGGTTTTTGGGAGAAAGTGGAAGTCTTGGGAAGTACAAAGGTAGGAATGATTAAGGAAGGGTGGAGTATGGGTTAAGAATGAGATTTCATGTGTATAAAAGATGAGTATGGGTTTCCATATGGAAGAAGATATTTTGGGATGAAAAGAGAGAGGTTACTTGTGGGAGAAGAAAAGTACTAGGGTTTAAGGTGGTCGACTAGGATTTTCGGGTCGTGCGGAATCGAGAGGTAAAATGATATGTTTTGGGAATTGATCTAATTGAGGTCAGGTGAGGGACGATGAAGGAAGTAAAGATAGTGTAAGTGAGAGAAGGTGAGGCCATATCGGAGGTTGGGCCATATCGGCCCATTTGGGTCTTCAAGGGAAAACCCTAAGGGGTGATAGGAGGTGGAATTGATGTCATGAGGTGTTAGGCCTAACCCACACCGTAGGGGTGGACTCTTTCATTTAAAGGTAGTGTAAAGGGAATGGATGCCGGGGTGTCATAAGGGGCGCAGGAGTCTCAAGATATGGGACAGGCCCCCTTAGGAAGAAAGAAGTAGAGGGTAGTTGATATGCATGTCAAGGGTGGAAAGTTTCGTCTAATAAGACATGAATAAGATATTAATTACTTAAAGAGTAAGATTGTTGAGCCGGGCCCAGACCGATCCACCGGCATGATAGTGGCTAGGTGCCGGGGTGCCCTGGAGACCGATCCACCGGCATATAATAGTGGTTAGGTGCGTTCTGCCCTATAAGTGACCGATCCACCAGCTATAATAGTGGGGGATCCCGAGCTCAACAAACCAAACATTATGTTGTAAATGAATCATGGGAAAGATACTATACACTTACAGTGAAACACCATGAGAGTCGGGGCCAGACCGATCCACCGACATAATAGTGGCCAGGAGCATTGTGCCCTAGAGACCGATCCACCAGCATATAATAGTGGTTAGGTGCGTTCTGCCCTATAAGTGACCGATCCACCGGCTATAATTGTGGGGTTCCCGTACTTGCATGGATTAACAAATATTATGGTGTGAAATGACTTACAAATAAATCATAGAAAGATACGTTATAATCACAGTGAAACACCATGAGAGTCGGGGCCAGATCGATCCACCGGCATAATAGTGGCCAGGAGCATTCTGCCCTGGAGACCGATCCACCGGCATAAAATTGTGGTTAGGTGCGTTCTGCCCTATAAATGACCGATCCACCGGCTATAATAGTGGGGTTCCCGCACTCTCATGGATTTATAACGATTATGATGTGAATCGACTATAATTATCAGAGTTATGAAAAGAAGAAGTTGGATTGGACCATCGCGGACCTGCATCATCTATATTATTACATGTTGACTATGTGATTGTGCTATGTATGTTATGTTGTATGATTGTATGCTTGGCCTTAGCACACCGGCGCCCTTACTCAGTATTGGACCCGTACTGATACTACCTTAATTGAATGGGTCATGTGATGATCCACCGATGGTGGGGAGCAGACCTCCTGTGCAGGTTTATGATCGGGTACTATTTTAGGGTGGAAGGCTTAACTTGAGTGAGTAGGCAATCCGGATATTGATCCTTTGGGACTTGTTTTATTTAGCTTTATTTTGTACTACGCTTCATGTTTTGAAATCGTACTCTTAAGTTGTACTCCTAAACCGTATTCTAAATACTAATTGACTTGTGTTTTGTTAATGATTTATGTCAAATGTTGACTAATGTTTTAATATTTTGCACTTGATGTTGTTTGGTTTTAGCCTTAGCACTTAGTACTGGAGCGGTAGAAGTGTACCGGTCTGGTACTAAGTGTGGTGGTAATGCCTTCGAGTTTACGGTTTTATCTTTCGCTTCCGCTAAACCTTTTGATTTAAACGAAATTTTTTAATAGTAAATTTGGGGGTGTTACACTATGTCTAATTATTCACATTAGGTATATAAGGTTGAAAATAGCCAAAGAGCCCTCAAAACCCTAATTTATCCATCCCTATCTATTTTTGTGACGAACATCATTGTTATGAAAATTTTTCATGAAAAAGATAAAGACAATAATTTACAATTTTTTAATATATAGGAATTTTTTTAAGATTTAGTGGTTGATAATATCTTCTATCTTGCATGAATTTTGCAACTTACGTGTATAAAACCTAATCACATGTTTCTAACATGTCATATATTCCATGCAACACATACATATAGGTTTATAACATGATTTCACATTAAATATAAAAATCATAATAGATTAACCCTAATCATACTTGTGTATAAACATGTTATATTTTCACCCTAGTTACAACATATAATGATAATCACATAACACTTACCATGGTATTGACATATAATTCAACAAGGTCAAATACCCTAATGAAACCCTAGACAGGAAGACGTTAACCTTCTGTATATATCACATGCAAATATCTCATATTAATAATAAGTCAAACACATTATAATTATTTAATATCATACTTTCATGTTCACACCTTTTTTTATAACACTTGCATACCTATTACAAAATTTTGGCATATAACGCATACATATATATCTTCAAAAGCCCATGAATAAATCATACCTATAGCAACACAACAACCTTTATGTGCCACCACATAGTTTCACATTTTTGTATAAAGGTATAATTATGTCTTATCCAAGGAAAATAAATAAGTAAGGTTCATCCAATGAGTCTCCAACATCTTCAAACTCCTTTCATCAAAACAATCAAACACATTAGCAATTTAATTTAAAACCATCAACTAATTTACAACAATCAAGCATACTAAGTTGTGTGAGGTTACCACTTCACCAATGCAAGAAGGTAAGAACTCATGCCAGTAAAAGGAACAACAATAGAAGTTCACATAGGTAGGGGAAGGCATATGCATAAGGTCGCAGAAAAGATGGTTGGTGAGGTTTTATGCATGGGAAAGTATAGTTGTGTGCAAGGAGAAGACCAAAGGATACAATCATGTATGCCGATGATGTACGAGTTGAGGAGGATGAGCTTGCATAGGTCGTGTGCAAGGTGCACTGGCATGAGAGGATAAAATGAGAAGAATAATGAATAGCTTGCGTACGATATGTGCAGCCAGGAAGAAAAGGCATGCATACACTATACGCAAAATCGTATGCACATCATGTGAGTGATGCAGGGCTAGGGCATGTGAGGGGTGCATGGTCTAGTGCCTCAACAAAAAATAAAATATGGTACAACGGGGGAAAGAAAAGAAATGGTTTGAGGTTGTGATGGTTGGAAAATGATGAGGGAGATTGATGAGGAGGTAGTGTTCTAGTTTACGGGGTAAAACTAGTAGTGCTTGGTGGTTGTTAGTGGAAAGGTGTTATGGTAATGGTGGGTGGAGTTGGTTCGAACAAGAACTAGAGGTAGGGAGAAGGGAGAAGAAGAAGAAGAGAAAGAGGAAGAAGATGGTCGGTTTAGCTAAATCACAAATACCAAAATAAGAGGAGAGGGAGGCTTATAAGATTGATGGCATGTGTTTGGGGCAAAGTCGAGCACGACACGAGTGAGGGGAACACAGGGCAGAGCAACCGTGAAGGAGATGATGGCGTAAAAGAGAGAAATGTGATGGGAAAGGTAGAGGTGGGATATACAGGCAAAAATAAAATTATAACAGATAGGGATGCTTGATAAAGAAAGCTGAACTAGGAAAAAATATATATGGCTAGCATAATTAAGGTTACTCGGTAAAATAGATACGAGTCAGGATCCTAACTATAATTAAAACAAATAAATTGAATTGTATCCAAATTTTAACCTCATTAAAGTTATATATATAGTAGGCCATAATAATATACATAAAAATAATTCATTTAATAAAAAGCATCCTAAAATAATTATTATAACTAATTACAAATAATTTCTAATGTATAATTAGGATTTCTATAAATGGGGCATTATAAGTGACATCCCTAGTTTTGTTTTATTATGCATCCACATTGTCTTGAAAATAAATAAAAAATCACTTCAAAATTTAGGAGTGTTATAATATATCAATAGCAGCCAAAATTTTAAGCGGCTGCTCAAGCCACATTTTCTTGTATTGATGATATATGAACTAATTTTACTAAGGTACTATATGTTTTAAGTGATTCCATATATTTACCATATATAACATTTTGAAAAAAAAATACTTTATGAAAATCCTATTAAATTTTAAATCCTACATATATAATGAAGATTTTGTTAATATATAATATGTTCTTTTAAGCTAATTTAAGAGTATTTTAATCATTTTGAATGAATATTTTTATTTATTTAATTGAGATTTTTTTTGTTCTTTATAGTTTATTTTTAAGCTTTTTTCTTAAACAAGTTTTAGAGATCTTTAAAAAATAGTACATTTAAATTACTAAGATGCCCTCATGCTAACTTAGCAAAATATATATCACATTTTATACTATGAGTTCAGTAATTTGTGAATAGCATATGTATAAGATGGTCATAAAATATAAGTAATATGAATATATATTGACACTTCTAGGAAATTACTCAAGAAAAAATGGTACCTTTATCATGGCAGGTAAAATAATATGGTAATTGAATTGCTTGTATCAAATTAATTAATAAATGTTACATATATGTTAGTTGATAGTGCATTATTCTCATTTTATTAAGGATGATATTTTCTTGACTATATCCGATAATAATTGAATAGCAAATTGTACTTCATAAATAACCACATTAAATATAATAAGTCTTATGCAAAATGAACCGCTAAATGATTTAAACTTTGTTATCCACCATCTTATTTTCAAAGATAATAAAATTAGATCAAATAATATAAGATTAAATAAGAATAGATAAAATATGTTAAAATGATAAAATTAAATAAATAATAAGATCATATCTCTAATACTAGTAATCATTTACATCAATCATTAAAAAATATTAGTTTTATTTATTTATATCATATTAGATCATGTCAAATCAGCTACATCATCTGATAAGAACATATTCTTATTCATTTACTTCAACCATTATATCAATTTAATTTAAGGATGAGATTGTTTTGATTGTGTTTGGATACCAACATATGCTTGAGGTTAGTTATATCTCAAAAAAGCATACTGTGATGGATAAAAGCAAAAAAAAAAAGGTAGTAATATGAGTTTTTTTTAAAAAAAAAATTGTGTTAAGGTAGTAATAGACAAATTAAAATAGATAAAAAAAATATCAAATTATTTTTTTAATGTACTATAAATTTGCTTATAATTGCAGTAGTGGTAGTAGTAGTAATAACAATATTGGTAATAGTATGAAGACATATGTAGAAACAATAATTAATAATAATAATAATAATAATAATAATAATAATAATAATTCTAGTATTATTACAATGTATATATAGTAAATAAGTAATGGACTAGCTAATAAATTTATTGACTCAATAGAGTTATATAATAAATTAAGTAGTCTTTGAAGAGCATAATTTATTTTAATAATTTAAATATTATCTCTAATAGTAATCATCTTTTAACTTAATTTATCATTTAGTAACCCCAACACCTCTCCACTATTATAAACAACTTGGTAACTCCGTATGAATTTATAATCAGTATAGTAGTTGCTCGTCTCAAAAGAATGAGGGATAAAAGGAGCGTACTTCAATCAGAGTAAGGGGCAAGTTATTAGATACTCTTACATGCCGCCCGTGATGCTAGTTTTTCTTTCTTTCTTTCTTTCTTTTTTTTTTGTATTTTTTAAATTATTTTATCTTTACTTTAGATTATTAAATAAATAAATAATTAATTAATTATATCATTATGACCATATTTTTTTCTATAAATATATATCCATATTATTATATTTTTAACATAAAAATATATTTTTATTTTATCATTTTGGTGCTAAAGTTTTACTATTTTTTAGGATAATTATGTCTAATTATATATATCTCTATGGTGGTTATTTTTACTAGTATGTGGTGTCCGTTTCTATAGGTAATATGTGTACTACTATGGTATTTATATATATTTTTTTATGCCAATCATATCAACAATGTGCTTATTATATATATTTCTATAACCATTGTGTCTTCTACAATAATGATTTTTCAGAGTAATTATGTAATCTATTTTGATGATTATGTTGACTTATTTAATGATTATATTGACTTATATGGTGATTATCTATATAGTAATTATCTTTACCACTACATAATATCTATTTTTTATAGGAATTATGTATGATGTTATGGTTTTTATGTATTTTTTATATTGATTATGTTGGCTACTATACTTATTATGTATATTTTTTTAATAATTGTTTATGTTACGATAATGGTTATGTATATTTATATGGTAATTATGTTAATTATGTATAGTTATACAGTAATTATAAACACAGTTTTTAAAACTCTTAATAATTAATATTCACACACTAAAACTAGTATCACCCATTTTTTTTTCTTTGTTGACGTAGATGCTCGTACCAAGATATATCCAATAAGTATCCGAAGAAAGGGAATAACTAGGATAGACAATATGATAAGCCCAGCTAATGAAATGACAACAACTGTAAAATTTCTGACACATAATTAAAATGAATTGAATAAACTTAATTAAATTATTAAACCAAAATTATAATCAGGACTACTGAAACCCGTCCGTAGAGCAAAAACGTTACTGCACGCACAGAGCACCCACCATCGCATGCCGCCGTCACGGACGGCTGCACTCAAAGAAAATTCAGCAACATATTTAAACTCCATCAGAGTTAGATCTAACTCTACAGAGAGATTTTAGCATCATAACAGGGCAAAGAGAAATTTGTTAATTGTTTATTCGATAAGAGACGGTTAGAATTGCTAAAAAGCGACGCTAAAAGAGGCAAGGGTGGTGGAGCAAAGTTACGCCAATGGTGGTGGATAGGAGAAGCAAAGACGCAGCGACGACGCAATGGGTTTCGTGACTAAACTAGATTAGAAAATTAATCAAATTAAAATTGTAGTTTAATTATATTAGTAATTTAGGTTTTTAGTTGAGAAAATAAAATTATCCAGGTGCGTAGTTTTAACTGGCTGGGTGTAACACATCTCTAATCCTAGCTGGTTAACGAGGTCTAACCAAGAATTTCTCTTATTGATATGGTGATGCGCTTTGTGAAATATACTATATTAGAAGTATATGTCGTAGACTCATAAGGAGAAGTTATTTTATGAAAGTGCGACTAATTTTGGATATTTAATATATTTATATAAATATAAAAAAATATGTTATATTTTTATTAAATATATAAATAGTGTACCGAATATGTATACTTTATCGGTAGATATAATATAATTATGATGTACTTTTAATATATTTTTATAAATATATATTAAAATATATAAAAAAAATTTGCAATAATTATATCAAGAATAACTTGTATATTACTGCCAACTTCTCGAACAATGCTTTGTTGAAAACTTCACCGTGAAGCGCATCCCATTGACTTCCATACATTACCAGAGAACGTAAATTTTTTTATTTCCCTCTTTTGTCTACCCTCTACTGGAACCCACACGCAGGTTAGTCTTATGATATTATGGTTTGAGTACTAACCTAAGAATAAGATACCTACAATGGGTTGTAGCTTAACCATGAGTGAAAAGCGAATGAGCTACACGATAAAGTCAATGGATAATAGTGTGTTTGGATTGGGGTGAAAGAGGGTTAACGGGGGTAAATTAATTTATTTATTCCATTTGTGTACCATTTTTAATAAATTCTACGGGGTTAATGTTTCACCTCCATTCACCTCGATTAATTTTGTTTTTATTAACCTTCTATTTTAGGGATAATTGAGGTGAAGGTGAAAGAATAAGTAAAATTTTAATCTAATATGATCAAAATACCCCTCAATAGGACTTATCTATTTAATATAAGGATATAAATGTCATTTTTTTTAATTTTTTTAAACTTCATTCATCTCAATCTAAACGGTAATTTTAAAACATTCACCCCAATTTACTCATGTTAGGTTAATATCATCCAAATAATATTTTAAAATATTTTATTCCGATTCACCTCTATTCCCTTCACCTAGGTTAATTTTTAATGTTTATCCTCACCCCGATTCACTCCAATCCAAATGGACCATAAGATATTATGCATTAAAAGGCTGGAATTCTTTCCTCCTCCTGTAAATTATTTTTTGATCGGGATGAATCGAAATAATATTTTCTTTTATCCCAATTAGATTCTAAAAATAGAATTAATAAAAATAGATCGATTTAAAATAAATTAGAATAAATGTTTAACCTTTACTAATTTTACATCCATGCAATGCAAATAAACTTTTAGGATGTTAAAAACTTTATTGAACACATTTCAAAGAAGAAGGGAAAAAAACTATTATACAAATATCTTATCTTGTATAAGAGTAAAAAGTCTCTCATCATTGAAGCAAAGCAGGAAATATGAATCAAGGACTTTACATTGTGTCAAACTTATCTTGAAGAGGTGTCGTTTGGTATTACTTATTATTAATAATTACTTTTAGATACAAACAACTTTTATAAATCTACTTTTAAAAAAGTACTTTTATAAGTAAAATGTATGTTTGTTTTAACTTTTATTATATAAGTGATTAATGCTAAAAAACTACTTATTGTACCTTATCAGTGTTTGGTTTTCATTTTCCTACGAAGTTACTTTTTCTTTTCCATCTTTAGTTTTTATCTTCCTATATATATCTTTTAGTAATAATTACTATATAAATTATGTAATATTAAATATTAAAAAGCACATGAAACATTAACAAGTATAAAAAAATATAAAGATATTACAAAGTACTAAAAATTATAAACTTATTAAAAAAATTATGAACAACCACTAAACAAACTTTATAAAATTCACAAACATCTAAAACTCAAATTGTGACAATGATCAAAGTTTATATTATGTAATAAATATTCTTACATTTATAATAAGCATCATAAAATCAAATAGTTCAATGACATACACTGTAAATATCATCTGCAATCTTACACAGTACCATTTTCATTTCTCTAGAAGCTCTACCCTCTACATATTGTCCAACATCAAGAATGATTCTGAGATCACTAAAAAATTATACAAAACAAAAATAAATACATAAAATCTTAAGATTCTCAACACAACTCAGGTATGTAGGCTTATATTAAACAACGCATAATCTAAGAAGAAGAGCAGAAAACCAGGACGCCACCTAGCAAACCGACTAATAATAGCCTCCCACCATCAAAGACGGATGGAGAATCAGATGATGCTTTAGCTGCAACCTCACTGTCGCCGCCGCTATCGCTTCTAGCATCCGAATTTTCGTCAGGGTGATTAAAATCGATTTGGACGACGGGATCAGGAGTGGAATCATCATATTATCCGTAAGTTGGATTGGCGGGGGTGGGAGCAAAGTCTTCGACCATATCCTTCAACCTCAGAGGCAGACCTTGCCCGTGCGTGACGTTTATATGGAAACGTTGTCCGTGCCTGCACTGATCTCCGTTGTAGTCGCCGAAGAAGAAATAGGTGGCGCCTTCTTTCAGGAGAGGGACCGGCACCGCGTTGGTTGGACGACCGTAGAAGAAGGATCGGCGGTCGGCCATTGGGTTACATCGTCGGCGTCTACGTTGCACAGTTCATATGCTGTCGTCGTTCTCTTCTCCGGCGTTGTCTGCCTCATCATTTTTGTCTCCGTTGTCGTCTTCGACGTCTAAGAATGTTGCTGTTGCTGCTGTTGGGTGCACTGTATACGCAGACTTGTTTGGTTATTCGGATGAGCACTGCCTACATATGTTGGACGTTGTTTGGTTAATCAAACACGCCCTATCCCACTGCTGCTGCCATGCTCCCCGAACGGCGTGTGTTTGTTTTAAATGAAAATTTTACTAAACATTACCGTGACGCACTGCTACAAAAGTAATTTTAGTTAAGTAGTAAAAGTAGGTTAAATCTACTTATTAATTTTAGCTTATAAAAAGTAGTTTTAAGGAATTAATTTTAAAAATAACTTTTATAAAGTGAAGCCAAACAGTAATAATTAATCTAAAATAACTTTTTATAATTAATTATACAAAAAACTACTTTTGTTAAGTTAAAACAAAGAGGCTCTATATCTTCTTTATCTACTCATCATTGATGTAAATGCCCTCACTAATTTCGTGGGCCATCATCGTAACTCAAATGCCATTATTAGCTTCCATAAGTAAAAAATTATTTAATCATTTCACTCCTTCCTTACGAGATAAGTTACAATTCATAACCAAACCCCCTCCAAAAAAAAAAATAACTTCGTAAACAAGTAGAGAATTATCCAAACCACTTCAACAAAGTTATACTCCTTCCGTATCGACAAGAAAGCCATTGTACCATCAAATTTTTGTATAAAAAAAAGTTATTTTAGAAATTTTAAATTTTATTTTTTATTTTTACCTTTTTTTTAATTATATATATATATATATATATATTAAATACATTGTTATTTTTTAATAAAGGATATTAGTATAATTTTAATATTTTTTTTTAATAAAGTGTGTAAAATGGCATTCTTTTTAATAGGGTGGGAGTACATCGTTTTTGCATCTTCGAAACAAACGAAATTAGTAATTTGAGAGGAATACAAGGAATTAACTATGTAATGAAATTTTCAGGCGAAGCACGATTTACGACTCAATCAACTTCCATATACTAACGACTAAACTGGAGCCGCCTAATTGTAATTTTCAAAACTCTGCCAACCTTTTTCCTCACGGCCTAAGTTTGTATTTGAATTTTGAAGCTGAAATTTTGCCGGTTACGTGTGAGTTTCAAAGCTGAGTTAATCCCCCCCCCCCCCCCCGGGGGTAGTGCAGTTATCGAAAATCATGCAAAATGAATAATTAAACTAAGGGCTACAGCTTCCAAGAGCCCAGTTGGTAGTTTCTTTGCCTTTGCCTCGTCGATCCATCTCGAGACCCAGACGTCAGGGTAGGGGGCCGGTATAGCTTCAACAAAGCGTTGTCCTACTCTGGCCAGTCCGACTAAGCACACTTGAAAATGGAGCGAAATATCTTATTTAGTAGATTAAAGAAAATAGTACATGTTCAAATATTCATTGCTAACCCATTATGCTTGCAGAAACACCGAGCATAGTGTGAAAATTACAACAAATTAAGAATGAGAATCAAGGAAAGGACCAACATTAGCCCAGATCATAAAACATATATACATGGATAAAATGCTGCGACATTATGGCCTCCTCCAATCTACGTTAGCATTTGGAGGAAGTAATGATTATATAATAATTTGAAAAATGTTACAGATGGAAAACCGCTCAATAAAATCGGTATAGAGACCACAATTGTCTTGAGCCATAATTACAGGATGTCAGCACATAATGGAAAGCAACATCAAAAGTCTAATAAACTGCAACTAAACATAACACGTGTATCAAACAAACAAGGATCACAAGGTAAAAGGTAAGAATGTCAAATCATCCATATCAGGCAAGCCAATAATTCTAAACCACATCAAATCTGATACATGTTTAGACTTTCATAAAGGGGAAGTCATCTAGATGTCAAGGGGGAAAAAAACAAAACTAAATCAATCATGAGTTTAGAGTTCTTAATGAAGAAGGGGTGTCCATTGTACTTATGTAGTATTTATGATCTAAGTGCCAATGTGACAGAGTTGAAAAGTCTTCCGATTGTGAAAGAGTTTCAAAGTATATTTCTAGGTGAGGTTATCAGTCTACTGTTAAACAGAGAGGTGGATTTCACCATTGATTTAGCACTAAGGGATGAACTAATGTCTAAGCCATCTTATCACATGGATCTAATTGAGACAAAGGAATTGAAGGCCAAGCTATAAGAGTTTTTTGGTAAAAGGGTACATGAAGCCTAGTATATCTTCATCTAGAGCTCCAGTAATATTTTTGAAGAAGAAAAATGGTAGCTTGGGGTTATGCATTGACTGATGGTAGTTGAATAAGGTCACTGTGAAAAACAAGTATCATATACCCTATATTAATTATCTATTTGATGAGTTGAGTGGTGTGGGAGTATTCTCAAAGACCTATATATGATTAGGGTACCATCAACCATATATTATTGAGAAGGATATTCATAAGAAAACATTTCATACTAGATACAATGGCGTATCATCATAGACACCCAAAGTAAGCCCTAGACACATAACTAGGTAGTAAGTAGTGAGTAGAGGTCGATCCCTCAGATATTGTAGTTAAATCCATCAATCTCTATTATCAAATTAATTTTCTTGGTCATTAATTTAAGAAAAATATACTATAAATACTAGAAATAATAATAATAATAATAATAATAATAAGGTTAATCAAATAACTATAATGAGATAATAGATATCGGATGATATATTCAATATAGGGATATTAATCGATCATCAAATAATATGGCTATATAGTATTTTTTTTATGTTTATCTATAGAAGCTCACACGCATCCACTTCCTACCATCCCCTTATACAACTAAACTAATGTCTGCTTATGATTTATTGTATGACCAATTAATAACCCAAGATAATATCTCTAAATTCAATTAATGACAATATTAACAATTAGGTCAACTTAAATTATACAATTTTAAAGATCAATAAACTAGATTGATTTGATATCTTTATTTTAGAAAGTAACCAACCTATTTAATACTTCTAGATGTTTATATTAACAATTATAGGTTAATTGTACTATCCTAGAATCTGATTAGTACTCAAATTAATTACGTCACTAATCTAGATAATAAATTCCTAATATTTGATTAGTAATCATTATATACAATTTATTAATCTAACTAAAAATATACATAATTGATAGATCAAATTCACATCTCATGATTAATCATCCCATAACCTCCAATTATTCTCCTATTGCATTTTAAATTATTCCTAGCATACCAATAAAGGAGTAACACATGATCATATAATAAATGAAAATCATAACTTTAATATAATTAAATGAATTAGAAAATAGTACTTGCATTAAATAGTATTAAAGCATACAACTTTAATTGAATAACAAAATAATGAAACATGAATCAAATTAATACTAAAAGTGAAAAATGAAGTATAATAAAGAAAATGACAGAGGACTTAGGAGTATCTTAGCATTGAGAACTCTAATTAGTCTTTAATTCTTCGATTACAACATAATTAATTAAATCTAACTATTAATCCATAATGACTAGAAAATAATGAATACTACGAACTATGATCGACAGTTGTTTGCTCTCCTCTCTATCCTAACATGTCTCTTATATATAGACAAAAGAGAGGGAGAATGAACATAGTAATAAAAAGGATTGTATTATTAAATACGGTACCCCATAATTTTTTACTAAAGTGAAATGATCCTATGATGAAATATCCAAGAAATATGAACTATGTTATTAAATACTAGGTCCTAGTATTTATTTCTCCTTCAACAATTTCACATGATTTTCCTGCATATGACTCCTCTTCTGGGGTCTTCAACGATGGTATGCTCATATGTATTTGATTCCAAGTCGTCCTCTTTGAATTGTGACCTTTTCTCTTAGTTATTCTCTTTATTTATTTATCTTTTCGTACAAAACTTAGCCAACAGAAAAAAAAAAAACATATTGGTGTGTTAGAAGGATCGTGCTCATTATACTTAACATTTGAGGATGTACATCTAATCTTAAAATTGCACAAGATTTTATATTAAGCTCTATAAATTTGTAATTTTTGTTAGAGAAAGTAGCTTTTATGGGCATGTTATATCTAAGAAGAAAATATCTATGGATTTGGCTAAGGCCCAAGCATTTTGTTTTTATCCATCCCCAACAAATCTAATAAAAACATGAATTTTTATAGGGATGGTTGGATAATACAAATCATTTTTTCAAAAATTACTTAAAATTTCTAGGTTATTGATGAATTTCTTGAGGAAGACCACACATTTTTAATGGGATGATAAATGTGAGGAAGTTTTTCAGCAACTAATGGCAGTGCCCTTTGGAACAGAAGGAGATAATTTGTTCCTCAGATTTGTGAGGACCTGACGAAGAATATCATTGAGGTGAGAAAATATAATCCATATTTGTGAACATAAGTGGTGATAAGCTATATAAGGATACGATAGCACTACAAAAATTAGTTTTAATAATGGGACATTAATATTGGTAGTAGAAAAACTATTGAAAAATGTGTGAAATTTTGAGTGTGGGATTTTAGGTTCTATTTAAATAATAACTCTTGAAATAGACTATTGTCAAAACATCAAAACTATGCAAATTATTTATTATTTAAGTTATAACAATGGTTCTATCTTTAAACCATTAATAAAATTTCAAAATTTAATAATGTTTTGTCCTTCAACCATTATTAAAAGTGACACAAAAAATATCTAAATGCATGCAGAACTTATCCACATTCTCGACTAAAACTAGTTGAGCCCCTTTTACCCTTCACCCTTTTCTTTTGACCTATATCATCATTAACTTCAATTGTGTGAAACTTTAGCCTTTCATCCATCATTGTTGAAGTTTCTCTTCCTGAACCATTCTTTATTATTGGTCCATTTGGTTCTCTCCCTCAATCATCACCACCAACATAAAAAACCATTTGAATCTTTGATTATAGTTGAACCCTATTGAATTCTTCTCTTCTCTTTCTCTTATGTTTTATTGTATAATTGTGAGGGAATTAGCAATTGTGTGATCTTATTGAGCAATTATGTCAATTTCTCTTATAGCCATACAATTGCATAAATAAAGATCTCTGAATTTCCTTATTTTTCTATCTTGTTTGATTTCTTAATTTTTTCACTTAGCTTGTTGGTTTCCAATTTATTTTCAAATATAGTCTTGTTTGATTGAGATTGATATTTTCTACTACAATCTAGTATTAAAGCCTTATTTCTAGGGTTAAACTATTATTTGGTATGACGTCCATAAGATTTGATATTTAGAATTTTGATCAATTTATTAATTTTAGGCTGTGGAAATTGAAGATGTAAACGATCTTGATTCATAATTGTTTGGAGAAAGCCATATCCAGGAAATTGAATAAGCCAAATTTAATGCCAAATGAGATATTTATGGAGATACTTCTAAGTGACCTCTCTACCATATATTTGTTCTTGTCTAATGAGGTTTTGTAGGAAGTGTCAAAGGAATCAACGACTATAATCTTATGATTGAATTTCAAATCTTTGTATACAACAAAGTATGTTACAAATCATCTATTATTGAATAGCCACCTTCATAACCTGGAATTAGGTGAGGTTCAATCCTTAAAATTTTATTTGGATGAGTTTAATTTATATTGTGATGGATTTTTAAAGCATAGATGTTAATCTTAATGATGAAGATTTGGCTATAATTCTACTGTATTCTTTACATGCGAGTTTTAACAATTTATGTGAAACATTATTTTATGGGAAAGATGAGTTGTTTCTTGAGGATGTAAAATCTACCATGCTACAAAAAATATTGATTAAATATCAATTGAGTGGTAGTAATAATTTTAGGGACTTAAATAGTCAGGGATTTGCAGCTAGAGGAGGACTTAATAATAGGGGTCTAGTGATAGTAAAAAGTCCATATCTAATTGAAGAAATCCTACAAGAATTGTTTTTTGCCATGGATGTCACAAGAAGTGACATATTAGGAATTTTTATCCTAATAAGAAACGTAGTGCTAAGGCTGGTGAGTCTTCTTGTATGAAGGATGATGTTGTTGTTCCCTAGGATGATAGTGGTGAGGTTGTATCAATGGCTAGTAATAGTCAAACTAAGATGACAAATAGGTGGATCTTAAGTTATGGTTGTTCTTATTAAAACTTTCCTAATTTATGTTGGTTTCAAACTTATAAGGTAGCATAAGGTGGAGTTATCTTAATGGGAAATAATGTGGCTTACAAAGTTGATAAGATTAGGGTGTGAAGGTGAGGATGCGCGACAATATGGTTAAGACACTAGCAAATATTCAACATGTCTAAAAGATGACTAAGAACCTTATCTCATTGAGTTTTTTGGATTATAAAAGGTATTGTTATGTGATTAACAATGGTAATTTGAGTGGCATAAAAGGGACTCTTGTGAAGATGAAGGAGAAATGGATCAGAACACAATATGAGTTGGTGGGTTCCACCGTTGTAAATGTATTTGTTGTGACATTAACAAGTTTGACATACTTGAATGTTAAGAGACTTTGGCACATGAACTTAGGGCACATGAGTGTCAAGGGACTAGTGAAGCTCAAATGAGGAGGTTAGTGAATGGACATAGTAAGGGTACTAGGGAGTTTTGAAAACATTATGTATTTAGAAAGAATAAATGGGTTATTTTTTTTAACATCTAAGCATAGAACAAGGATTCATCTTAATTATATCCATTCAGATTTGTGAGGTCTCGTAGGACTAGTTTCTAAAGGAGGCTTATGGTACTTTCTCACATTTATTAATGATTTTTCTTTGAACGTATGAGTGTATTTCTTTGCACATAAAAAGGATGTGTTTTATGCTTTTCAAACACTAGAAGATATTGCTAGATAATTAGACTAGGAAGTAAGTTAAGTGTCTTCAGATGGATAATGGTCTTGAGTTCATTAAGTAGAGTTTCACTAATTTCTCTTAGAAACATGGGATAATGATGCATCATATTTGTGTTAGAAGACCACATCAAAATGGGGTCACTGAGTAGATAAACATGATCCCGTTAGAGAAGGTTCATTGTATGTTAGGCAAGGAGTTTGGGTAGAGTCGGTTCATATGATGGCATACCTAGTGAATCAATCACCCAATCGATCAATTAAGTTAAAGACACCTAAGTAATTGTGGTATAGTTAGCTGGCTAATTAATATGATTTGCATATCTTTGGTTGCCTTGCCTATACTTAAGTGAATGGTGAAAAGCTTATGTTGAGAGATAATAAGTGTGTATTTTTTAGCTATATATATCCAAAGTGAAGGGGAACATGTTATGGGACCTAGCAGTATCTAATTTTTAGACTAGTAGGAATATTACCTATAATGATTGTGTGTTCCTCTAGAAGACTAAGTCCTACAATGGCGTTTCTAAGTATGTGGAGCAGGAGAGTGCTTCACACCATGTGGAGCCTGAGGTTAGCTTGGATGACAAAGACCTTTATAATAAATCCACTATCCTTGAAGTAGGTGAATCTAGGTAGTATATGGGGTAAAGGGTGTTACTCAAAGCAAATCATGGAGGGTTGTTAAGCCTCTAGTCTAATATGGTTTTGAGAATTTTGTTGGTTATGCCTTATCTAGTGTAGATATGGTATTTGGTGTGCTTGGACTAACATCGTACTCAAAGGCTATTATAAATTCTGACTCTCCTAAGTGGTGTGCTACTATGGAGGAAGAGATGGAATGTTCATTTAAGAATCATATGTGAAAACTTGTGAAGTCAACTAAGAGGAAGAAGATAGTTAACCATAAGTGGGTGTACAAGTTCATCTAAGGAACCCAAAGATTTGAGAGATTGAGTTACAAGGTTCATTTAGTTGCATATGGGTTCACTTAGATTCCAGGCATGAACTATAATGAGGTTTTTTTCTTTTTTTATTAGACATACTTCCATTCATACATTGTGTGTGATTATGACTAACCAGGACTTGGGTTTTGAGTATTTGGATGTTAAAACTAAATTTTTGTATGGTATGCTCGAGGAGGAGATTTCATGCATTAGCTTGATGGGTTTGTTGTTGAGGGGATGAGTGTCCATTTACGCATGATGAAGAGGTCACTGTATAACCTAAAGTATTCTTTGAGACAATGGTATAAATACTTTGATCAATTTATGCTTGAGTATGTTTCTCCACAAGTGAGTACGATGCCTGTATATACTTGATAGAGATAGATTGTGGCTCACTTGTGTATGTTTTGTTGTTTGACGATGATATGCTTATGGTAGCAAAGGATGTGTCTATTATTGTCTAGGTAAAGACAATGTTGAAGAGTGAGTTTGAGATGAAATATTTTAGAGCTACAAAGAGGATTCTTGATATGGAGATCATATGAGATTGTGAGTGGAAGCATTTGTACTTGTCATAAGAGTCTTATGCAAACAAGGTGCTTAAGAGGTTTCATATGATGGATGTCAAGTTGGTGGACAATTTTTTTGGCTACTTGCTTCAAGTTGTCAGCCATAAATTACACCAAATCCAAATAGAAATAGCAGTTCATGGCCACTCTTCCTTATTCCGATGTTGTTGGTTGTATCATGTGCACAATGATGTGCACCCAACCTAATACCACTCAAGTTATTAGTGTTGTAAGTAGATATATGGAGGACCTAGGAAAGACTTAATGGTAAATAGTAAAGTGGATCCTGAGGTATTTGAAGGATATGACATTAATTTATTTGTATTATGGAAGATTAGTTGATTTGTTGGTTTGTGATTATGGTGGAGAACTTAATAATAGGAGGTCCACTAGCATATATGTTTTTTTTATATGTATCTTAATGGTTTAGCTACTAGCTAAAGGCCTTCCTTATAGGAAGTGACAACCTTATCTACTACCAAAGTAGAGTACATGGCTATGACTTAGGCTTTTTAAGAAGTTATGTGGCTTAGTGGTTTAATGCATGAATTGTGGTTTGGTTATGGTACTCTAATCATTTAAAGTGATAACTAGAGTGCTATTTGTTTTGTGAAGAATTATAATTCTTTCCACCATCAAATGAAGCATGTCAACATTAGGTATCACTTTTATATGAGATATTGGTGTTGCTAGAAAATTGTGTTAGAGAAAGTGGTTACTTTGGAGAATCCAACTAATATGATAATGAAGAAACCAACCATAAGTTTGAGTATTTTTTAGACTTAATCAATATTCATAGGCCATGGGGCCCTTTAGAATACCATTGTTTATATAGAAGTTTTTTATCCCATGTTTCATAATTACTAAGTTGTAGTAGAGGATTACGAGATTTGATAGGAAATGTGGTGCATAGCATAACATGTTTATGGCTGATGCTTTTTTTTAAAAGAAAATTGAGGTTAAGAGGAGCATTCTATGAAAATTATTGGTGGATCCTATTATCTAATATGGACTGTATTTTCTCTCTTTCCACTTAATAGCTTCTTAAAAAAAAATAGGTTGGATAATATGTTTTGGAAAAAATATATAAGGGTATCGTATTTATAATTATGGTCCATATTTTTGGTCTTTTATTCTGTGGTGTTGCTTTACTTGTGAGAGATTCTTTACTGATATAAAACCTCACAATATGAACCCTAGGAGTTAGTGGAACCTAGGTGAAACCTATTAAACTCTTCGCATCTCTTTGTCTTGTGTTTTCGTGTGTAATTGTGATAGAATTACTAATTGTGTAATTTTGTTGAGATATGATGTCAATTTCTCTTGTAACCATACAATCACATGAATGAAGATCTCTAGTTTTTCTTTATTGTTCTATTTTGTTTGATTTATCAGTTATTTTCAATTATATTGTTGGTTTTTTATTATTATTGTTCAACTCCCATCCTGTTTGATTGCAATTGGTTTCTTTGACTACAAAGCTTAGTTCCTATTTTTTATTTGTGCCTTGAGTTCTCTCTAATTTTAGAAACTTTCTTATGAACAAGATTTTTACTCATTGCTCCCTTGTTATTGATTAGAGTTGCCTTTTCTTTTTGCATTTTTTAATCGTTTATTGCAATGAGTTATTGGTATCACCTTATTACTTGGTGTAGCTACTAATATGCTTCATTTGATGGTTATTTGGTTAACTAATAGCTAAGAGGAGCTTTGATATCGGTTAATTTAGCCTTGATCTATAACTTTGTTGCTTTTCTTGCTTCTTGTTATGTTTCTTCATAATTTCTTGTTTTATTTGTTGTGTTGTTTAAAGCCTCAAAGATGAGGTAGGGGGTATGCATCAATTTTGTCATTTTTATTGCATATTTACCCTAAGTGTATCCAAGGGTAGAGCTATGACTGATCAATGGTATCATAGGACACTATTTGATTTTAGGTGAAGTATAATTATTTAGCAACATATATCACATGAATTTTGAGAGGCACCACACTTATGGCACCATAGTTATTGGGTTGGGGTCGTCGGATCGACATTTTATTTTGTGCCATTTTTTTTTACCAATTATTCAAAATTTCAAGAACATACATACATACATACATACATACATATGTATGTATGTATGTATGTCTGTATGTATGTATGTATGTATCCTAGGAATGTTTGTGAAATGGGGGTCATTTTTGGTACATACAATAGACATGAGTTCAAATTCTATTAACTCCATTTTACCCTATTTAATTTATTTTTTTACCATACTCATTAGTATTAGTACTATTATCTAGTCTAGGGAAATAAAAATAGAATTCCTTCTTATATATGTTCCTAGTTGGTAAATTTAAATCTTTGAGATATCTTATATTATTATTTCTTTTTTTAATTATTTAATAAGTTGGTTGAGATTTTAGTTCATGAATGCATACATTACAACTTTTTTATTTTTAATTATAAAATATAGAACTAAAAGAAATAAAAATAAAAAATTGAAACAAAAGAAAGATGTCTTACTCTCATATAATCACCACAACCTCACCTCTAACAGCTTGGTTAAGATATAATAAAATATATTTATAACTAGTTCAATTAAAGAATTTATATAATTATGAATTTAGAAGAGTTAGAGAGTAACCTTGATGATAAGATAGCAACATGTCACACTTACCCTTTACATACCATCCATCATATTTGTGGAAGTACCCCTAAACGAATTTTGGAAGTCATGATTTGGTTACATAAGGATCTAGGTCCCTGAATGGAGAGAGGTTTTTACTTTTATCTATATATTTTTAGGTCATATCACTTGTTATTGACCTTGCATAGGATGAATCCATTGATAGGGGCTACAACTAGGCATTTTTAGTTCTTTATTACCAATTCCCACATGTGATATTTATTAAGGGTGAGATGTTTGTGAGTCATTATGATCAGATAGAGAGAGAGAGTTGATGGTAATAGTTGACCACTAAAGGTTTCTTTATAGCTTATACGTGAGTATATACCTTGCTTACCCTGGAGTTTCTATTCGGAAGATGGAATCTTTAAGCATGAAGTGAGGGATAAAATGAATTTTCAAGACGAGTGGACTCTAAAAGTAATAGTTAAGTCTTTATAGGATGGTTCTTATTAGTTTTTGGGTTGTAGAAACCCTTTTAATATACATAGTGCTACTTTTACCTTAAGGTTCTTGCTATATTTTTATTTTAGGGTTTAGGGTTTAGGTTTATGGTTTAGGGTGTAGGGTTTAGGGTTATGGTTTGGGTTTTGGGTTTCAAGTTTCAGGTTAGAGTTTAAGATATCTATATATTCTTTAAACTTCCTTGATTTTTCAGCTCCATGTTGAGTTTTTTTGGGACCATATTTTTCTTGAAGATGTGGAATGAGTATAATATATAGTAACTTCTTCCATATTTGTGATCAACGTTGAGACTTAATTTGTCATGCTTTCATGTTATACTCTCTTTGTTTATTCACCATGATTCATATAGCTAGCTATTTTCATATGAACAATTTTCATTGGCTAGATAAATGTTAAATTTGAAGAGCAATATGGTTGTTGGTGACATAGATGGATGGGAGGTTAAGGGATAGAACAATGAACATGTTTTTGTTATAGTCCAATGTAATTTATTAACAATATGCATTTTATTTTTGTAGCTATGATGTAATTATAACTTAAGTTACTCATTTTTGTGCACAAATACTACTAAATTGTTATTTCTAAATATATTTGTAGATTTGGTATATCTTGAACATACATCTGTATTTGTGGGGTAGAAGAAAACCAATATTTTTTAGGGTGAGATTTTAATAATGATTATTAAGAAAAAATATCATTAAAAGATTTGGTAATAGCTACTTTCATTGATAACCATTATTAAAACTACAATGTTAAGGAGAAAAAGTAAATAATTTTCATATTATAGAGTGAGGTTTTAATAACAGTCATAAAAATTTAATAACTATTTTTGATAATAACCATTATGAAAGTTACACTATTAGCACTTAGAGTAAAATATTTAATACTTTTTATTCTATAAATATGTTATAAAAACTTCTTTCTAAAATAGTTTCCCAATCATAACTTTAAAAAGTTTTTTTTTATAATAGTTTTAACTTAATAACCATTATTAAAATTCAATGTCCAATATATTACACATTAATTTTATGATTTTTGATAATATTTTTTAACAATTATTAAAGTTATAATAATGGTTTAGAATCATGCTTAAAACCCTTTAAAAACATTAATAAATCCTCATTCTATAGTAGTGGGAATAGATTGTTCTTATGGAAAAAGATGAAAATAGAGGTAGCTAAAATTTTGACTAAGTGCTTGACCTGGAAAAAGGTCAAGATTGAGCATAATATGCTAACTAGGTTGGCATAACCACTAGAGGCATCGGCTTGGAAGTTTGACATCATATATATGGACTTCATTGTGAGTTTTCTCAACATTAGCAATGGTATGGATATAACATAGGTTTTCATAGATTGATTGACTAAGTTGGTAATCTTCATTATGATGAAGTTAACTTAGTCTATAAATTAATTGGCAATATTGTACATGAAGTATGTGGTGAAGTTGCGTGAAGCTTGTAAAGATATTTTCTCTAAAAAGGACTCAATATTTATGTCCTATTTCTCATGAAAGTTGTAGAAGGTGCCTGACACATAGATGCAAAATTAGTATTGTGTTCCATTCAACTATTGATGGTCAGATAGAGAAAATCTCACCCATAAGATGGTGTATAACTTTAATTAGAGATGATGAAAATAATTAGAAGAATTATAACCATTACCTCATTTTTGTTAATAGTTTTATGTGTTTTTGCAATCATATGGTGTAAAGTTTAACACCCCCCCAATTTTTATAGCAAATTTTTTTCCTATTTTAAGATAATATAGAAAGAAATAAATAAAACTAGGGAGTGTTATCGCTGCACTAAACATGTGAGAGGTGTGGCCATCCACCTAACCCTTGCTCAATGCAAGGCTAAAATGTAAAAAAAAAAACTATGCACGAGAGTTAGAGATAGCATGAGATAGATAAAAAGAGAGATAAATGGAAGAGAAAGAAAAATGATATGACATGAATAGTTTAGAAAAAAAAGGCATCCTAATACAGTAAGAAACCTAACTGAACTAATTAGCCTAAATTTATAATACCATAAAAATTTATCTAGAAAAGTCATACAGAGGCCCACAAAAAGTTGCCCAAACCTGTAAAATGTCACCTGCTTTCTAGAGCAAAAGCTGGATCATCAAAGTGGTCACACAACGTAGTATTAGTATAGTGAGGTATTGGTAAGGAAATCTATTCTATAGTATGGAAAGGGGCTCAGGTTGCACCTAGAAGTCACATTAACTCATGGTATAAAAGATATGCTAGAGCACATAGTTATGAAACGAAAGTAATAATAACATGATGATTGTATATATCACAAGCATAAATAAACCATATTATTATTATTATTTTGTTGTATAACCATAAAACCTACTTATTAAGATATTCGTATGATGCACCCATGCCTCCATCATAAACGAGGGTCATGGTAGCAACACAAGGGTACATAAATCCCTAACATGGGCATACCCTATAAAGCGGAGCACCGATCCCAATATGGGTGTTTCGGGCTATAACACCGAACGCAAATATGGGCATACCCTCCAAGTGGAGCACCAATCCCAATATGGGTGTTTAAGCAATTAAACCAAACACAAACATGGGCATACGTTCCAAAGTGGAGCACTAATCCTATTATAGGTGTTTAGGTGATGACACCAAACGCAAATAGGGACATACCCTCCAAAGCGGAGCATTGATCCCAATATAGGTGTATATATTATAACACCAAATGCAAATGAGGTAATCCAAACCTCCCAGATGGGTGTTTAAGTGATGACACTAAACACAAATAAGGTAATCCAAACCTCTTAGATGGGTGTTTAGGCCATAACACCAAATGCAAGGGATAAACCCACCCATCATGTCATATCTTCTACACAAGAACCAATGCCAAGATGGTTGGCCATGGTATTATTCCTACTCCTGCATGCAGGCTACATCCTAGTAGGATGATAAAGGTGTTGAGTGAAAGGAGAAGAAACTCAACCAATCAAGGCATACCCTCTATACAAGCACCGACACCATGATAATTTGCCACAGTATTATTCAACTCTCGTATATAGGCCACGACCTAGTAGTACAAGAAAGGTAGTGAGTGAATGGGGAACAAATATCACAAGGTAACAACATTACTAACTCTTGGTAACCAGCTTAAGAGCAAAAGAAAAAGGCTTGAACAAAATCTTATTCCCACTATATAATTAATCAGTCCTTTTGCAAGTCACAAAAAAATTCCATAACAATCTAATTGAGCTTTTCCAAACATTGACACTAAAGCAAGATAAGGCCACAAGCCACACAAATAACTATTTATTTTCCCTGATTTCTTTATTCTTAACTACTAAGTCACAATCACAATTATAATTTCATTAATAACTAGATGGGTGTTGCCCAGCAACAAGACCAAACATAGTACAAGAAATACAATTTATTATTATTATTATTATTATTATTATTATTAATTAATAAATAATATCATAAGTCAAAATTACACATCCCTTAATAACCAAATAGGTATTAACAAGCAATAGCATTAACACAAGACAAGACATATAATTCTAGAGATGACACCAAGGTCAACTACTCAAGGTATCATAGTATGAGTTTGATCCATATTAAATCTAATATTAAGCATAGTTGAAATCATGATTAAATAGTTGCAGTTATATAAAAAAAGTTAATATGGAAGTCCTAGTCAAAGAACATTAAATATTAAGTGAATTAAGGAAAAAATTAGATGGACCAGTTTATTGGTCTGATTGCACACAGAGAATCCAATCGACGGACCGATTGATCGGTCCCTAGGACTAGTCGACTAGTCTGGTCACACTAGACATGGGAAAACACATGTGGAAAAACTGGTCGATGGACTAGTTGATTCATCCCTAGGACCCGTTGATTGGTTTGTTCACACCAGACCTGGGAAAAACACACATAAAGAAACTATTTGATGGATTGGTCCAACCAATCAGCTGTATAGTAACTAGTCAACAGGTTTGGTCAAACTAGCCAATGGGTCTAACCTAAGGCCAAACCACTCTAATTGCCAAAGAACCAGTCAATGGGTTTTGCAAATTGATTGATTGCTCATGGAAACTAGTCGATGAGTTTAGGCATAGACTAGACTACTTCAGTCATAGGAAAATCAATCGATGGGTTTGGCAAACTGATCAACTACTCAAGGGAACTAGTCGATGGGTTCATCCAACCAATCAACTAATCAATGGTTCCAAGTCGAGGGACTCTTCACACCACCATTTGATTAGTCTACCAAACTGATCAACTATTCCAGGAAAAACAACACCTAAACCTACGAACCACATTCAATAACATTCCAATATTTCTAAATTAATCCTAACATGCATCCATGTCATAAAACACATAAGAGACATACTCCACATACAAATGCACACCAATCATAGTAGGAATCATTACTTAACAAGATCATGCTTGGATTAATAAAAATTAGAATTCATACCTCAATTCATCAACATAGGTAAATAGTATATAAGTCATGCCATCATCAATCCAATGCTCAAGTAAGGTTACACACTACCCACTCATATGAAAATGTGGGAAAACTCTACATATCTGGATCATCTTCCAAGACTGAATTAAAGACTCAACATCATACTATACTCTCAACCTTCTCACCAAGTCCAAAGGACTAGATCGTGCTTATCACCCTATAATTCACATCCTACACATGTTATTTCTATTAATGACATAAATACATACTAAACATGCTCTTAAATTAATTACACCACACTTTCATGCTTAACTCATCAAATTCATGCGTCAAGTCAAAATTACCTAAGCAAGCCCTTATAGTTAATATCAAGGGGAAAATCAATGAGAGTCATATAAACGTTAAAAATTCAAGATTCATGATATCACATCTAACACCAATCCTTCACACATATCATAAATTCATCAAAATGGCCTAGAAGACCACATACTATGGACCAAAACATCGTATGATACATGGTTAGAAAGCTAGAATCATGGAATTAGCTCAGCATATAGGCATGTTTCACACATAGAACCTCCATAATTTGGTTACTAAACTAAACTATTGATGTAAACACCATATTCACACTTAGGACCAAAGATGCATATGATGCCACATCTCATGCTTGTAACCATCCACATTCATAATGCATATCTTAATATATCACATATGTAGTAGCTCATGATTTTCTATGGGCACATACTGACAACTCAGAGGTGTTAAATAATGCAAGCATGAACCTTAAACCTTATTATAGAATAGAGGTTAGTCTTACCTCAACGCAAATCTTCTAGCAAAGAGAAAATATTGTTAACTCGATGTCCCACTACAAGATCCCTGATTATCTAAGGAAATGAAGAATCCAAAATCGATAAAACATTCTTTAAAATTTTAGTTTAAAAAATAAAACTAGAGAAGGATATAGGTAGAAATTATCAACCTTTTCCCACAATATAAATAACTAAGAGTAGCAAGGAGTAAGAAATCTTCAACTCTCTTTTCATTTATAGAAACAAATAGGAACTAAATTAAAGATTAAAAATAAGGGAAAAATAAAATTCAAAGGAAGAATAAGGGCTAGTTTCCTTGGCTCTTTATTAGAGCAAGAAAAGAAAGTAGAGGAAAGAAGTCCTCCCCACTTATCAAGGTATGCTAAAGGAAGAAGAGAGGAAAGAGATAACAAGAGTTTAAATGGTGATACGGATTAGAATTTGGGGCCAAGAGGAAATGCCTAATTCTTCATACCTAAAAGGGAGGGAAGTAGAACGCCCAACAATTAAGAAAATTTCTAAGGAAAGGATAGCACGGGAAGAGGGGGTTGATGAGTGTGTGTAAAGAGGAGAAAGAATAAGATAAGGATATCTAGAAAAGGTTTGTTAGTCGATCTAAAAGGAAGAGGGAGAGAAGACAAGAAGTTGACTTACAAGGGTGAAGTGGATGGTTGTGTATAAATATGCAAGAGGATTACATGATGTAGTATGGGTAGGAGAGGTAAAGTCAAGCAAGATCAAACCAAGGTAGAGCAAGAATAGGGTAAGGAGTTCTACATGAGCCAAAGGTGAGAAGGAATAGGTGAAAGGAGAAAGGAAAGGTTGTAAGTGAGGAGAAAGTGCCTCAAAAATATTTTTGGGAGATTTTTAGCTAAATAAAGTCATATAATGATCAAATTAATGTGAAAATGATCCCAAAGTATCAAAATATGCTAATTAGCATAAAGATACTCTGCTTAAGAGTTTTCATAAAAATTGGAAAGAGAATCAAAGTAAAATAGAAAATGATTATGGAATTGCAGCTTAACAAGGCAATGGGTTTAGGGAAACTAGTCAAATCGTTATATAGGAAATGATGTGCCAGTCAAAATGTTTGAAAAACTAGTCGACTGGCACCACTAAAATCCCACAATTTTACACAATTCCAAGTCCTTTTCAAAACCAAAACCACTCTATTTTATATTAGTATAATTTTAAATAAAGTTTTGAAGAATTTTAGGATGAGATATTACATAATGTGCTTATATTCCTTATTTTTAGCACCTTATAGGGTAATAACACACATAGAGATGGAAACTTGGATCTTGCCTCCTGATAGACTAGAATTATATGTTAAATACCATAAATAATGATTTTTGAGCTTTCATGGATGCTCAACATTTTCCTACTAAAAGGTCTCAGAGGTAAGGGCATTCCACAAGGCAAGCATAGTCTACAGAGTGAAATACAAGGAGAAATAAAAAGTAAAGAACAACTATCACTATAATGATATTGTGAGAAATCACCTATTAATAAATGAAATTAGAAATATTCTATTTTTCCTCTTAAGGTCTAAATACCTCTATGAAATGAATCTTCACCTAGAACCACATGTCCTCCTCAATCCTCTCTTTTGCCTTATAAAAGCACAATAAAATAAAGTGTAGAACAAAGATATTTCAAGCATAAGTATGGATTATGTGTATGTATATGTAACACTCTCAAATTTCACTCCTGAAAATTTTCATTTAAAAGAATAATGAGGAAGCTAAAGTAGATTGTCGTAGGATCTAATCAACTAAGGTAGTATCGGTATGGGCCAATACTAAGTAAATTAAAGCTAGCTAACTCTTGGGGGATGTGATACACATAAAGACATGGTAATATTTAACTTACAATATTCATGCTCATGTACACATACACACATCATTCTACTCATACAATAACTCATATAATTTCATGAATTATATAGTATAACATAAATCATTATCCCAATAGGTATAAAGGAAATTCATATATGAAATTCATATAGCAAGATACACATGCAATAACTAGAGTAAGTCAAGCTAAAATGGAATATCATTGTTATAATTATTAAACGTATACACAAGTACATATGATAACATACTAGAGAACACAAGATCATAAAATCATGCTTATAAACACATGGCTGGATATGGTAACACACGAGTATAAGTGTATAATAAAACATGAGCTCGGGCTGAATAACAAAACTAACCTAGAAGATTGCATTGTGTTCGTAAAGGCCACATGTGATTAAAATAATAGACCATGTAATAACTAGGTAAGAACAATCATCATATGGTAGAATAATGTAAGAAAGATAACTGAGAAATATGCGTAGGATAATGAAATATAATGTCTATGAATGAACAAGAACAATCGAATATTGTATTCCATTATTATGGTCACAACTAATTGATTATTTTAACTTGAGGACAGAGACTCAAGAAATAGTGACATTTAATCTAGTACTCGAATAATAATAGCTCTAGTTGGCCCACCTAAAAACATAACCATACCACCAAATTACATGACACCCAATTATTTAAATATGTACACTCCTATAGGACTTAAATATATCGAGACACCTATATAGTAGAAGAGGATCACTTTAGACCTTATAAGGCACCTAGAATCACATAATAGAAAATGCCAGAATGGTACTAAGTGGATACCAAACCTAAATCAAAAAGATATGCTAAGTGGTACATGTCCCGTTGTAAGACCTTTCACTTTAAGTGATTAATATTTTATTTAAGGATTTAACCAAGCATAAATCAAGTCCACACAACAACACTTAAACCACTTCCATCAACATAATACAATTCCATTATTAAATCCATTTTGAGTGTCATTAAAGCCAATTAATTTCCAATGGCATTGAAGCCAATCAAGTTTGAGTGGCATTAAAGCTGATCAATTTCGAGTGGCATGAAATTCTAACATAAGGCATCATACAATTTCAATCCATACTTGACCAATGATATGATTTTCCAAACTAATTATAATTGAAACACATTAGAACATTCTCTAAAGGCCCGGGACATTTCATAATTAACTAAACATGTTAACCACGAAATCATATTTAACTGTTCACATACTCAAACTCATACAAATAATTTAGAGTCAAGCTAACATGTATTTGCATTGAAACTTGTAAGCTCATAGATACATGGAAGTATATACAAAACAAGGCATACATTTCACATACTTAAATCACATAAATTATATTCATTACCTTCAACATAAAAAAGACATATATCCCATGATTCCATAGTAAGCAAAGGTAAGTAATGACTTACTTAAGTCTAAAGCTAGGTAAGCATTAAAAAAAAAGAAAAAAGAAAAAGAGGGGGTATCATTAACTCGAGTATCCACCATAATGTTTCCTAGATAGCCATTATAAATCATAGGAATAAATTAAAAACTACCTTATGGATCAATATTTCAAATATTATAATTTAATCAAGAAGGAAAAGTACAAATGACCATTTTTGGAAAACATATCCAAAACCTAAGACTTAATTGCATAGCGCCATTAAGATTCAAAATTAAGTATTAACTAAATAGAGTTGAACACACATCACTTAGGACATTTCAAATAAATTCAAAAAAATCAAAGGGATAGCTATATAGGATACATTAATTTCATAAAAAAATAACTTGATAATTAGGTTTTGTAACCAAAAAAACAAACTAACCAACTTCATAGAACCAATTTAAATTGATAAGATACAAAGATATTTCAAATGATTTTAAATCAAAGCCGGTAGCTGATGAGGTAAAACTAGTACAACCAAATATATTTTCTAAAACTATCTTTAAAAATTAAGGTTTCTAGACCCGAACTACAAACCAACTAATTGACTTTGATTACCTCAAGTTGATAGTTCAAAAATATAATTAAACTGATTTTAGATAAATCTAGATAATCAATTTCACCAAAAAAATATTATGAGTAGCCAATTTAAGATAATTGATTCCTAAAAGGTAGGGTTTTAAAGCCCAAGGCACAACATTAAACAATTTAAATAAGTTAATCTCAATTGAATGCATTAAAACATAAATAAGGTTATTTCAAACTATTCTATAATATCAATTTCAAAAGAAATAGCTATATAAATAACAAATTTCATAATTTTATTAGAAATCTAGGGGTTTAGGCTTAAAAATACAATTTGGTTGAGTTTTATTAAATTGAATATTTAGAAACACAATTAGATCTATTTTATGTCATATTGTATACTCAATTAATCAAATAAATAAATAAAAGAAAAACCCAATCTAACAAATTAAGGTTATTAAACTCGGAATGTAAATCCATTCAAATCTTGCTAACTTATATAAATTGACGAATCATAAATAAAATTGAAGACATTCTAATGTAAATTATATAATAAATTGAATAAAATAGGTCAATTACCGAATCAAATTAAAATTTGTAAGTTTTTTTATCTAAAAATTATATTTCTTCACACAATTTTTTAAAATTAACACTTTAAACATGAAATTAAATACATTTTAAAGTATATTATAACTTTAATTGAGTAAATCAATTCAATTTCAATACAAAAGGATTTAAACGTAGAAATATCATCTCAATTAATTCCAAAAAAAATTCAAATTGATAGTTCCAACATGAAATTAGATATATTTTATAGTATATTTCGTAATTAATTTATCAAAAATAGCTTTTATGGATGATTTTGAAAAATTTGGACATAATTGGGTTAAAATTATAATTTTCACAAATCAACCACACAATATAATTAACCATTCCAAATCACTCATACAACTTATATATACTAAATTAAATAACTAATTTATAATAATTAAACCCAATCTATACAAAATTAATCAAAATCAAAGTTAGGGTTTTTAAAAATTTATACCAAACAAAGAGTTGCAAATAGGAGCAAATGAAGACCGAGGTAGCTCCATGGAGGTCAGACCACTCGTCGATGACCGAGTGCATTGGACGTGGCTAAATAGTGGCAGCATGACTTATTGCCACTGCTCATTGCTGTTGATGTTGATCATCATTGTTGTTCGTGGTAGAGGAGTGGACTACAAAGATTAACGGAGAAGTAAGGATATAAACGAAGTAAATTTTACTCGAAATCTGACATATTTTATTCGATAGATACCTAAACGGATATGAATAAACAAATACGGATATGGAAGAATAAAATAATTCTTGTCGAGTTCTGGTATCGATATGGGTATGAAATATCCATATACATACCCGTACCCAACTACCCATACTCGTATCCATATTTATTCCTGTTTATCTGAAATATAATTATACTTTCCCCCTTAATGTTAAAATAAATATATTATAAATTAAGGTTAAAATTATCATTAGGCTTAACTTTAAATGGGTTCATCTATCAGGTAATGAATTTATCCATTGGAAAATATTCATTAATAGGTAAACAGATAATCTGTCGGGTAGCAGATATCAAATGGATAAGGATATGGTTGTGTTAGTGGATATCCGTTCAAGTATAGGCATGCATTTGGATACAGATTTTCTTAAAATGAGTATGGATATAGGTATGGATATATCCATCCTAAACCCACCCCATTTACAACCTTAGAAAAAAGGGTTGGCAGTGGTGTGGTGGTGGTGTTGGCATTGTAGAGCAACGAAGAGGAGAGGAGGCAAGGTCAGCGTGTTATGTTTGGTATTTGAAAAAAAAAAGTCAGAATAGGAAGAGAGAGAATAAGAAAGAGTAGGGGTTTCAACCGGTCAGGTTTTTTTAAACATCTAATACACATACACAAAATAAAGTATAAAATATCTAAAAATATTAATGGATGATTTAAAACATTCTAAAGATCTTAAAGACCTCGTAAAAATAGATAAATTTAAAAATAGAAATATTTGCTATGGATACATATCATTAAAATGATTTTACTATTTTAAATGAAATTTCATAATTTAAACAATTAATTTTGTTAACAAACTATAACCCCAAAATAAAGTTGTATGACGAAGTTATAATAAAAAAATAAATCTAAAATATTAAAAATTAAAATAGGAGAAAGAATGAAAATATATATTTTTAAATGGAAATTAAAATCATATAAATATAATAAAATCATGATCATGAACTAATTTATGTAGAATGATCCATAACAATAACAATTAACTAAATTTGAATATATATTTGTAATTATTGATAAAATCATAAAACAAATCAAATCTAAAATAATTAAACATTTTCATCAAATTGTGCTAATAAAATCATTAAGGTTGAGAAAATTGAATTTAAAAAATATAGGATATTACAGTATTAACTTGGCGGGGTTAATTCTGGAGGGTTTTGGTTTTTAAACATGCTTTATGGGTTTATTTACTTCCATGATCGATGGGGTTTATCCCTTTCTCAATCAATATCTTTTCCCATTCTACCTATTTGTGGCTTATAGGTGGGGTTAGGAATAATAATGAAACAAATCATCATGTTGTTAGTGCTTTACAAGGTTATGCCTTGTAGAAGTTATGCCATGATTGATGGATTTATCCCTTAAGTTTGGCGTAATTGCATAAACACTACATTTGGAAGGGTAGATGCCTTGGATATGGATGCTATATTACATTTGGTGTTATATTGCCTAAACACCCCTATTGGGATCGGTGTTATACCATTTTGTGGTTTATAGAGGGTATATTCATATAAAGTTTTGGTATTATCACCTAAAATACCATACTGAGATGGGTGGCCTACCAAGTTGTGGTTGGTAAAAGGTTTTCTTATGTTTGTGGGACTTATTATGTTACTACCACAACTTTTGATCACAGTAGAGGAGTATGTGCGATGGTCTAAATATATCTTAAATAGTTAGATTATATGATCACACATTTGAATAATAATAATAATAATAATAATATGGTTAACTCATACTGAGGTGCATGAGATCATCTTGTAAATCTATCATTAGTCTTTAATTATATGTTTAAGCATGTTGTCAATTTGACATCGATGTGTAGCATGAACCCTTTTCATGTTATAAAATATATATATTTTACCAATATTTATCTTTATTGATACTACCGTGTGTGATCACTATGTTGATTCGACTTTTATTCTAGAGAGTAGATAATATTTTGTAAGTTTGATTAGCCTTATGTGTGCTCCTCTATGGCTAGTTCTTGAGGAAGATTTACTATATTAGATAGTTAGGCTAACTAGTAGTTAGGAATTTCTCTCTTTGTTGGAACATTTTATACCTATCAATTACCAACTCTTGGTTCAATTATTATATTCGGTTTTGCTAACATTATCATGTCATCTCTTAAATCTCTCTCTCTCTCTCTCTCACACACACACACATACTTCTTCTACATGGTTTTGTAAGCATTTTAAGATTCCGATAGACATGAGTTAGGTGGATGATCACACATATTTTATATTTGATGAAGTGGTAACATTCATTAATTTTTATATTAACACTTGCACATATTCTTACAAAAAAGTGGTTGAGAAAATTTGGGGGTGCTACATCCGGGATTGTACGTATCGTGTGTCCTAGATTCTAGATATACCCTTTAGACACTTGGTCCCTTTTATTTCCATTTTATATATTCTCTCTATATTATATTATCTTGAGCATATACTTTATGTTTTATTATTATGTTTAATTTATTCAAGGATAGTGCTATTTTCTCTATTTTCATAAGATTTGATTTAATTTTCATAAATTTTTTATGCCTACATTCAATACGAGAAAGTTATCGATCGGGCTTGTACTAATTATGGTAGAAATGTCCATTACATTATGTTAATTGTTCTATTTAAAAATAAAAAAAATTTAGTGGTAAATTTTAGAGTGTTACATACTTGGAACCATATTCTATCATATTGTATCATGTTTTATCCATTTAGTTTGAGTCTAATGCACCTAAAACCAATTCCCTCAAAGTCTAATAGTAAAATTATAATAGTATCTAACTTATTAACCTTAGCTTATTTGATTATAAATGTCCCATAAAAAAACATAAGGAAAGAACTAATTTCATTTATGCCCTATAATATTTTTTCATAAAGTATTTTATCCACGTGGTTAGTTGTTTTCTTTCAATCTTTGTCACTATTTCGAAAAAATATTTCTACTCTATATTACTTTCTCTACTTCATGTAAAATTAGTTTTAACTTCTTTTTTCCATTTGGCAAACACTCTGAAAAATTTCTACTAGTAGTGGATCACCTCTAATGATTTTTGCAAAGGAAAATACAATAAAATTAATGGTAAAATAAATTAAAGATATTATCACGTATAATATGAGTAGACATATTATAAAACTCTATTATAATATTAAAAGGGGGGAGAGAAATTAATATTATCACTTATAATATGAGTTTGTGGTTTGTAGAGGGTATATTCATATTCATTTTTGGTATTTTCACTTAAACACCCATATTGGGATTAGTGCTCTACTGATTTGTGGTCGGTAGAGAGTATGCCTATGTTCATGTTTGATGCTATTGCCTAAACAACCATATTGAGATCATTGCTCTCCTAAGTTGTGGTTGGTAAAGGGTATATCTATGCTTATGGGACTTATTGCACTACTACCATGACATTTGATCATGGTGGAGGAGTAGGTGTGAT